>WEIT01010947.1:24560-36203 GCA_013389985.1 Dryoscopus gambensis
TTTTAAGATGTTTCCTAAATATTCCAGGGCCTGTTTCTTGTAACCTTCTGATTACACAGCCGGACTATGTTGTGATTACAGCTGTACCAGGTTCAGACATAAAATAAAGTTTGACAAAACAACTTTGAATGTTTTTTACATCATATCTGAAGTACAAGGCCAAACCAGTCTCAAAAAAAAACTTGCTGATTTTTTAAAAAAGATAATGGAAAAGTACCAGTAATTTAAGACTTCAAATTTCTGAACTGCAATTCCTCACTATTTTTCATTATTTAAGTGTTAGGTGATACTACTCCACACTGGAAAAGATAAATTATAGACTGAGCTCCCTACCACGCTATCACAAATGCAATCACCAAGTAAAGTTAAGAAAGTAGTAAATGCACCTATCATGCCTTTCCACTGTACTAATCTTCCACACGTTTATTTTAAACCTCTCCAATCACTCTGTTGTCCATTAAAGTTGTCAAAAAATGAATTAGACTAGCTATGCACCCTCTCATTTATGCACACGGACTTCAGCCAGATTCCCATATTGTAAAAAACTTTGGCTTTATACTGTAAACTTTGTCCAAATATCAGAATCTGAAATAACATACCAGTCTTAAATTAAAAGCAACTCTTCTTGGAAGGGATGGACTTTACGCCACAACATTTTAAAACAGAGCTACCTCAAATTGGCAGTCTAAGCTCACACTGCAAACGTTGCTGAGACCTGGCCCAAGCCCCAGACGTGGGATGGTCCCCTCCATCTCATACCTTCCTCACAGTTTCTCAGAAAACAGTTAGAGTTTAGAGTTCCAAAACAGCATAGCACTGTTTAGTGCCTCAACAGCCTGGTAAAACAAGCAACAGGGCACTGCTTCCTGTTATTCTGGTCTCATTAAAAAAGAGAGAAAGAACGAGTACTTTTACTGAAATTGGGACTACTCAATCTTAGGTCATGTATACACTTCGCTCACAGTTCCTACTTCTGATTTCACAAGATTCAGAGGTTATCCTGACCAGCAGCATTATTTCGCTTTTGTTTAAACTTGCAATAGCAAAACACTAAAATGAATTTAATCTCAACACATTTTACCAGTACTGTAGATGGGGAAAACAGAAGATTTAAATCACTACACCACAATCTGACAGCAAATTCTTTGAAGTATTCTAAGGGTCAGCCAAGTCCTGGAAGAAGTTCTTGCTTCTTGAGCGATACAATCCTTTTCCTGCCCTCCCCTAGCCTGCACAATTTTGAAGCAGAATCTTAAAAGTTTTGCTTTCAAAAAGAAACATCATTCCAGAATTAAATCTTGTTTGGGAAAGAAAAAGACTAATTTCTTTACTATATTTTCAAAATCTAAATGAATACTCTGAAGTTGCGAATACGTCTTTCCCTTAGCATCCGGCTGGCAAGAATATGGAGGGTGATACATTTCATCATGGACCTATATACTGGATAACTGGAGGCAGCTACATGTTGCATATATTTGTAGTTATTCTAATTTAAACAAAATACCGCCCAGATACTGCAGCTCTCTTTAAGTGACTGCAGTGTACAGTAACTAGCTCTCAAAAACTGCAAATGTCAAAAGCGTTTACAAATATTGAAGTATTCTTTGTGTTTGATCTCCTTCACTATTGCCATTTTTTAAAAAATTGTTTATGTATCGCTGTGGTGCCATAAGCTTTATATATTCCTTGCAGCTTTTCTTAACCCTTTCCCCGTTTTTAAAAGGGAACTTACCCAAATGTTTATTGCTGTGAAGAATAATGTTCCCGGAGGCCGCATACATGAAAGGCCTACAGAGCAAGGATGGTGCACAATTTGTAACTCCCAAAACCTAGCCATGCACAAAAAAAGATGCCTTCCTAGCTCTGACCAGCATTTATCTTCAATCTGCTTCAGAAACAGCAATACTATTAATGTATACAGGTGAGTATAAAAGAGCCAAAAATATGTATTTCATATAGGGACTGGATATATATTATACATCAAAAGCTTTTTGCTTATTAACAGAAAAAAACCTTGACAAGACTACATCACCCACATTTAAGTGAAATGCAGAAAAAAAACCAGTCATAAACACATGATTTTTTGATAATAATCTGAACTTAAATAGGTATCAAGCAAACTCTGTTGCACACTAACCATTTGCCTCCAATATTGGAGATTCCTGGAAAGGAGGATCCACTACTTCTAAAGTACTGACCTGAATTTTTAAAACAACTGCAAAGAAAGGTCCAGATGGTTCAATAAACTAAACACCTAACAAAAGCTTTGAAAGCAGAACAAGGAAAACCAGGTATACTACAGATAGCTGGTAGAATGCCGTTTACTTAAGTCTCAAAGCATTCTTTGACAATAAGGTTGTTTAGGATACTTTAAAATTAGTTTAAAAGTGACAATAAATCAGTTACAGGAAAGGTGGAATACAAACACATAACCATGATCCACTACAGGCTGCAGCTAGAAAATTTTAATGGTAAGCAAGTGTTCTGGATTTTAAAGTGGCAGAGGGAAACTTCAGTGGACAATTCTTACATTAAGAATTCAATTCTTATGCTAAGGGTTTGAATAGGAGGATTTTTTAAAATTTTTGTTTCATAATAGAAGATTCACTACAGTGTGAACTATCACTGAGCAGGATTTTCACAAGGCATAATGTTTCACAGAAGTGAAGTCTACTGTCACAGTCCTGCTCCTGGCTGGCTCCTCAAGTTTTCAGCCAGCTGGGTTCTTGGTCCAGCTGTGCTGTGTGGTTACAGCCATGGTTAGGCTATGCCATAGCAGGTGGGACAATGTAATAGCCACAGCCTCAATCTACAGTATCTTAACAGCCAAGGAACTGTATCTGAAGATCAAGGCAAGCACCCTGTTGTCCTTATTCACTTTATCAAAAGGATGAATTCTTGTACGATGGAGAACACTATTAAGCAAGTATAGTAAGTAACTGATCGTCTATGGTGGTAGAATTGAACTAGGGTGACCAATAAAGTTGCCATCCTAAATTTTTCCATCATGTCTGTTCTACAGGGGCTGCTGACAAGCTGCAAACACACGTAGCAACTGAGGTACCACCGATTTACTTTTGGCTGGTTATACTGAAGTACATACAGGATTTGCTACACTTGTCCAACCATCCCTACAGCAAGTACAAACACCTGTGGGACAGCAGCAAGAGCACAGCCAGGGAGAGGAACCACAGGCACCACCCCATCTCCCCTGCACAGGGTGCCAGTTGTACAGTTTTCTTCATTTGCTCAACTGTCTTTTCACTGGAGAAGAATGACAATAAAACCCTAATAAACCCACAGGGATTAAAAGATCTTAACCATTGTTACCTTCACACTTCCTGCGTAATGTCAAACATTAACCCCCAGTCTAAAATTTCAATTGAAAAGAACAAAATAGCCACCAATGCTTGTTAATGAATGATTCAAAAACAGTACAGAAAAATAATCTGTCAGCAAGCCATGAAGAATATACAGAGAAAAGATGCTCTGAAGCACCTTTTTTTGTTAATAAATTTGCTAAACTTTAGATTAAATGCTTAGATAGCCAGTTTGGGCATGCATAGGCCTAATTAGGCAGATAAAATGAAGGAGCTGTAAATTTTCTTTTAAAAAGGACTTACAAGTTTCTACATTTCAGGTTATTTAGAGAAGAATTTATTCTATGAGAACTTTCAGTATACTATGGCTCTGTGCACTTGGAAAGTATTCTCTGTGTATTCATTTTTATGGGCTTACTGTGAAGTATATAGTCAGATTAATTGACAAAAGATTGAAATGAAAACCTTTCAGGTTTCTACTTTCTGTGTAGAAAGTACATCCATGGTTAGTTCTGTTTTTCTCCTTTTGTTATTGTTTTCCAGTTTAACAGACTTCTTTCTTAAAATGTTGACAAATTTCAGAGGAAAAATTATTTCAAATATCAATTATTTATAGTGATCCAACAAACAAGGAAGAAAAGCTGTGACTTAGCCTAGTTAGGAGAAAGACAGGAGCCCCTCTGGGAACTTTGTGACTTCCAATACTTATCTGATCTTCTACTCTGTATTGATGTTTCTGAATTTCTTTTGATCAAGAGCAAAGTATGCATGCAGTTCTCTATAGCAATTTTCCAGTTCCCTTCTGTAAAGATTATTGAATTCTGTAATTGGCCTTGCACTTTCATATAAAGTAGAACTTTACAGTTTGCTCCCTCTTCTTGTATATGTTCGTAGGGACAGACGTATCTTCTGATTCAGGGGCTCTGAAATACAACTTTCTCATTCTTGTTCAAATTGACAAAATTTGTTTCCAAGGATTTAATACAAACAAAAATCTACATCTGACAACATACAAAAGCATCCCTCACTTCTAAGGACTGTTCTAAAACACCTACTTTTAAAGGAAGCAAAACATACAGTCTTGAATGAGAGACTTCTGTAAAATTCCTTGGTATAAAAAGTGCTAGACTGGAAATGGAGAGACAACATAGATTTAGAAGTGCACAACCAAAGAAGGTTTCTTTTACAAGGCAAACCCATTTTAACACTTCAAAAAGAACAAAGCTGAAGATTACTCTCAATAAATGAATGACTTTACATGTGTGGATCCAGTTTTTTAAAACAGGTCTGTCTGGTACTGCTTCATGAAGTATCAGATCTAGTCCAAATTTAAATAAGCTGAATCACATCCCATGGGGCTCTCAAGCTCTACCAGTCCCTATTCCTCCTACCCTGGTACCTGCATATGTCTCAAGCATTACTGGTTTTAAGAAGGGATCCTATTGTCTGGTTCAGAATACAAAAATTCACAAACGAGAACACTCATCTGCCTTCCTTATCACTGCAATTAAGTCAGGGCAACTTTTGTTGACCTGATACCAAGGATATCTGGAACTACAACTGCTCAAACTCCTGGTTACCAGTCTGCATACTATATCGCTGCACTTTAAAAATGGCTCTCACCTGCACAGGAAGCTGCAATTCCACACCACAGGTTTCTCCAGTCTCAGCTTCTTTTAAGCACAACATGGGAGACTGACTACATGGGAAACACACTTTGCCACAAAAATAATTTTCAGAAACTACTGGTGAAAGCCGTAGTCTCTACTGGCAAACGATCTACCCAGCCTTGCTCTAGGAAAGCCAAGACAATCTGGAGACTATCTGGGATGCAAAAGCAGCACACTGGTAAATTACCCTGAGGAACAGGAAACCAACCTGTGTCAAGTGTAACTTTTTCCCAACCATTTGGGATTCTGGGACAAGAGCTAGGAGCCCACTGGAGAAAGTTCACATTCACATTTAAATCCTTAAACTGAATGCTAACTGAGCATAACAAACGTGACAACAGAAAGGAAAAACTTCAAAATTACTTCTGGGACTTTCCACAGCATATCATTAAATTCAAACACATACTGCCAAAATGTAAAACAGAGTAATCACAAAAGCCAGCTATTCTTGAGGTTTACTGACTCTTCTGCTCATCTCAGCTTAATGAATCCTAAGCATGTCATGACATGTTCCTGGGAACGTGACCATGTTACACTTTCAAATCCAATATGGCAAAACCCCAAAGCTAACTCATCTGTTTTCAACTTCATGCTTTATCGTATTCACTTTTTTCCCCAATAATTTGTTGGCTTTTACTAACCGACCGACTGCAGTCCATTCAAATCCCTCCCTGATTCACAAGAACGTAACAAATTTTACATTTAAAATGCCACAATACCCAATTTCGAAATGTCACCTCCTTCCTACTCTACGTTTAGGCCATAAATACAAAAACTGGCTACACTGCATAGCACCACAGTTTGAGACTTGCAATAAGAAACAAAGCCATAGAATTTCCACTTATTGTTGTTAAAATAAAAACCAAAACAGTCCTGAAACTGAAACTTTCATCTTCAAAGATGATTTTATTAAATTAAATGCAATGCTATCCCAAAGTATTTAATATAATTATTAACAACATTTCTGTATGAGCAAAACCAAGGGGGTTTTTGTGGATCTTTTTAGCCTTTGCCATTTCCGCTGAAGGAACACTAGGGATTCCAAAGAACGTTTACGTGTAAAGCAGACTGTTAATATGAAGTATTCCTGTCTCTTTTTAAGGGGATAAAGCAAACGTGTTACCTAGTCATATTCCAAAATGCAGAACTCATCCACTCACTGTATGGTGCAGCTGCTGCAAATTTACAATCACAGAACCTTGACTAAGTTTCGTTGTGATTACAGACTGCAGGAAATGATACTGAAGTGTAACAATTACTGCACTATGTTTCTGAATGTAGTAAAACACCATCCATCAACAAATAAAGATGCCTGTGCCAAACCGCCTCATGAATTAGTTATGCTCAAATTTGGGAAGACTATCACTTTTGGGAATGCTGTTTACAAATCTTAAAGAAAAGTATTTGCAAAAATTTTTAAAGCACACGTAAAAATAAACAGACTTGTTTTTCTCTTGACCACTCAAATGCACATACACATCATTCCACGTCACTTTTTAATATAAAGTCAAAAAGGTAGGGGGCACATTAAAATACTTCAAAGCCAGTTCCTTCATTCTCTTGAATCTACTATCTCAATATTTTAATGACCAAAATCTTACATTTTGAGAGCTAATCCCACTCCCTTAGAATAAGGTTCTCAAAGAACCTTAAGCGCACTGAAAACCACAACCTACCTACACACTGTACTTTTGCCCATTAATTTTTTGTCTCTGCTCAGGTAAGCAAATTTTGACTGATGACCGCTTCCTGTAAATGAAGTGGATTGATAAAACATTATTAGTAAAATATATTGTTATCTTCCAACCTTCTTACAGTTTCCACTGTTCCATAAACAGGAAAAAATCCATTTGAAGACATTTTATATACTGAAAATAAAATGAAGATACACTTATAAAAAGTTCCGAGTAGTTTTAAAGCAAAACCTAAATGCAATAAAAACAATAATCACACTCAAACTAAAGCAGGAGTCATTAACTAGAGAAATTTAATTTTAAAAACAAAATTATTACTTGCTTGAAGATTTAGAAAAAAGATGGATCAGCAAGTTAAGTGCCAGGGTCTTCTTTTCCAGAAAAAAAAAATTAAAGGCTGCAGAGATCTAGATCTACAACATCTAGAGATCCTTTCTCCAAACAGAAAGCCATAGATGCCCTGATCCTGTAAAGACAAGTTATTCTAGTAATACAGATTTGCCTCATAAGAAAACCACGTAAGAAATCACAAATGCCTCCAAAGTTATTTTTAACAGTGCATAATTTACTCTCTGCTAACCCGAACAGAACCTTAATACTGACAACTCTTTCTGTTATCCACATTATAGGGAACTTTTCCTCCTTACAAAAAGACAGAAATTCTTCCAAACCCAGTGCTTGGGACAGCAAAAGAACAAATTCAAATTCATGAACCAACAGTTTTCAGAGACGACTGGAAACACAAAACCAGAAGCTGAAAGCACAGAATCCCCATTTCCAAATCCAAAGGCGAAGAAGGAAAAGATAAATCATCCCCAACAGAAAACTTAGTTTATTGAGTAAATTATGGAAAGAAAAAAATAATTAAAAACAAATGAACAAAAAAAATACAAAACAAAAACCCACCAAAAAGCAATTGGGAAAACAGATGGTGACCTTTCAGTGTCTGGAGAAGGAACCTGCTGTTGCGCACGATCCACAAAGTTGTGATTTTTTTTCACCAAAAAGCCAAAGGCACATCCACACTTGTAAGAGTGATGCCCAGAGGAGGCATAACACAGTCAGGTGTGGGTCCTGCAGCTGCATGGTAGAACTCCACCAAGCTTTTTGCAACATCCCTTCTCACAATACCTTCCTAGGGTTCCTTACCTCAGAAAAGTGGCAACGTTCCAAAGCGGATTCGCTAACTAACTTAGATATGCTTATTCTGCAAAATTTTTTAAGCCATTCAACTGAAACACTTCAGTGGAATTATTCCTGAAGCACTGACACTTTAGAGGACCTATCCAAGGAGGCTACCACCAAACACAGCCTAGAAGAAAGCCTGAAGAAAGCAACCAAGTTGCCCAGGTCCACAGCAGTTAGCCAAGTGGTCCCTGAGCAACTCAAGTGCAGCCCCAGGTTCAGTGCACCACGCAACATAACCCAGTCCGGCACTGGTGGGGCAATGCGAGGAAGAAAAGCAGGACAGGCTGCTGGCTCCAGTGTTGCTACACCACTGCACAGCACACCCAGCCTCATCACATCCGGCACAGAAACAGAAGGACAGCAGGCAAATTGCTGTCTTCCTCCTTCCACTTACAAAGGTTGCAAAGTCAACATACGCCACCAAAAAGCCAGCAGAAAGTTTCAGATGCCCCTGGTTCTGCGAACAAACTTGGCCTCTCAAGTTATGTAACCAGATAACCCAGACACTCTCCCTCCACCAGCACCAGCAAAGAGCAGTACTGCTGCCCAAAGCAAGTGGGACTTGGCACTGTTGGATACGAGGACGTGTCTGACGGCCGGCTCTCCATCCGACAAAATGGAGGTGGTATCAAATACTGCGACAAACCCGTAGGTTTCTTTTTTTCAGGAAGAGATTTCTATAACAACTTCATTGCCTATAAAAAAATACAAATTATATCACCTAAGTCTTGCAGGAACAATCCCTCTGTCTGGAAAGGGACTGGATCCTTCACGAGCTACAACATGAAGGACATAAAACTTTACAGCTTCCACAACTCCCTTCTGGGTAGATTCTAAATTCACCTCACACTCACTAATGCTGCTTTCTTTACTTGCCTTAAAATGTTACAATTTCAATTCTAGCATCCCTATACTTGACAATATTAAGTATTTCTTCTAACATTGTAATCATTAAGACTGTATTAGATCTATTTTACTACATAAGTTCAGACTTGCTACCCGTAGAATGGCTCTTGCCAACGAGTCCTATAAACCTATTGATGGAAGCATGCACCATAGCTGGCATGCAAATAATAATAAAGTCATAAGAGAAATTGGAGAGAAAGGGTTATATGTTTTTCCTGAACAGATATGACAAACTTAATCACAGCATAGGGAACTGGTATTAGGGTATAATCACTGAAGTGTCATAATTTCAACACAAAACTAGATTGCTCCTTTGCCTTGCAGGAAGGGAAAGGGCTTGGATTGCAAAGCTTCTCTAAGCAGTGTCACAGAAGGACCTGGGTTTCACTCAGCTCCTCCCTCTCCTCCTTTTAAATCATCAACCAACTACACCAAAGCAGCCTTTTCTTCAGTTCCAATGGAAAAAAAGCATCTCACACCATTACAATGTGAACTTTACCAGACCAATCAAAGAAGTATTGCTGAAATTTCACAACACCCCAGTCCCATCATCCCTAGGACAGCGACTGATAAAGCATGAGTGGGACCCTACTCAAGTAGCAAAATATGTAAGACTTGAGAGCACTACAGCCAAACCAAATCAGAAATAAATTCATTTTGAATGAGGAAATGCCAATCTTCATTATTTTGTTACATATGTATATAATGTTACTTTAAAAAGACAACATGCTAATCCAAATATTAGTCCAATTCACCTATACAAACACAAACTCTATTCTTATTAAAATCACCCTAATTTCGCTTTATTATGGGCTCATTTTCTGTGTTTTATGGGAAATGAGACTTCTTCAGCCAAAAGGCTGTGCATCAAACTGTATTCTTCTTTTCCAAATCAGATGTTAACTTTTTGATTAAAAATTTTGCAGGAGACATGAGATTCTCCCTAGCAAACAGATATCTCATACTCAAGAGAGAAGCAGCTGCTACCATAGCCTGCATGGTAGTTTCTGACTCCTGAGCTTTAAGTTCTCCAGAACGTAGGGGCCAGTATCTACTGGGTAACACCAGTAAATGGCTCTCAAACCCATGAGAGCCCTTATACAACCTCCCTGAGGAACCTATCCCCTGCATCTGATCAGACTTACCCAAATTCTCTCCAACCTCCTGAAAACCCTTTCATACACATCATCGTAACAATTTTGTCCCTTCCCTTTTCCTCCCACTTTTCTTTTGCACTTGTGAAGCTGAGTATTGTACTCGTTCCCAGCAGAGAACAGCTTCAGTTCTTCCTCTCTGCTTTTCTGGTCCAAATTGCTAGAACTGTTCCTTTTTAGTCCTTGTAACAGTTAATATACTTCTGTAAGTACAGTGTTCCACGTGAGGTCCTAACATCGTTGAACGCAGCCACTGTATTTCACTAGTGTTTGGACACCTGCATGCCTATGGATACATCCCAGAACAACGTCAGCTTCCCTCTTTCTCTCAAGAACATACTGCAGGTTTGAATGTCTTACTGCTCACTACAAGCACTACCTCCTTCCCAGCTAATTGAGCAGTACTCCTCATCATAGGTTTGTACTCTGCGGCATTGCTGTACTTGCTTTTTTATGCAAAGTGCGTACATCTACTTTCTGTTCTATCAGCCAATAATTCAGGAAAGCATTGACAAGTACCAGGCTCAAGAAAATGCATATGAAACCTGTAATTTCCCCTACAATTTCACAGTGAAATATTCATACTACAGTTTTCCAGCCAACTTATAGAAACTTCAGTCTATGACACACCTCCTTAACTAAGTTATGTAGACCACACCAGTGTGTGCCAAAAGCTCTTGTTGAAATACACAGGATCTACTCCTTCTCTACTCAAATATTCTGCTCCATCACTGGAGAACACATGATCATTTCAGCATAGTTTGGTTTTGTACAAAACCTTTCAAAATAAGCTTTAAGAGTAACACTCAATCAGACTCCATCTGCAACCTAAGTTTAGGCTTTAGCTTTACACACCTTAACCAAGTGACTCACCCTCCACTCTAACAAACTTGAGAAAAAACATTGCTAGGTGTTTAAAAATCTTAACAATAACATTATAAAAACAAACAAACAAACAAGACAACATACATTAAGAACTATCTTATTTTAGAAGAAAGTTAGAGCAGAGGTCCCAGAAAAATAAATAAATATATATTTTTAAAAAATTTTTAAAAAAGAAAAAATGGCTATTAACATTAGATTTGACAGAATAAAAAAATCAAATATTTTCTCAAACAGCAGCTTCTCTTCCTCCCTCCTCCCTTTGATTTTCAGAAAAAACTATGCAGTACTCACTCTGACAAGTCCCACTTTGAATTTCAGACCATACAGCTTGAACGACTGTCTCCGTACAAAGAAATCCTAGTTTAAAAACCCCCAAAAGACACATGATAAGGGCCAGAAAAACTGAAAAGTATTTTTTCACGCATTCCAAACCTTAATACAGATTAATACAAAGCTAAAACAAAGATTTTTCTGACATTAAAACCTTAGGTTACTGTCTTGGGGTGACTCTATGATGNCATACATTAAGAACTATCTTATTTTAGAAGAAAGTTAGAGCAGAGGTCCCAGAAAAATAAATAAATATATATTTTTAAAAAATTTTTAAAAAAGAAAAAATGGCTATTAACATTAGATTTGACAGAATAAAAAAATCAAATATTTTCTCAAACAGCAGCTTCTCTTCCTCCCTCCTCCCTTTGATTTTCAGAAAAAACTATGCAGTACTCACTCTGACAAGTCCCACTTTGAATTTCAGACCATACAGCTTGAACGACTGTCTCCGTACAAAGAAATCCTAGTTTAAAAACCCCCAAAAGACACATGA
>WEIT01010948.1:0-10264 GCA_013389985.1 Dryoscopus gambensis
AGATTCTTTTTTGTCCTAGATTTCTCATCAGAATGTAAGTTTACCTTGTTATTCCCTTTCCAGCTATGATGCTATTGTGTGACCCAGCATATATGGCTCCATTTCTGCACACATCTTTGAGGAAAACATGTTACTCTCCCTTCCAAGTGGTTCAGAGCTAAAAATAAAAATAAAATAGATAAATTGCACTTCAACCCAATCAGATCTTTGAACATGGAAGCTGCAAGTTACTTTTGGGAGTGTAAGAGTTGTGGATTTTCCAATGCACCTGGCACAAATCACTTATGGTGTATAAGATGCATAAACAATGACAGATACAGCTGAAGAGGAAAGAGGGATGACTAAATGAGAATATATGTAGTAACTAGGTACAAAAAATATGACCAAGAGAGACCATGAATCCCCTCCCAATAATTTAAAGGAGAAACTAAATAAGACTATAGAAGAGAAAGCATATTATTTTTTGCATAGCTTTTTGACTCAGCACTGAGGATATACCAGAGTTTCCAAGTAAAGGTAAGGAACTTTGATGACTGAAGTATTATACAAGGAATTGCTGGAACAAATCAATAAATAAAAGATCAGTGTATCTCAAGAACGGGATACTGTTTATTCAAGGCTCCCAAAGAAATTTAAGATTAATCAAAAGAAATCCACAATTATGCAGTTTCCCACTGAAAACAGTTTGTATACTGAATTCAGCTCGCACACATATTACTGCAGTAAAAATTGAAGAGTCAGTTAAAAGCAAAAGTGTTAAATATGTGGATTAAAGTTAGAAGCCTTAAAGCCTTGTATGTGTCCTTAACCTATTAGTATTCTTTTGGTATGTTAATAAATAGCAGATAAGAAAGACCTGGCAGATACAAGTTTTCTGGACATCCAAAAAGCCTTTGAGAATGCTTCCCACAAAAGACTATTAGAGAAACTAAGTAGTCACAGGATGAGAAGTAAAGCATTGTCATTGATTAGAAACCAACTACATAAAGGAGGACACAGAAGCAGCATGCATTTATAAGTGGTCACTGCTCCATGTGGCTAAAGGTTAACAGCAGGGTGCCCTCAGGTTCTTTACAAAGGATGAGAGTGTTTAATCTATTTATTAATCATCTGGAAATGGGACTAACAATAAGATGGAAATGTTTACAACAGACACAACAAGTCTTAGATTAATTAAGGCCAAAGCAGGCCAAGGAGCTTTTGGGGTTGCTTAGAAGAGCTCAGTGAAAGGGGAAACAATGGCAGATGGAATGCAGCTCTGCCAAGCCCAATAGAAGCACAGGGGAAAGAACCATATGAAATACTTCATCTAGAATTAAAAACCCAGCATGACCACTGAAGGGGGGGAAGACCCTTTTGATATACACAGATCAGTGAAAATACTTCTCTGGCACTAAGCACAATCTACAATAATACATTTTTGAGAAAGAGAAGAAAAAGAGAAGAGTACTGGCATAAAGGCTGAGATTAATTTTTTTAGGGATGAAGCCTGGCACCTTTAAATGAAGAGGTTACAAAGACATAGTGAATAAGTAAATGTAAATCACAAATAAATTAAATTATATGATTAATTAAATCTCTTCTTAAGACAAATAAAGAATCCAGCAAAACTGAAAATTGCGTATTTAAAACAGACAATTGTTTTTCATTATTATTTAAACCAAAGATACAGAACTCTATATTTGATGTTGCCAAGTTGAAAGGTAACACCATATTAATGAAGGACTTTGATTTTTCTGTGGATTTATACATAAAAGTTCCTCACAGTACTCAGTTCAGTACAGGAAGCCAGAATCAAGGCAACACAAATGATAAATGAAAAGTCAAGCTACCTCTGCAGTTATCATCATCTATTTCATGGACACACAGCTTATTCTTATCCCAGCTTCTATACATCATAATCCACTCTTTTCAGCTGCAGGTCTTCAGTCGGGGATACTCATATTTTATTGCCCCTTTCAGAAAATTATCCTTCTTAGTACAGAATATTACTGCATCAAAGACCCACAGTCAAACTTATCAGGAGAGGTTGGTTTGGCAGAGAGCTTAAGGAGGGAAAAAGAGAAGAGACGAGGTGGTGATGAACAGTAAAGGGAAAAGAATAGCTATACTCTAAAGATGTTTTCAATTGTCATATTTACCACTGGTTGGCACAAGTTGGAAATGTGTTTAGCACAACCTTGGCTGCATCAAACCGGGAGGTGTGGCCTATACCAATGTCCTTTAGATAATTAAAATAACAGTAACATGTGAAACAGGGTCTACAAGAAACAGCTGCTAATAGCAAAAGCTTAATGAATGAAGACTTGATACATGCATCCTTTTTGCCAGGAATCAAAAGTAATGCTCACATTGTAATGTGTCACAGCTGTAGGAAACTCTTGTATTACAGCAGATGTACAGCCATTCTCATTTATATGTACAATATTAAAAAAAATTCATTCTTTGTCAAACAAGAAACTGCACTTAAATTCCTTCATCTGTCAGTAGCCATTAATACAGATCAAAAACTGTCCGTGAAAGTGGCAAATAGGCAACATATCCCTCTATTTCAATACATTCAAAAATATTTTTTCCTGGGTTTGATAGCAGATTTAGCTATACCTCTTTAATATAATTCTTATAAATGTAATCATCTTCTTCTACCCTAGTCTCCACTTCAATCTAACAGTTTGCCACTAGATAGAAGAAAAAAAAAATTAGAGGAGCTATACAAAAAACTCAGTAAGAACTATAGGAACAGAAAGTCTAACTCAATTATTACAAAGAACCAACAGATTTAATGGATGAAACATACCAAGAACCAGATTTTGATGAAATTTTGGTGGGGTTACTACACATTTAGAGAAAACTAAGATTTTGAACACCATTCTAAGTGCCTTTGAAAGTAAAATTTATCTCTAACAGTAAGACACCCCTTCGTGTATGAAAATATACTAATAGAAATGAATATAGAAAATTATTTTATTGAATCATAAGCATGATAAATTGACTAATGCCTAGTAGGAATTAAGAAGAAACTTCGCAAAGTAGCAAACAATTTTCTGGTCTGTAAAATTCATTTTACCTTCCAAGCTTACTCACAGAGCAGATCACTAAGCAGTGTAGTATGTCAGTTCCTACAGTCTGCTTGCCAAAAAACACACTCTTTTCAGTTTTCTGATTCTTCAGTATCAGATCTTTCAAGCTCCAGGGTAAAGCAACATGAGTATAACCTAAGATACATTTGACTGAAGTCTTATGAGAATATGTTGTCTGTCTACTCTTATGTCAACCTTAGTTAAACATCTGCAGTTTTGGCTGTCTGCCACTCTGACTGCTTTTCCTGCTGGCTGGACAATGTCTTGTTCCTGCTGCTTGGTCTCCCTTGCAGTTCCTGGTCAGCTCAGTAACATCTGGTGGTGCAGAAAGTGCTGATCACCTGGCAGGTATTCCCCTCATGTTTTGATCAATCACACACACTGATACGATTTCAGCCAGGTCAGTATATCACTATTCTTGCCTCCTTGTATCCCAACTCAGGTTTCGAGTTGTGGAAAAGGTAAGAAAGCTTCCTGATGGTTACCAAAGGCTAAAAACATTAAACCCCACAGATTGTCAGGAACATTGTTACTATTAGAATATGATCTCTAGAATAACTAATTTTCTTCCTAGAATTCCAGTAAATTTACTTAAAACCAACTCAATATATGGCACGAATTCTCAGGGTTCAAAAGCAATTACCTCTAATTACTGGGCACATTGCAATAAAAATACCTAAATAATAAAAACTAGAAAGGTAGTAGTTTCTCATACGAAAAGCAAATGTTCTATCAGCGGGGAAATATTCTTCCAATGTCCTATTTTCTAATGAATTGCACAGTACTTTCTAATCATTCAAAGAAAAAAGCTTTACTCTGTGAAGAAAAATAATATGAATCCATAACATAGACACAGCCTTGTTCTTGTACGCTGAAGAAATCCAAAGAAAATGAAGTCTTTGCATGTATATAGACATTGAAATAATTAAAAAAGAAAATCAGCTACTTAAGCTTTCCTGCATAACTAATTGTCAGTTAAGTGGCTACCTAAAATCTAGCCTGAACACTGCAAAATAGTAGTCTTTTTATTTCAGCAGGAAACAAGAAAATACATTAGAACACAGTGAGGGTAGTATTATATGAAGACAGGACAGACTAGTTTCACCGCTGTCCATTTCCCTCACAAAAATTTTTCCTTTTCATGATTATTTAGATATTTTTGCACTGTTCTGAAACTAAAAACTCAAGAGTTGCCATAAAGAAGCACTGACAGTTCTGTTCAGTCTTATGTCTGTGTGTTGGGAAGGTGCTGTGAAATCCATGGTGAGGACAGAGGCAGGCCCAAAATGCAGCAGAGCTGCAGTGGCTCTGCTGCACAGAGGCTTGGCAGATGCAGGGAAAGCATAGAGCAAAAATGTGCACCACCTCCATAGGCGTGCCAACAGAAGATAAAAAAAAAAAAATTAAAAAAGGATAATAATGCACAATCACTACTGCCATGATTATAGAGAGCCAGGTGCAGTGAATCATTTAAGCAATTTGGCTCAGGGCCTTGAGATGCAGTCCTAAAGAAATTGCTGAGATACTTTGGGAATTATGTCCAGGTTGAACTTCAGTCTCTTTAACTATAGCTATATGAATATTAACAAGGAGTGTGGCTCTGTAGAGACACTTCGTAAACTGAAACAGTGCCAAGAGCCTGGTACCCACATTACATGTGTTTCATCAGTTTTACTTTGGGCTAGCCCTAGTCCTTTTTAGGGACTGCACATCCTTTAGTGCCTGCAGCTCATTATAGGTGCACTTCTGGGGCGCCTGTTTGCCTTTGCTTTCAGCAGACAGCAATCCAGCTTGCGTGGTGAATCAAGGTGCAGTAAGACTGGAAGCGGAAGTGAGTAGGAAGTTTCAAAAGCACACCCCAGACCTGAACTGAAATGCTGACAGAGACACAGCCTGAGGGCAGCTGCCTGTACCCAGCTCAGGCACTTGTGATTTGTGCACTGCCCAGCGTGTACAGACTCTGTAAGAAATAAACAGTTGCCTTTTAACTCTATTGAGACACAAAATCAAGAACAGAGTTTGAAGCAGGATCAGCCCTTTGAGCAATATCACATGTGCATCTTATGATGCACCTGCACCCTACAGGCCCCTGAACTGCTGAATTACTCTAATATTTGAGTTCCCCAATAGTGCCTTTACTTTCAGGGGAAAAAAAAAAAAAAACTCTAAAGAGTTTCAGGTCTTTTGCTTCTCTTTTCAACATATCATAAAATCATTTCAAACATCTCTGTATTCATATATACTTTACCCTGTACCCAGGAGTACAATTTAAGAGGAACAAAAAAAAAAGCTTATTGATATTCACAGCTATCATACTCCTTCCTATGAGCTACTGATCTTGCCTACCAGTTAAGATGGTTTTACCAAAGTAAAACTCTGAGATGCAAATATTTTCTGCAAGCTGCAAAACATATCTCCTCCTCCTGCAGATCTAAGTAACTATAAAAGAAGAAAAAGGTCTCTTCCATCCCAAACTTCTACTGGCTCTCTTCAAATCAGACCTATATTAAAAACTATGGAGCAAAAAAACCCCCCAAAATGATGTAAAAATTTACATTCATACCATAATTTAAAGAGGACTGTTTCTGCAGCAATTAGAAGCAAACAAAACATCAGAAACTAAAAAAAAAAGGCTTAAAGAAATATTTGGGAAGTCACTGTAATTCATGCTTATATTGCACAAGCTAACATCATTCTTCCCTTTAAAATATTTCAGAAAAAATATAAAATTCACATTATCCAACAGTAATAAAAACCTGGTTTCCCAGATAATCACAGTTATCAAAATATCCTGGTCTTAAAAAAACCCCACACGTAAGCAGAACAATAAACTTTGTTGTTATGTGCAAATAGAGAAGCAGAAACAAAAATAATCTAAAATATTCCCCAAAGAGTCTCTACAAATGCACTGTGAAGACCAGTGTAAGGGTTAGTGGGCATCTCAACAATAGATGCATGTGTATTCTACTTTTACTGTGGAACCTTTCTGTAGTATTGATGAAAGAAAAAAATACGCTAAGTAATTTACACTTCCACACAGTCAGAAAACAAACAAATCTTGAAAAAAGGAGAAGAATATTTAGAAACAATTGTTACATTTTCCTTTATTTCTTTATTTTCCATAATCCATGACATTTCAGATTTCCATAGGACTCTACTGCAGGGCTGTCCTAGCCTTTCCAGAATGCTTGATCCTACTTCAATAACTTCCTTGTTCCATCTCCTTTAACACGTATACATATATATTCACATACATATATATATTCACACACACACACACACACACACACATACATGTGTACCAAACTTGTAATTTTTTTTTAAGATGAGCCTTTGTTAAAATTACTACCTTTTTATGAGTGTTGAAATGTACCACAGAGCAAAACTTCCATTACCTGATCAATTCTTCAACTTATGCTTAAATTTTGGCTGCATTTATGCCATCATAAATACAGAGTGTTTTTGCACCAATCAAAGCACCTTCTCTGGATTTAAACCAGCAATACTACTCATCATCATCTCTCCTTTTAACCCTGATGGAGGACCTACACTCTTGGCTGGAAAAGGCAAATAATTTTGCTTTGTTTTCTTCAAGGTTTTCCTCTCCCTGGATAGCTGAACAACTTAAGCTCATAATATTTTTCTACAGTAGTGCCTGAAAAATCAATAGAATAAGAGAACACAATCAAGACCAAGTACAACAACAATGAAAAGGGAAAAAAACATTAATCTAACAACAATAACAAATTAGTAAAGTCAGTCAAAGACAGGGAAATGAGCATTCAAAGCACTCTGAATATTGCTTTTTGTAGCAAGGTTTGTAAAGCAAATCAATCTGAGTCAAAACTGTCCTTCTGAATTCATATATTTGAGTTTTAAAGCATATCATGTTCCTCCTCTCAAAACAGTATTACGTTTAAGTAAAGCCATTTATTTCAATGGAGTTAGTCCTGGTTTATGTCATTGTAGATTGCTGACCAAAGAAAATTGGCCTATATTTACAAATAAAAAAATATAATATTTTAAATTCATATTTCTCATACAGAGATTGGCTTGCAGTACATTTACTCTCATCTTGTCCCAGGAATTAATCTCGGTACCTAGATTTTGAAAAGCTATTGTTACATCAATGATTTAATTTCATTAATATACTGAGGTTGCAACAAAAAATGTGCATTTATAAGATTCATCTTTAACAATTATGAGATTTAAATAGAGACAAAAGAAACCATAATGCACTTCTAACTGAATTGAAATATAAAACAGGAAGCCTCATTTCCTGAACTCCAGCACTATACTATATCTTGTTAGCTAAACTCAGCTTATAATAGGGGTCATTTCCCCAAGGATTGTTACATCAGAAAGCATGAATGAAAAAAAAAGTAAAAATACAAAAATTGTTTCTGCTTTCAATATAATTTGGGTAATATTTCAAATGTACGTTTTTCAGAAACTCCTTCATATTACTGGTCCATGTTCTGTCAGGTTCTGTGTAGAAACATTACATCAAGACTTTAACTCCACAGCAGAACAGGACTGGAAACGAACATGTCTCATCTCTGGATGCAAGAAGAATTTTAAAAGCCATCCCAGGGAACCTTGGCTATGTTTTTGATTTGCTTCCCTTTTTTAAGTGCAGAACCTCAAGCCAGTGGAATCTAATCCTCATATATCCTCAGCTCTGGCCCTGCTCCAGGGCAGAGCTTCTAAGTTCCAGGCAGGCAGCATGTGCTGGGGCATCCCCACATACAGGATGCTGTGAGCTTCCCGTACTTGCTCCCTTCCGCAAAAAAACTTTCTTATAATAAAAACTGCCCAGTCTCTCATTAAAGCAGCGTACCACAATATTTACAGCTTGAACATAGTGTGAAAGGAAAAACATGAAAGGATGGGTTTATACCTTTAGACATATAAAATTTGCAATATCCCAAAATAGATGCATTTAGGATACTTTACTAAATAATAAAAAGGCGGAAAATGAGGCTCTGATGACATGGATCTTTTTCCACTGATTCCACTGATTGCCTGGTTTAACATGGCTAGAATCAGTACAGAGACATCCCAATGGAAAACCACCAGAAACTCACTTAAGGAGTTTACTTACAATCAGTATTCTGAATAGATGTTACAGTAATGCTTCCCTTCAAACCCTTCAGAGATTTTAATCTTTACCAAAGGATGGATTTGGGATTATTTGTAGATGGTTTTATCATAAAGATTACAACTGACATACACAATTTCATTTTCATAATTTTGATAATATATGCTGGAACTTACAGTTTTCTTATATTTTAAAAATAATTTACTTTTGAAGCAAGATGTGCTGTACCAGATTTCATCATAGTCAGTTGCACAGTAAGTTGCAAGTCGTTCAATACACAGGAACTTTTACTTCCTGCTACGAAATATGTCTTCATTATCCTAAAGCCCTTCCATACAGAAATCCAGTTTCAACAAATATATGTGAAGGTGATGTTAAGAGTGTTCATAGGAAATTTTCATGTAATTTTTGTGGATATATTTTTAAAATATATATACTTGTATTATTTATTCCCTATATAAGTAGCCTAAAAACAAATTGGACTTTTCATTTGCCATTTTGTTGTTGCTCTACAAGTAAGGTTTTATTTTAAAGAACATCTCTTTTTTAATTCAGTGTGTGTGTATACAAATACAAACATTTGTCCCAGAAGAGATGATTTTAGTGCCTTTGAAAATGTAACCTTAACAGTGAAAAAAATACCCCTCTAAATGAAGTTGTACTAGTAAAAAAAATATATTTTCTTGGCTCATGATCACAATTAAATCATATAATATGAGTTAAGAATATACTTTCCACACTAGTAAAAGCTTTTCCATCTGGTATCCTATTTATCATGAAAAATAAGTTTATAGGAATAATTTTTTATATTTATCATTTTACATTTAATTGTCTATTACTACACTCAGAGGTCTCTGAGATATGTAATTAACTTAATACAGATTTTAAAGTGTTTAAGAGTTGCTCAAGTTCTCCCTTGAAATCCAAGTATTTATCTAAATAAATATGTTTCATATAAAATTCATTTTTCTGGGAAGAACCTGTAAATGTAACACCTTAAATACAGAGAGGAAGCTAACCAGTGTAGAGCAATGATCAGCAAATCATCAATCACCAAACTCTGGAAACTCTGTTATTCTCCTAAAAGAATGAATAAAATGAGAAATTTTTTTTTCTAAATATCTCATCTTTTTCCCATCCCCTTAATAAAGAATGCCCTCTGATTCTGGACTGCTAATATCTTTAAAATGTAATAAAGCTACTTCATTATGATGCTCAACAGAGATGGAGTTTGTTGACAGGCCCAAGATACCATTTACATAAGTGTTCAGGCAAATTGAAGGCAACATCTAATCTAACATGCAGAGGATCAACAAGAATTAAACATGCATTTAAAAAGCACTCTAGATATCATACTTCCTCCATGGAAAATATCTCCTAAAAGCTGCAATATATCACATATTCCAAAATGCAAACATAATACAATTTCTTCTTTTTTTTTACTTTTTAAAAATTTTTAATGGATATATTTGAAAATATAATGCCTTAATAATGAAATTACCTAAATAACAACATTTTAAAAAATCATAAAAATGCCAATACCATAACCCAAAAGTGAAAATTTGGACCTTTTTTTATTCGTAATCTGTCTGGTACCATTTCCTTCTAATTTCACTGAAGTCATTTAAAACATCCACAGTGGCTTCCAAGCTGCTGCAGAACTTCTAAAAACCTAGACTGAAGATCTAAAAACCATCTTTATTATTGTTTTAATCATGAGGTTTTCTAGTAAAGATGAAAACATCCCAATCAACTCTCAAAATCTTAAAGGTGAACACTTCTATCAGGCTCTCAAAGACACTTCAAACGACTAAAATATTCATATATAATTGCTGAAGTTTATCACTTCAGCATTTATCGTAACAATTCATCCCAACAATTTTGTCGCATTCAATCAGTGCTTCAAAGGGTCATGCCAGGTTGTACCATAAAGGCTTTAGGCCAACGTTCTATCAAACACAGCTTTTGACATGTCCATCAGTTTGGATGAAGGAGACGAGATGAAATGAGATGAAGGGTGGGAGAATATCAAGCATTGATCAACTTCATTTCAGAGCCAGTTACATCATGCCCTATGCTTTTT
>WEIT01010948.1:20911-55018 GCA_013389985.1 Dryoscopus gambensis
GAAAGAGAAAAAGAAGAGGAAGAGAAGAGAAAAGGAAGAGGAGAGGAGAGGAGAGGAGAGGAGAGGAGAAGGTGCCAGCTAGAGGTTGAACGTTTTCAGATGAAGACCTGGTGTTCACCTCGAGACATCAGGTATGCGGTTTGGCCATAGGATAACCAAGACATGTATTTTAATTTCTTCATTAGACTGGCGGAAGGTTTAGAAAACATATGTTTCCTTGTTCTCTGGAACAAGGGAAAGCCCCCGGGCTTTCTCTATTCTGAGGGACTGACAATGGCCCTTGAAAAAAGCATCTGATGTACTGCAAAAGATGGTTTTGCCCAATTTTTAAGTTAAAGAAAGCCTTTTTTCTTAACAAACATGAACTATAGACTAATACAGCTTGCTGATGGTTCTTGAATTCAGCTTCAATAAATATAGTGGGGAAAGACCTGAGACTAAACCGTATCAGAGAAGAACAAAACTTGTACCTTATCTGATTGCAGCTGTCATTAACAGAAGGGTGAGCTTACCAAGGAATGTGCTGGAATTTCTGTCACTTTGAGCAGTAAATCAAGGCTGGATGTCTTTCAAAAGGAGATGGTAAACCTCAAACAGCAGATGCAGACCGGAGGTATGAATTGCTGAGCGAGATTCTGTGCCCTGTGTTATGCTGGGGGTCAAAGTGCATTATCATAATGGTCTCATCTGGCCTTACAAGATCTATGAGTCAAATACTACAGCAAGCAGAAGTTATCTGTGGATTTTATTTCCATAGGCCAGTTAAAGACACAGAAATAACTGTTAATAGTGTAAGGAAAGGTCTACAGTACTCAAATCAGAATGCATCTTAGCAATTTTCAGTCAATCAGTTCACACCATCTGCTAATGGTACATTATTAATTTTGGTCTTGGAACTTTGATTGAAATGATTTGACATACTGGGTCTGGTACTGAATTTGCATTTTTGTAATGCTTTCTGTTTTGGGACAAAATCGTGACCAAGCTTTTAAAAGGCTTTCAGGACAACTTTACTACTCTAAAATGTAACATAATTTATTTAATTACCTTTTGCTAGTTTGATTATATACTTCTTGTTAGAGTAAAGGGACTGAAGCAGGAATACAGGGGAAAAAAATAAAAGAAAACCCAAACCAAACCAAAAACAACTGGGATAAGCAACAGGTTCCTGACATCGGATCTGAGATTTTCAAAATGTTCTCTATTAAGATATGTGGCAGTGACTGTGTAATTATTCTGTGTTTGACAGACAAACTTGAGGTGAAGAAATTTGGTTTTGGAGTCCACACCTGGCAAACAGGGTTAATTTATATACTTTTTTTTTTTTAAATGTTGTTTCCTTTTTGTCCTTTAGGGAAAATGAGAGGATAATAGGCAATTTTGCAATCCACAGTGAAATGATAAGATTACTCTATCTCCATAGTGGAACTTCAAGAATTGGTAATGAAAACGTGCTGGTATTCAGACCTCCTTTGAAACTTAATATAAAAATGAATTCCTAAGTCTTTGCTCCTCTGTTTACACTTGCTTAAGATCAAAGCAAATGTACTCGAAGTCAGTATGCTAGGATGGTTTAGATATACTTGGCTTCTCAAAAAAAATCCATTTTCATGTCATGTAATATTTTCACACATTTCCCAACTTTTGCCTAGAAAAATAGAGTGAGAGTTCTTTTTCAACACCTAGAAATAGACTATAATAAGACATTTGGTATTTTCAAAATGAGCATGTCCTTGCTTCTCCGATGACAGTTTTCAGTAACAGAGAATATGTCACTCAGAACTGTTGTTTTGCCTCCTGTGTTTCCCCCAAAGCCCCATTCCCTCTCCACCTAGCACGGTGAATAACTTGCAGCTTAGTTGCAGTATCTGGTTCCTGATGGATCTGAACAGATGCAGTTCAGTTCTCTGGTGCCCCTTAGTGTTAGGTCTTGGAGCTCAAGGGAAAAAATAAGGCTATAAAATAATATCTGAAAATCAAGAAGCTGTATGTGGTGGGGGCAAGAATCTGAAGTACATATTGTAGCTGCTTTCTCTCAAAGTTCCTTCAAAATTTTGTTACCATAAATCTGATCCAAATAACAGCATTTTATTTGAAACAGTTTAATGAATTGCACGAATGAGAAGAAAAATGAAAAACTTTCCTCACAATAATCGCTACAGAAGTATGTCCCCATATTCATCATTCTTCCTAAATAACTCTAGTGGTGCAAAATACTTCACTTTGAAATTACATTTTTTACTGAGAATACTTATTACTTATGTTACACAGCTTAGCAAGTGTGAGGAACTCAGGAAAGCCTGTTTCCATAGCTGCTGGAGTCATCAGATGTTTCACAGACAGATCTCCTTAAAGTAATGTAGTTGTGTCATCTCTGCCACACTGTGCTTCAATCAATACAATCAGAGTTGATCTTCTTTAATTCTTTGAATCATAATATGTAAGACAACTGATTTATCAAGCACTAAAGACAAAGTCTAATAGGATGAGCATGCACACATTCAAGATACTTGAAATTATTGTTTAACCGACATACATGTGTTTTCTTTGTCAAAATACTTTAGCTTAACAAGCAGAAATATTTATTGATGTAACATGCTAATGGTAATAAACACTTTTTAGAATAGAAGTCTTAGCTCTTTCAAAGTAAATGTTCTTATATTTTTGTCTAATATGATGGAATCAGTAATTTCCTGCATAATTATCTTGCTTTACTTTGTTGATTACAGAATTGTAACATCAAAAGAGCAGTATACAGGACTTTCAGATGACTTTAACAGGTTTGAGAGCCACATCTTGTCTTTGTAATGTATATTCTTTATATAAGAAAAAATTATTTTGTAATTGCTAAGCAGGACTTCTTTTTGTAAAAAGCAGGTTATTTTTCAGAGAGTAGATTTCATTTTATTTTTGGGTTGATTGTTTCTACTGATAGGAGCAATTGTTGCAACAATTATTAACAGAAATACTCAATTGAACCTTTGCATTGAAGGTTCATCCAGCACTTTTAATACCAAGCAAACACTGTCATGCCCTTTACTAGTACCTCTTAGTGATTTTTTAACAGTTTGAACAATTTGTCTTTGATAGGAATACCTATACATTCTTTGTAGGCAAAATGATATGTCATTTCTGTGGTTTAACATCCTCAGAGTTGTGTAGTTTTTGTTTTATTTCAGCATCTTACAACAATTTTTGGATAATATATTACCCATTACCTGGGAAATGGCTCAGAGATTTCATTATCTGAATCTATTTGATAAGAATAATATCCATGATGGTTGTAAGATACAAAGAAGCTAAGAACACTGAAGAATTAAATTTTTTTCTCATCATATTCCTAATGTCTTAGTTTACTATTCAATATTTTTCAGAAAGCTGAATTTTTGTGAGAAAACTTCAGGCATCTGGGCCTGATTGCCCCAAGGCAATGGGAAATTTATGCTAATGTTATCAGAAGCTCCTAATCCTTGTTCAAACAGCACTAATTCAGATTTTAAGATTCTTGCATTCTCCTTTGTTCCCACTTTCCACATGATCTTCAATTTTGTCTCTTTGGCTTGACTTTTTTTTAAGCTTTTCTTACCAAATTAGAGGATTAACTATCACCCAGTAAGTGATAAAAGTTTGTCCAACTGGATTTTAAAAGTCTGTGCAGTACAAACTTCGAAGATACTGATGTCATTGAATGAATTATCTTGCAGATGTTTTCTTGGTATCCTATGAGACTTCTTGTTAGAGAATGAGAACATATTTTTGTTTGTTGACATTTTCATCCATGGAACAATGAACAGATAGCATAGGGAGTCTGATAATGTCTCTGCAAAAATTGCAGGTCATCTTTATCGTGACATCTTTATAATGAGAGCTCAGCCATAATATTACATCCAGTGGGTATATTTGGGCATGATCTGAAATGAACTGAATCTATTCTTCATTAACTGTAGCTATCAAAAAAGTGAAATATAACTTTTGCACATGACTGCAGCAGGAAGAAGATAATATAAATGTCTCACACAAATTAGCCTACGCCTGTTGGAGTAAGGTCTGATCCAAAGATCTGTGATCAGGGGAAAGATTGCAATGGATTTTTAAACCAAATACGTAGAAAGGAAACAGGCAGAAGAATAAAGATTCCCCCAAAAGGGGATGGTAGGAAAAGGACTGAAAGCACAACTAAAAGGTAGATTACAGCTTTTAAAATATCTTTCCTTGTTTCCCTCTCTTAGTAATTGTATATGTTTGATGTCTTTTAATTAATGTAATAGTCTGACTGTGTAATTATGCTTTTACAGACATATTTTTTGTCTTTTCTCCTTGGTTCCCTTATAGATATCCTGGCTCTTCCTTGTGTCCAAATTCCCCTAGGAAAGAGATAATACTTGATTTTTCTTAGAAATACTCTCTTATAATCTTTTTCTTAAATAAGAATAACTGTGCACTGCGTAAAAAGTCTTAGGTTTTGGTTTATCAGTAAAATAGTTTTGCTTTGCTCTCTCTTACTGTCCTGGAAAGAAAAAAAAGTGCTTTTAGAGGTAACCTCACTGTTTCATGCCTAATCTGGTTTCCCCTTTAAGCATGTTACTGTAGAATGTTTTGTATCAGCCTGAGTTACAATGCCTGCATTAGGTAGGTTTCGTTTTCTGATGTTCTGATATGATGTTGCTGTTCCAGAATTCACACTAACTTGAATTTGTAGCTCCATGTTCATCCATATCTATGGTATGAAGGACGTGGAAGAGAGAAAGAACTAATTTAGAAATATTTTATGCTAGCAAGTAAAATTTTCCCTACTTTTCACCTCACCTTTTATTCCACATTCCTTGGAAATACGCCATCCTAGAAAACTCTTTTCAGACTGACGATATGAAAGTTTGGTAACATCTTTATGTTTCAAGCACTCGTGGCTGAAGTGTAAATTTTAAATGCATGATAGTGTGGACATGCAGGAGATATTCCTACGTATGGGGGTTTCTTGTCTGACCAGCAGAAACATCCCTACTACTAAAACATACATTGTTACCTATAGATTTGATATAGAGCTTGAATATAGGTTGAATTATTATCATTGTAATATATATAAATATAGACATATATATACATAAAATATATATTTATCTCCTAAAAATAGAAACAATTTTAGTGCTTTTCATCTCATTTAACTTTAGCTATGTAGACTTAAACATCCAGTCAAAGCTTATCCTTTCACCAGGTTATTAATAAGAAAATACAGCTATCTGCAGAGCACAGCTTCTTCTATCCTTAAATAGGTTTCTAAGACTGGCACTATTGTATGGCCAGTCATCTTCTGCCACCTCTTTACACTGAATATGGAAGAAATGTCCCTGATTCACTTTACCTTGTTGCTTATCTAAGCTGGTTTTGGCTGAGATGGAGTTACTCTTCTTCAGAGTAGCTGGTATAGGGATATTTTTTGGATTTGGGCTGGAGACAGTGGAGATAACACAGGGATGGTTTTGCACATCCTCAAGGCCTCTCACCCCACCCCATCAACGAGGAGGCAGGGGCTTCCCAAGGAGCTGGGAGGGGTCAAAACCAGGACAGCTGACTCCAACTGACCACAGAGATATCCCAGACTATATGGTGTCTTGCTCAGCAGATCAAGCTGGGGGAAGAAGGAAAGTAGGAATGTTCAGAGTTATGGTGTTTATCTTCCCAAGTCACTGTTTGTGTGATGGGGCCTGGCTTTCCTGGGGATGGCTGAACACCTGCATGCCCATGGGAAGTGGTTATTGAATTCCTTGATTTGCATTGCTTGTGTGTGTGGCTTTTGCTTTACCTACTAAACTGTCTTTATCTCAGCCCATGAGTTTTCTCATTTTTACCCTTCTGATTCTCTCCATAATCCCACTGGAGAGGAGTGAGCTGTGTGGGGCTGCATTGCTGGCTGGAGGTTAAACATGATACTACTGAACCCAGCTTGCAATATTTAAAAGACAAGCAATCATTTTAAACTAATCAGCAAGATTTCTGGCTCTGTCTTAGTGTCCTGCAAAAGATCCTTCCTGAAGAAAAAGCTGCAGATGAGTGATGAAGTGCATATTTGACACTTTTTATATCTTTTGTTTTCAGCTTTGTTTACTAGTAAAGCAGACATGAATGAAACATACATTGACAGTCATTATTTTTGGAGCCAGGTCGTATCCTTTTCCATCAAATGTAATATCCTGCCTTCTGCCAAGTGGCTGCAATGCCATCTGCTAGGAAGGGAGAGATAGGGTGGGTTTTTCTCTCTGCCTTCTTCCTGTGAAGAAGGCATGTGACTCAAGTTGTAGGATGACTCAAGCTCTTATGGTCTTTTTGGAGTCATCCCACAATCAATTTAATGTGTCTGACCTGAAGACAAATGTCTCCTTTTGTCTGCAACATCACCAGCAATTTTCTAAACGTTGGCTTCTGTTCCATATGCCTTGCAAGAGATTCAGAGAACTGAGCACAGGCTGAAAGCAAAGAGCTCCTGAGATTTTATTCAATTTCCACTCTTTAGATGGAGTATAATTCTGGACATTCCCTTTTCCTCAGCATCTCTACTTATAAACAGGCGAGGCTGGGAGAATTAGGTAATGCCTGCAAAGTGCTGTTTTAAATAATAAAAATAATGAATTTACTCTTGATGGGTTACTTTATAGGTCAGCATATAATGTTATTTCTTATCTCATTTAGCTCCTAAGGACTGAATATTTGTTATTGTTTCAAAGAGATTGCTCTCTCTTTCTGAGTGGCATACATACCTCTGTGAATATACAAAGATTTTCTACAACAGAGATCTCATTCAGATCATTCTCAGTCTTAGAGTAAACAACAGTATTGCTTTTCTAATTTTCCAGTAAAATACATTACTTGATATTTGGCGATATATTACATTTTCATTGCATTAGATTGCTGGAAAAGAGGTACTTTATTTGCATGCTTTTATCTTGTGGGGGGAAGACAGAGAAAGGAAATGTAATTACACTGGGTACTTTAGTCTCCTAATTAGTTTCACTGGGTCTTAGATTTAACTCTTACATTCTGATGAAGTTCATTTTCCTTCTCTTTCCTTTTATCTTGTTCTCTTTTTTTTGTTTCTGGAGGCAGCCCCTGATGGCTGGCTGTGGCTGTGTGAGACTCACTTTTCCCACAGCACCAGAGCAAATACTGCTCTCAGCCTGTTACCTAGCATATTCTGAGCCTTGCTAGGGATAGGCAGACAGACTGCCTCTAAGTACCACGATTCTGGATATGATTCGCTTGAAGCCACAAACAGGGCTGGCCCAGGGTCACTGGAAGTGCACTGTGTGCTGCTGAGGTGACTGCATGCTCTCAGAATTCACAGGCCATCATTTCATAAAATGTTGGCTAGCTCTGCTGCATAAAGCCTTCATGAAACAATAAGAGAAAACACTTCACAAGGGCAGTGATCTTCAGCTTCTTTGCGGAATTCCTCTAAAATAATACTGCAGTTTCACTGTGATTACCTTTTTTTTAACAGTTCTTATCAGTTCCTAAAGGCAAGAACTCTTTGAAATCCTGAGTTACAGACCAGATCTCTTTTAGTAAACAAAAATGCAAAAATGAAGGGGGCGTCACCGCTTTACTTGAGATACCTAACTTAACACTGACAGTGAGAGAATTCATTAAAGTAAGATAGCTCATCTCTGAAGTCTTTCCTTTAGTCAGTGGAGAGAGAGTGGCTCCTTTGCAGGGAAAAATTTTAATTAGTCCCCTTTTTCACATCACCCTGAAGAAGAACATCTGTCTCTCCTCTCTGTCCACTGAGCCTCAAGAGGGAGCTGGTTTAGTTTGGCACCTAAAGTGAGGGTTAAGGCTGCTCTCCAGAGTCTTGGATGTGCAGGGCACATAAATTAAAATCATGAGAAGGTATAGTAAGTCATTGATAGACATAGAGTATCAGGGAGGGTGAGAGAGTAACAGCAGTAAATTCACCATTAAGGGTAACCAGTGGAGACATTGCAATTCATATTGTCATTACTTACACTTAGAGAAATCTTTTTGAAAAGGAAAACTACTGTTTCACTTTTTCCAAATTTGATTTCTTTTTAATTAAAATAAATGTTTTTGGCTGCCTTATTTATCGATGGCTGTAAAAACTGCCCTCTTCTCAGTCTGAACTTTCTGTACTGGCTAACTTGAATAAAGAGACAAATTTAGGGGTTCAAAACAGTGAAACTTGTGTTGCTCATAAAAGGTGTCAGGCCAGACCAAATTAAACAGTGCTTTGACCTACTGGTTTTAAGTTAACCACTAGAGTGAATATACTCTCATCTTAACATATTTTAAAACCAAAGCCAACATAGGTAGGTTAAGAAGTGGCACAAAGAATGGACAAGCAAATTGGAAAATATATTTTTCTTTATAAATACAATGATGTGGAGAACTCTGTATCATATGAAGAAAATCCATCCAGAAATGTGAAGTTAGGACTTGAAAATTTCAAAATTTTTGATAGCTTTCTGTCAGAAATTAGGATGCTTAGTGGTATCTACCCATCAGATGATGAAGGTGCAGATGAATATATATTGGCATATTTTTATTATTAGGCATTTCAAAAAGTTAACATGGTAAAAGTTACCAAGATGGTTTTTTATTATCTTCTACAGAGGCACAAAACCAGTCTATGTAGTTTACATAACTTCATTTCAAAGACTTTGTCATATTTCCTAGGCAACTTTTTCCCTCTTTAGGTACTGGAATAGTAGAACCATATAAACTGGTGATTCTTGAGGGAAACAGGAACTATTTTTAGTAGCAAATTGTATTCCAAAGAAGACTCTTCTCTTGCCAAGAAAAAAGAGAAAGGCTCTTTCAGGGTGCTTCAGAGCATGTAAGTTTAGCTTTCCAGTCCCAAACTTATTTCAATATAAAAAATAAACTTTTTATTTTCACAGATGCATTTGAGAATATTGCTCCTAGTTTAATGCCCAGAATTGCACACACCAAACCCTTTTTTACCTCAAGGAGTAATGCAAACAAGAATCTTATGAAAAGTTATTTTTAAGATATTAACTGTGTCTGCTAAAAATTTTTCATTCTGAAGAATGAAGAAATATATAGTCATCATAAGCACAAACAGACATCCATTCTCGGGAAGAGACGGGAAATGTAATCTGCTTTTGATTATGATCAAATATCACAACTTATGCCACCACACACCATTAACTGCAAAACATTTGAACCATTTGAAAATAACAATCACAAATCTAAGGTGAATTTAGGAGTTTCCCTCCTTTCCATATACGTAACCATTTCAGGAAACCTTCACAGCAGAGGATTTAGATTTGTCCATCTTTTGCTTTGACGGTTTGATGAACACGTTTCTTCTCAAGAAAATATTACCACAGATGCTATGCATATATTGTCCAAACATACTTAATTTTAGGCAGCAGGAAAAGCAAGAGAATGCAAAACCATCATAGGATTCACAGTAGATATTCTCATATGGAGTTAAGCATCCTCAGTTTTTTCCTAATTTAGTAGATCTTCAGTTCCTAAATTCATCAATGCTTGTGCACCTAGGAGAAGCAGATGCATTCTGTATGCAGCAAAAATAGTTCTGTCATTATTCTAATGATACAACAAGCAAACTCACAGAACAATTTTATTATGTAAATATGAAAAAAAAATTAAAAGTGGAACAAAATTCTGTTGATATAAACTGGGGTTCTCTATCATTAGGTTTTTGTCCCAGTTAAGCCATAGGAATTTTACAAGTAGTGTCTCTGTTCTCATTCTAAACATGAAAGAGTTATTCAGGGTGGATAATACACAGACAGTTTGGGCCTTATGAATATTTCAAACATTTGTATTTCCAATTATGTTCTTAATTACAAAACAAACTCAGCAACATTAATTTTGAAAGGACTGCATAATTCTTGGATGTATTTCTGTACAACTATCTTAGTGAAACATCTGCTCAGATAAATATTTCTCAAAGCTTTCCCTTAAATCTAAGCTGGCAAGGTGGGCAGAATATGAGTTTTGATATTAATTAAAGCTACCTGCATTAGTTTAAAAAGCTAATTTCTCTGCCTCTATACAGCCTGTATTTCCTGCTATGCTTTGCAGTCCTTTAAATAAACTTAACTGTATTCCCAACACTCTCTATTTAACCTATTGTTCTCCTAGAAAATGTATGTATTTAGAAAGATTAATCAGAAATACAGTGCTGAAGTCCCCATCATATTACAACGACCTGCACCTCTAGGCAATCACTGTTGCCAAACATCCGTTGCAATTTTATGTGCAGATTTCTATCCTCTAAGTATCAGACTCAAGGCTTAAAGTACTGATGGACATTTTTCAGAAAGCTTTGTTGCCGAGGAACTGTAGTTTCGAAGTTATCTTGAGAGCGACAATTTCCTTGTGGAAAACAGATGCATGAAGTTTTTTCAAATATCATTTAATAAATATGCATGAAGAGCCCTGAATTTTTAAACATAGTAGCATGTAATATAAAGACTATGTTTGTTTTAAATGAAGCTCTGAGAATACACAATTAATGCAGAATAAGTGACTGGGTACTTAAGTGGGAGAACTTATAAGGACATAGATGAAAAACTAAATTCTGGGCAGTTTTTTATTTCCTGAAAAAATTGGAACAAGATTTTGGATTCTCCATCTTACTCTAAATTTTTTTTTTAAAGCTCTTTATTTTTTTTATAAAGTAATATTTTGGTTTACATTTCCAGTAAGTAGCCTGATTAATTCACTGCACTGGACCCTACTGAGTTATATTCTCCCCTATTATCACTCCATTTTTACTGGTTTGGCGAATATTCCACTGTAGCTGAATAAATGTATATGGGAAAACAAAGAAAATATTAATTAAACTGTTCTTTATGAGTTTAGGCATCTATTCAGTTGCTTTTCAGCAAAAACATTCATAGGAAATTTAAGATGAAATAGAAAATACGGAGAAACATTAGTTGGAAAGGCTTTCCAACTCAGGAAGAAAAGCCATATCCTGTGTCTTGTCTGAACAAACATGCTTTGACAATATAAAATTTCTGAATAAGCTATCAAAAGGGGAAAGTAGTTATTAAATAAATATGATCAAGAAATATTTCAGGAGCCCATGATCAGTTAAAAAATTTCATGACATGAAATACAAATCAGGTAAATAGTATTATTTGTGAAGACCTAATTACGTATTAGAATTTTGTTAGGGATTTTCTATCTATTCTGTGTGTTTCCACTACTTCTGTATAAATTAATCTTCTTGCTCCTTGCTAATGCAAACATATGTCTGACATCATTTCTCACATACTCCCCTTCACACCCTGCCTCTTTTCTTTCTAAGGACACACTGAAATAGCAGTGCTGCTTGAATAGCAAGGCACTTCCATTATGTGCTTACAAAGTTGGTTTGCCTGACTTTTTTGTGACCAGAACCATTGAAATGCTCTGAATAGAATCTGATTCTGAGTAGAACACCTTGTAGTACTCTAATTTAAGGTGTATAAGTTACTGAACAATATCTATATTAGCCAGGAGTAGTTGCAGTCACTGTTTTAGCAGCTCCTTTCTTCACTTCTCTAAACCAAGAATCAGTGTTAAGAGATTATTTGTTATGGAAAACATCTTCAAAGTGATTCACACTCTCCACTTATTTCTTCCAAGAATTTGCTGGTCCCATTACTGTAACAGTCTCTGCTCGGACGAAGAGTACTAACTACACAATGTACGTTTCATGGACAATTCCGTGCTAAGAATATGAAAGCTTGTTCTCTGCCCATCCTTTCTATTATATTCATAGCCTCCCAAAGCAGAGTATCCTTTCCCAACTGTTAGTCAGCTGGCACAGGCCCTGTCATTTCACAAAATGCCTTTCACAAGACTTACATACCGTCCTTTAGCCCATGAATGGCAGACAAGTTTTGCCCGCATGCAGCACATGCCCAAATCATCAGGGTGCAGATATCTCCCTGCACACAATACCTGTTCTCTACAAAGAAAATTAGGCACCGTGGAGACAGTGCTCCACAAGTGGGAAGATATGTGATGGAGCACACAGGATGATCAGTGATGGGTGCAGAACATCCATGGCACACAGTAAATTTTTACAGGGACCTCTGGCCATCCTCTATGCCCATCCCAGTGGAGAAATGAGCTGTCATCACCTTGTGAAACTTTGCTGCCTCTGACCGCCCAAAGTCTCCTCTGGAAATCATCACAATCAGCACTGTTTATCAGTGAATCCTACTGCACTAGTGTAGTGGTTTGGTTCACATTTTTACCTTCTGTGAGATAAGAATTAGGAGAAATGCAAAGCAGGCTCCATACTTTAAAGAATACAAAGAAATTTATTAATAGAAGTAAAAGAAAAAAAAAGTAATAAGGGTTAGAATAAACCTTCAGACCACTTTCTTCCCCCCATCCTCCTCTCTCCTTCCATTTATAACATAAAGACACAAACTTGGTATTATTCCAGTCAGTTTACCACCTCTATAATAGTCTTTTATCAGTTCACTTAGGGAGAGGAGTCTCCTTTGCTTATGTTATGGAGCCTCTACACACGAAGCAGTCTTCTCACGGCTTCAATATCACAGCACAACAGCCACCTGGGATGGTTCTCTGTTGGTCCTGTGAGTCCCTTCCCTCGATGTACAGCTTTCTCCACAACTGTTCAAGGGTTCAATCCTAGCTACTGGGGTATTATTTTAAGGTTGAGCTGTTCAAGAGCAAAGGTTCTCTTCATCTACCTCTGGGATCATCTTTCATCTCTAAAAGCAGAAATCATCTTATTCCCTGGGAGCAAAGGGTCTCCATTTCATCACTGCCTCTCTCTATTTAAGCTTCTCATTGGATCACAGCAACATCAATATTTACTTATTATCAGCACAGGCACTTTGCTCATAGCAGAAGCTCTACCCCCCAATGCCTATCATGAAATTACAAGGATCAGTCCATACCACAACTTTGCAAAAAGAATTTCAGCTAAAAGCATCTCCTCTATGTCTTCCCTCTGAGTTTTCAGTCCTTTCTTCTTAACTGACTTAGGAGTCTTAGACGGGCCAGAGCTTGCAAGCTGCTTCTTACCTGTCTCTGGTGATCACTTGATCTCGGTGAGGCGGTGGCTGAAGCTGGTGGTGGCCGGATCGGAGAGGGGAGGGGTCATCTCCGCTGCAGGACCGGCTTGCACAGAGTAGAAACGGCCAAGATCTTGCTAAGCTGGGCTGGGAGGGGACAGTGAGCCCCCCCCAGGCTGGGAGGAGGCAGGGCCGTGGCCCGGCCCAAGCCAGGCCCAGGCCGGCCCCAGCAGGCCGAGGGGGCCCCGGGTCTCAAGTTACCTGTCCCGCAGACAGGAAGCAAGCGAGAGTGGGCCAGGCTTAGGCATCTTTAAATGGGTTTTTTTACAGAGGCGTTCCAATTTCTCAAGTGGTCTAATAGAGCTGTCAATATTCAAATTAGCTACTTGATTGGTTCTATTAAGTTTGAAGGAAGTTACAATAGCTCCTTGCAAAAACATCACTTCCTTACCTGGTGGAAGGTTTTTTCTTAGAACAAAAAACTCCAAAATATGCTAACTCATGCGCTCCAGAGTGATATAAAAGGGCAAACCTTGGTTAATGGTATCAACCTGTGAGTGGTACATATTCCATTCTTCATCATGACAGATGTTACCCACTCATCACTGTTGTAAGTTCTGAAATTACTTTAGGACAATCACAGAGTCTGCTCACTTCAGTTCTAATAGGCCTTGGAGAAGTGTGCATTCAGCCACCTGACTGAAGAACGGTCAGGAGAGACTTGAGCAACATGATCCTTAGTGCTCACTGGATTGTCAACCCTTGTTCTACCTTATGCTTGAAAATGCTTACAAGCTATTGTGAGAGGAGTTGAAGATCCTTCAATAATGTCATGTCTTTGGTCTGTACTCAGACCACCTCTGCCGAAATATCTGCATATCTCTGTAGATAGCAACTTCTATTTTAAGAAAAGATTTAGCAGAAATCTGAACTATGTGTAAACTCTGCTTTAAAAAAAATCAATTCTTGGGAAGAAGAAAAAGCATGCAAGAAAGCTGTACAGATTTTGGAAAATCAATAAAAAGTACTCTGAGGGGCAGATGGCCTGGGCACGGCACCACCACTGTGGTAGGCACCTTCTTGCTGTCACTGAGGATATATCTCTGGCACCATTCCAAAGGACGTGCAGCCTTCTTTGAGGTGTAGAATTCTCAGTCAGGAACAGAATTGTATACCCCATGAAGGTGCTGCCTTTCTTACTCTGATCTTCAGTTAATGTCTTGAGCCACTCCACTCCCTGCCACGATCACTTTCTTAAAGAAGAAGTGGTTTTACCCCTCTACTCGACCCTGGTGGGGCTTCACCTCAAATTCTGTGTTCAGTTTTTGGCCCTTCATGACAAGAAAGAGAGATGCAGGAGCATGTCCAAAAACATCTGAAAGGAGGTTGTAGCAAGGTGAGTGTCAGACTCCTTCCAAGTAACAAGTTACAGGACAGGAGGAAATAGCATCAGGAAATTGCATCTGGCAAGGTTTAGATTAGATATTAGGAAAACTTTCTTCATGGAAAGGGTGGTCAGCAATGGAAACAGGCTGCTGAGGGAAGGGGTGGAGTCACCATCCCTTGGAAGTGCTAAAAAGCATGTGGATGTGGCATGTGGGGACATGGTTTAGTGGTGAACATGGCAGTGCTGGGTTACTGGTTGGTCTCAATGACCTTAGAGGTCTTTTCCAGGCTTAAGCCAGCCAAGAAGGATTCTAAGACATGCCCAGTAGGTCATTTCATATGGGCTGCAGCTCTTACTGTGAGCTGTTTTCCAGAGCTATTTCTGGCTCTTCCAGGCCAGCCTCTAGAGTAACACTGTGGTTGTGCTACGACCAAGAGAAAGGGTAACACAACATGTATGAGTGGGAGAGGGTGGACACAGAGAATAGTCTGTGGCAGCAACAAAGTTCTCCAGGTGGGATGAATTCAGGAATGATTTTTTCCTTGATGCACTTTTTCCAGAAGCGTGTGGAAGAAAAGTGCTGCTGCCTAGCTGTGAAGCACAGTTTTGTTTGGAAAGATGATGACATCCTCAAACAGGTGGAGTGCTCAGATGGGTTGTTTGCTGCATGCTCTGCAGTTTGTGTCTATATCAGTGTCTTAGAGTGACTTTATGCTGTTGTATCCCCTATCACCGCTCTATGCCCAGACATGATTCCTGTGCCTTTCTGTGCCTTTAAACTGAGCCCGAGACAGGAGAGAAAGAAAAAAATTGAGCGAACTTTTAAAAGCTGTCTGTGCTTCAAGGTCACTACTCGTCTGTGTTCTTCAGCTGTGGGGAGAAGAGCAAAGGAAGCACTCTTCCTGCTTTTCAGTCTTTTTCGGCTCTGCTTCTTTGGAGAGAGAGACTGAAAGTGGTTTCCCTGGGACTTTGGGGTTTTTTTTCCCCTTCTCTTCTGGAATTGTTCGGAAGACCAGAACATCAGAACCCCANAGAGAAAGAAAAAAATTGAGCGAACTTTTAAAAGCTGTCTGTGCTTCAAGGTCACTACTCGTCTGTGTTCTTCAGCTGTGGGGAGAAGAGCAAAGGAAGCACTCTTCCTGCTTTTCAGTCTTTTTCGGCTCTGCTTCTTTGGAGAGAGAGACTGAAAGTGGTTTCCCTGGGACTTTGGGGTTTTTTTTCCCCTTCTCTTCTGGAATTGTTCGGAAGACCAGAACATCAGAACCCCACCGAGGGACCTTCCATCAGCTTGGAAGGGGGCCCCCCACTCTGACCCAAGCTCCAAGGAGAAGGAGAGAGACCACACCCACAGAAGGACTCTCCAGGTTTCTCTCCCAGTGAGAGGTTTTGCTATTTAGCTTTATTATTCCTTACCTGTGTGTTTGTTGAATAAATAGTTTTTATTTTCTCTTTCACGTTCCTCTGAGGAAAATCTTTTTTTTTTTTCCCAAACCTGGTGGGGGAGAGGCAGCTATAACCTGCCGTCCTTTGAGGAGATGTTACTTTTGGACGTTTTCCCTAAATTTTCCCTAAATAATTTCCCCTGTGGCCCAAACCACCACAGTGAGTCAATGGGAGGTCTTTGCTATTCTCACCCTTCTCTTAACAGTGTTCTTGTTGCTTTTCTTTTGAAACTGAGGAGACTAGTACAAGACTATGTATCCTAGATGAAATTGCAGCACTGACTTTTACCAGGGAATTACAATGTTCTCGATCTTATTTATTGTTTCTTTGCGTATGCAGTGTAACATCTTGATCATTTTTGACCACAGACGCACACTGAGTTTTCTGCAGTGTTAACCTGGTGCATCTCTCATTTGAATGCAGTTAAGTTTTCAGCTCTGAGAATTATTTTGTTATTTTTGTTCACATCAAAAGTTGCACTGTTTTGCATTTTAGTTACATTAAATAGCCATTTCATATTCCTAATAAGAAAATAGATATTTTCTACTGTGTTCAAGGAGATAATTTATCATCTGTGTTTATTATGTTTTTCCTTCTGACTGCCCTGTTCAACTTTATCCCTTTTGGCAAACATAAGGAAATCCTGAAGGACAGCATCAATTATAAAAATAAGTGACTCCTACTGTAAAATGTGTGTTGGTGAAAACAAAGACAAAGATATTCTAACAACTGATATGGCTATGCTTCCACACAAAGAGAATTGATCACTTCATGCAACTTAAAGTGGATGAACAAGTACGTATGACCACCTGGAATCTAAGAGTGAAGATACAACACCAGAGTTGGTATGTTTATTCACATCTCCGTAGGATATTGAAAACTGATACTCTGTTCAATTAGTCTACAGTCTCCTAACTAGACTAGAGACTTTTCTTGTGCCTATCATCAGAACCTACACATTCTGGGAGGAGTAAATTAGCTAACACTCAAAATGTTAAAAAAAAAATATGGAAATATTTAAACTCTGTATTAAATAGCATGCATCTGACTAAGCTGAATTTATTTTACAAAGCCTTTTTAATTTCATTTCAGTGACTATTCACCCAAAACATACAAAAAACCCACATTCTTCCTTTTTATTTTTCTGAACATATGGAACAGTGGCTTCCTCTCTGAACTCTTAATTCCTGAGAATTACTTAAAGCTAGGATGGACACACAATTTACAAACCTGAAAGGAAAGAAGAAAGGTCACTTCCATGAAGTGCTTTACCTCTGCACAGTCTTAGTAAAGGATGGGTTTCTACCCTTTCTATGAAATTAGTCTCCCACTTTTTAACTTTTTTAGTTTTTTAAAAATCTTTTCTTTCCTCATTATCTAAGCTCTGCTAATATATCTTCAGGATTTTTAAAGTATCTTTTTAATTTTTTTTTCAGTCATGCTCAATCATATCACAGAGAATATTTTTTTAGACACTGAAATTCATAACTTCCCATAGCACAATTGCCCCAAACAGCCTATAACTCCCTTGCATTTTATCTAGCCAGACAGCCTGATTGATTTATCTCTTTTTCTGAACACCTAATTATTTTCAGAATGTACAGCATCTCTGCTTGTCAAGTATTAGCTCTCATTTTGGTTTCATTTAACTTCTGGAACTCCTCTAATAATACTTTCAAGTATGTCTTCAATCATGTTCAAAAACTTTCTATTTTTGCTCGTTCTTTCTCTGAAATTAAAATTTTACATAGGTGAAAAATCTCTACAGATTTTCCAGATGAATGATTTTTAAGGGGAAAACAAAGTAAAGGAGATTAACTCTTCAGAATTATGACATTCGTGAGAGCTAAAATCCCAAGCAATTTGCTTTTGTTAGTTAAGCTTAACTGTTTGAGACATCTGTTCATGAATTTGATGGATGATGCACATTTGTTGAAAGGGACTGGGTAATTGTCTTTAGCTATTGCTAAGAATCATGTTTGACAATTTTTATTGAAATTCCTAACAGTGTTTTAAAATTTTAAGTTGATACTTAACATGCTTAAGTAAAATTACTCTTGCAAAAGTTCATATTTTGGAGTAGCAATTAAACATAGTAATTATTACAGATAAAGACCTACCTAAGCTCTTCATTCACTCTTGTATTCCATAAAAGAAGGAGATATGTGCATATCTTTCTTTTCCCCCAGTCATACACATAGAAATCAAAGCAAAAGTAACACCATGAAAACCAACTTATGCCAAATACAAAAATCAAAATAGTATTATAAATTATTGAAAAGTCATTATGATTTCTGATTTTCTATCAAAACAGACAGACAGCTAGAAGCTTTTTGCGTAGATATGTAACAGTTAAATTTCATCTAGCTGACTCCTGAGTTATGATTCATTTGATAAAACGCAGACAACACCTTGCACATATTCTGAGCTGGTCACCTTTGGGTCTCTTCATAGTTACTGCAGAGAAATAGGCACTGGGATGGTAAAATATACTTGTCCTGAAGCAGGTACCTACATCAGCTTGACAAATCACACTTTGACAGTATTTATTTTTCCCCAGTGATTGCAACTTATTCTTCAGTGATGTGTATGCATGCAAATGTTCTACACTGACACTAAAAAAAAAATCAAATTAAACTGAATTTAATTTTAGTCCACCTAGTGTTGTGAGTTAAATTATACCACCAGTATAGCCTATTTTAGCCAATATTAACAATAAAAGCGGAACATACATATTGGAGGTTTATTTCCATAGTTTTTAATACAGAAGAAGTTCAGGTACAGTCCAAATAAATTTAAACTAAGGAATATGCAACTTCACTGTTTAGAATTATTGTATTACAGAAGGATCAAGTTAAGACTTTAGTGGTGTTAGCCACAAGGAACCAAGAGAAAAGAATGAGATCTTTAAAAAACAAAATGCTACCTGAAAATATGTGTTCTGTCCATCTCGTGCTGTCTGTAGGATTTGGGAATTTTTGTGTGTTTATTTTGTCTTGTGTGCAATTTTGAAAGAAACTTGTGTCCAAAGATAATAATAATAAAAACAATAGGCAGGATATTAACTCCTGCACAATACAATGCTGGTTTTTAAATGGTGTGCATTGTTTTGTGGTTTGGTGTTTTTTCCATTAATATGAAACATTTTCAGATATGAAAGTCTATATAAAAACCAATACAGACAATATGAATATCTTTACAAAAAGATATGATACACTACAGAATTAAATTTGAAAATTAGCTTGTGTATTTTCATTTGTTTAAAATGGCCTTACTTTACAAAACACAAATTTTTAATTCCTACAAGTTTATTTTCTCAATATGTAAGATATCTGACTTGTAATTTTGACTAACAGCACTACATTTAACATATAGGTTTTAATATCTTAAAAAATCAAGATTAGAGATAGCCAGACATATTTTTACCCTAATCTTGGGAGTTGGCGAATCAAATATTTCTGTGACCAAACTGATTATTCCTGCAGATCCCACTTAAGTTTTCACAGTGAGTCAGATCAACTATTTTTTTGGAGTAAAATTTCCAGAATATCTCAGTAGATTATGAGTACTAATTTAATTTCAGAATTAGTATTTAAATAGGCATGGAACTTTTATGCTATAAAATCTATAAATCCTGTCTTTAGGTAGGGCAGCAAAAACTACAGATTTTCAGGTCCAGTCCCTTTTTCTTCTGCAGTTACCTGTCTCCAGTAAATTCCAGATTTCTGGTACTGTGTCTTTAGGCAGTATACATTATTCTGTTTAACACATGTAGAAACCAGGCTTAGAAAAGATAGGAAGAATAAGACAGTCTGACAAGATATGACACATATAAATTAAAATGATATATAGTCAAAAATATTGCATGGTTGGGTTTTTTCCTCAAAATTCAGCTGAAATTTTCGGTCTCATTCCTACTGAATCAACATCAAACAAAATGCTGTCAAAATAATTTATTATTAAAGTATTGATAAGATTTAAAGCTTTAAAAGTTCTTGAAATTCCCCTGTAAAATTTCTTTATCATATGTTAAAATCCAGTTTGTTTTAAGTGATCTGGTGCTATCAAAAGTTGTTTTAAAGTAAAATCAATTAGAAGCATAGGATGGTATGAGAGAACCAACAATACAGCTGCCTAACATTGAACCGTCTCTCTTGTAACTATCAGTTCTAAGTCTGGGATCTGAGTAATAGAGAGGAATTTCTTCTTCGATTATTTAACCATTCATGAGAATGGATTTGAAGGCAAGTTAAAGTTTGGAGATCTGAAACGACTCATGCAAATGCTTATCTTACTGATACACCTTCACTTTTCAACTTACAGTATAAATAAACATGATTTGAGGTCTCTGGAAGGCTGAAAACCCACTTGTCAGTAATGTCCAATCCCTTATTCAACCCATGGGCAGGGAAATAATGACTCCATATTGAACGGTCATCATTCTCCATAGAATCAGTGTTTCTTTTTATGGGAAGATATAGAACTTTCTCTCTCCTGTCATCACATAACTACTTAGGCTCTAGTGCCTGTATGTTACGACCATGCCTGTATTTTAGAGTGGCTAGCTTAAATGCTGTTTTTGGGAAGTGTCCATCCAACTGGAAAAGAAAAGAGAAAAGAAAAGAAAAGAAAAGAAAAGAAAAGAAAAGAAAAGAAAAGAAAAGAAAAGAAAAGAAAAGAAAAGAAAAGAAAAGAAAAGAAAAGAAAGAAAAGAAAAGAAAAGAAAAGAAAAGAAAAGAAAAGAAAAGAAAAGAAAAGAAAAGAAAAGAAAAGAAAAGAAAAGAAAAGAAAAGAAAAGAAAAGAGAAAAGAGATGAGGCAAGAGAACAAGTTGAATTTCATATTCCAAAACTATTCCTCTGGGAAATGAGAATTCAGATGGTATTTGCAATGATTCAACACTGGCTCTCTGTAAGGCTAGGCTAATGTTCATAGAAGAATGTTCTTCAATATAAATTTCTTTTGACAGGAGCTAGTGGCCTTGTTTTTTGGGGTGATAGGTCACAGAGGGGATTTTCGAAGACTTGTACCTTGTCTGTGATATCATACCATATGTTGAACTGGCCTTAGCAGTTTTGAAAGTCCCACATGGCTTTACTTGCACCTATACGGAAAAGAATATTGTTAAAATATGTAATAGAAACACAGTAGAAGAAGAATTATACTAATCAAAACAGTGCAATGAATCATTTCAATAAGAATTTGAGAATAATAATTGTTTCTAATATTAAGATTTGTGAATTTGACTCAGTGGAAAGAGTTATTTCCTATCTCTAGTAAGAATCCAAAATGTGGTTTCAAATCCCAGGAGAAATAACTAATTTCCTGAATCCTAAAAGTCTTCTAGGCTTGACATTTTCAACGAGACACCTCTTCGCAGGCTTGAGACTTCCATTTTAATCTTCACCAAGAAAATGTCTCTTAATTCAAGAGTCACTAGCTGCTAGTCAGCAGTTGTGATAAGCCTAATGCCTGCCTCAGAGGAAAGCCTATTCCTCATGGACACAGACTTAACCATTTTAGTCCTGATTATTATCCAAGCAGCCTTTAAATAATGACCTATAAGGAGCTGCTAAGCATTTTTCTCTTTTTTTTCCAACAGCAGACCTCACTCAAACTCTGACAATTCATTCTTTTTTTTTGGAGCAGTTTGGCCCCATTATTTCTCCAGCTTCAGCATAATGAAAATACTTACGTGAGCTGTCAAGACTTATCTTTCGAATAACTCCTAAATACTTCACCACAGAAAGTAAAACATGGTGACTAATATTCTAACATCTGTTGCACATTTTCATGCATCCTGAGTTGCCAACCAGCTAAAATGGCAGCACATTTTACAGACAGATGTGTCAAGATTTCATCTGCTTCCTCTCTGCAATTCTAGGAAATCTAAGCTCCCACATCACTTATACTCTAAAAGATAAGGCTAAGAATCAAAAATTTTCTCTCTGGAGAAAATATGATGTGTACTTTGTCAAGTGCAAAGAGTTGATGTCCTGCTCTAAGCTTCTCTTATCTAATTGAACATTCAGTTATAGAAGCATTTACTAACAATAAATGAATGAAGAGAATGCCTCAAGATGTTCCTACTTTGATGGATTATAAAGAAGAGGGGGAAAAAAAAGAAAAATCAGCCATCATATTTGTTTGGTCTGATGAAATCAGTTTCTTGGAAGGATTTCTACAGCTAATAAGATATATGATTATGAATACACCATACTAGACCCCCCCCAACACCAAACATTTCATGAAATAAAATGTTTTTTTCAAGAAGATCACAGCTGGCTCTGTTGTCTCAGCCTGATTCTTTATGCTTGAGTTTTGCACATATTATCTCTTGCCAGTGGAGACTTGTACGGTACTTTCTAAAAAAGCCAGCTAAGTCCTTCTGTCTTACATGAAACTTAAAGAACATATTCTATTCTATTCTATTCTATTCTATTCTATTCCATTCAAAAATAGAGTAGATGTTTCTTACTTAATGAAAGTTCTTCCAGTACTTGTTTGCCCCATCAGAAATAATGAGACAATTTCTGAGAGTCAGTCTAGCTGCAGTTCAAATAATTTGGTAGAAGAAATTAATAAAAATGCCCTAAAATACACATGCACAACACCAGGGTGTATACAGAAATCTTCAGGTACCTAAGCTTAGGAGAGCTGTCTAGTGGCATTTATAAATACCTAAGTGATTAAAAGACCTAATTCTCCTTGTCTAGCAGTACATACTAAATGAATAAATGACTTGTCTGCTTAGACCACTTCCATAAATCCTGGGATGTATAAATCTAAATATTATATTTTAATTTATTGACATTTCCTATTGCATAAATGTTCCTAATAAAGTTGAATTTCCATACAAGTTTGGACAAGACACACAAAATGTGTCTTGCAGTCATGAGTTATTGTGGAGACTATTTTATAAGGAAACCTTCAATTTCCTTTTACTACCACCATCCTTTCTGGTCACCCTTCAGAAGCCTAGATAATTCACTTCATTTCAAATGACTGTAGGATTCTTATTTTTGTTTTACCTTAAAAATATTTTTATTTATTATGATTTTTCTTTCTTTGATCTTCATTTTTGTTTTATATTTTCTTTAATCTATTGATAGTTTTCTTTACATGGCAGAACCACTCTGATTTTTTTAAAGTTTTAATATTTTAAAGAAAACCTGCCTTTAGATATACCATCTTATACTAGGATCCCATCAGATCTTCTAAGCTAGGTCAGCTCAGGATGGATTAATACTTGGAGCAGACACCTCAAAGGAATATCTAGGCCTCTTAGAAAATCTAAATCAATATACAGAGCAGTACTATAGGGCAATGCACAGCTAAAAGTGTTATCTTTTATATACATTAAAAACTGATGACTTGACATTTGTAAAATCTTATGACAGAACTTGTATTGATTTTTCATCCCTCACTTTTGTGCATTGCACTTAGAATCTTAAAATTTATAAAATTTCGGCTGCCAAAATACAGTATTTCCTGCCGGGGCTGTGGTCAGTTTGTCACACATCGTCTCTGCCCCTCTAATTCCTCAGGGGGAAGATTGCAGGGGGCTCTCTGCTGCAACGCCTGGAGCACCTCCTCCCCCTCCTGCTTCACTGACTTGGTGTCTGCAGGGCTGTTTCTCACATATTCTTACTCCTCTCTCCCTCTCTTTGCAACTGCAAAGGGGTTTTTTCCCCCTTCTGAAATCTGTTATCCCAGAGGCACTGTTGCTGACAGGCTCAGCCTTGGCCAGTGGCAGATCAATCTTGGAGCCAACTGGCATTGGCTTTATCAGCCATCAGGGAAGCTTCTAGAAGTTTCTGCAGAAGCCACCCCTGTAGCCTCTCTCCTATTACCAAAACCTTGCCATCCAATACAAAATCTCTTCTCCAGACTCAAATAAGTAGTAAATGACGTTTGAGTACTTTAGGGTTTGCTTTGGTGATAAAATTGAAATTACAGAATTCACCTTAAGCTAGGACAGAAAATATCTCTTCTGTTTTTTACTGATTACTGTTCTTGCTTGCAGCAAGCCTAAACTGATTTGACACATGGATTATCCCTACTTAAGCTGTGAACACAGAGACTGGCCCAAGTTATGACATTTTGGTACAGTTTCAGTGTAAGCTCATCTCTGAGAAGAAATAAAAATGGTGGACCTATTCTAAGATTCTCTGTCATACAAGATTTTTCCTGTCTTAAATGCTTAATGAGGAGGCATGCCAAAAGCCTCTAAAAGCAGATTCTACTTCAGAGTACCACTTACACCTCCTAGACACTGTTATGAAAGTTCTTGTGAGTTTATTTCTATGGAAAGCAATGTGCACACTGTGTTGAAATATGAATTCAGTGAGCTAACCAGTGCCCATTAAAGGGGCATAGGGCATGAAAACAATCAACTTTTATGAATTGAGTCCAAATGAGATAGTTCATGTCAATAATTCAGAACCCATCTGGTCCAGCTTAAGATCCAATTCATGTAGCTACCTTCCCCAAGTACCCCATAAGAATTAAGCACTAAAGGGTGAGATCTATAGAAGTTGGCTACCACAATGGAGAGCTGCCTAAGATTGCTTGTTGGAGGCTCCCTGTCCCTCTAAAGTCCCACATTTTGATCCTTGATGGTACAGAATTTGAAATTCCTAGCCCCTTGAATCCTCTCCTAGAGTTACATGAACTCACTCTTATACAACACACAACCAAGAATAGAGTTTCAAACGTTACTTGTTAAATATACCAGATTGGTATCTCAATTACCACAGAATAGTCACACTTCCTTTTGTGGATCACTGTATATTTAGTTAGTTATTTTTAAACAGTTAAAAAAAATGCCTTACCTCAGAATGTTTTGGCTCCTATCATGCAAAGATGCTGTTTTGAATGAGCCATTCCATCAGAACAGGCACATACAGCTCTTAACTGGGGTCTGTTACAGAGCTACTCTACCCTAGGCAAGAATATGCTGGAATATTTCTTCTTGCATTTTAGACAAGGCCTAACATACTGTCATGTTCTGACAATGCCAATGGATTCAATATTTCTAGGTGAGATCAGGTGAATTTCAATGGAGCTTTCAAATCAGTTGAGTGTAAAATAGTTCAGGGCTGCCAAGGGTCCAATCACATAGCAAAAAGCAAACAAAGGTGTCTCAGAGTACGTTTCCAAGCAAAGGAGGTGGACTTGGGATGGAAGTTTGTGTTAATATTACAATTAGATTATAACGAACCAAGTTCATCTGAGGAAAATGATTTTGCCACAGTTGTTGGCTCAGCAGCCTGACATCTATCTCCCTTCAGCGTCAGGTGCTATGTGGGTTCTTAGCTGCAAAGGACCATGGAGTTGTCATCCCTGCAAAGATTGCAACAGAGCCTGGCTGGGGTGTCTCCACTCTGCTCCACTCTGCTCCACTCTCTGTTCTGTCCCCCTGAGCAGGTACTTACTGTTGTCTAGGGAATCATTGTGGAGCGTGCCAACCGTGTTCCATCCAGGGAGCAGAAGCTGTATTTCACCCTATAATTGCCGTCATTCTACCCTGTTAGGATGCAAATAGAACTTCTCCTCAGCCATCTTCCACATATAGTTAAGGCTTCACTTTTTCTTCTTTATCTAAAATCTGTATCTCAATCCACAAAGCCTATTTGTCACTGAAGTTTCCGTAATAGTGTTTTCTCCCTTTCAGTCATGGGCATTTTTCATGCCAAAGAGAGGGATTTAGAGGGGTACTGGCTGTGCTTTCCACCCCCATGCCAGCACAACCCAGAATATCAGGTATTCTGGGACAGAGAGGAAAGAGGACTACTCCAGGGGCTCCATATCCATACCTGAACTCTATACAGCCCTATTCACAACATCATGAGTATTTTGTATTTTCATTCCTTAGCACTTTTTTATTTGACTTTTTAATTAGTACTTATATTTGTGTACCTTTTCATTCTTTTTTAGGCATGCATAGATCATGGGCAGCTGCACAAGTGAAATAAAGGCAGGTCATGAGGACTGTGACGCAGTGAATCACTGTTTATCTCTAAAAATGCCTAGAGCCACATAATTTGACTTCAATGTTTGCTGTGCTCTGCAGTGAATATACTATCAGTAGTCATCTTTTCTGTGCAATGCTAGTACCAATTACTCTGATGAAAAGAATAGAGGAGAATTATCTGAAACACCTGGATTAACTTTAACCTGTTGCTTGCTGAATCAAACTTGCATGCCTTTTATACCATCCCAAAGAGTTTCTGTTTAAATCAATAGGGTAAGAGCAATAATTTCTTCAGGCAACATTCTGTGAGCTTTCCTGGAAGATTATGATTCCTTAGACTTCTTTTTCAAGCAAAAAGAGATTAATTTTGTCAAGATAGTAATGACAAAATATGTATGAAGCAAACTTACCTTGCTTGTGTAACTTATTTTTTATGGGGGAAAGAAATCAAGATTTATTTTTCATAGAAATATAGAATGGTTCGAGTTGGAAGGGCCATTAAAGACCATCTATTTCCAGCCTCCCTGTCATGGCAGGGACACCTCTTACTAGACCAGGTTGCTCAGAGCCTCATCCAGCCTGGCCTTGAACACCTCCAGGGATGGGGAATCCACAACTTCTCTGGACAACCTGTTTCAGTGCCTCACCACCTTCATATGAAGAATTTCTTCCTAATATCTAGCCTAAACTTATTCTCTCTCAGATTAAAGCCATTGTCCCTTGCCTTATCTCTACATGCCCTTGTACAAAGTCCCTACTCAGCACTCTTGTCAGCCCCCATTAGGTACTGGAAAGCTCTCAGATATTACCAGAACTTTTTCTTCTCCAGGCTGAACAACCCCAGCTCTCTCAGCCTGTCCTCATAGGAGAGGTGTTGCAGCCCTCTTCATCTTTAAGTGTAGATATTATTCCAATTAGTAAGAGGTTCTTTAGTTTAATTTTTAAAATGTTTTTATTTTAAAGCCTTCAGGATGTAATCATTATTAACAAATAAACTGGAATATTCTTGGTGCTTAGCAGCTGAATGGTTTAGTTTAGCTGTGATAGGATATATCTGGCAAGGGAACTTGTCTCTTATCTCTAAGCATATGAAAGAAACTGCTAGGGAGTGTATTTTAAAACTTAAGAAAGAGTAGAATATTTCTTTTCAGGCTATTTAGACCTTGCCTAGAGCATTGTTCCTACAATATTCGGTTATAAAGGGATTTATTGGGATAACTGCAATGAGCAAATGTTATGTCTCAACCTCAGATTTAAAGAAGTTTTGCATGCAGAAGGTGTCTTCATGGCCCTCTGTGGCTCATTTCCCTGTCCCTGGCAAGAAGATATAAACATTCCTTAGCTTAAGACTGTGTAAATCCTAGGTTAGGCTTAGCTAGGAACTGCAATGCTTTGCTATCCTTTAATCTCACACAGAAACATAGAAAAGGCAAACCAATTTACTTTATTTCCTTGAAAAATTCTCGTACATTTAGCTATCAAGAAGCTTAAGCTGAACAAGTAAAAGTAGTTATTTCTAGTAAAAGACATTCTATTTACAGAAAATTTAAAAATTAATTCCACTAAATTTTACCCTATATAAATATAAAGCAGTTCCCATTGGAAACATACTGTACATCACTTTTTGACTGTTACAGACAATTTATCATCAGGCCTTAAGTGAAGACTTGGGATTTTCTATTGCAGAAAAAAAAATTATTATGGATATTTTTCAGAAGCAGAACTTAAAATTCTCTGTTCACAAGCTTCCATAACAGCAAAATTTCATCCAGCTCTAAAGTAAGAGAGTACATTTCCACTATTAAACACAAAGCTAATATGTAGGGAGGGAACATACTGCTGTTCCTCCAATGAGACATTGATTTAATATCACTAAACTACAGGATCACCATGTCTAAATTAAACTTAAGAGATTGACAAGTTTCTTAAAGCTCTTAAGGGACTCCAAGTCAATAACAGTAATGCTAGGTATTTGTATAGCACAAGATGTCGAGATACCTTATATGCCTCAGAATAACCCTAGTATCTATAAATAAGCTATGTAGCACATTCACTGTTTCAAAGCCAACAGCATCTACTTTTTTTCACGTACTGTATTCATAGAGAGAAGACTGCAAGAGGGGAAGAAAAAGTGTCTTGTGAAAAGCTTTTAAGTTTCCCAAATCATGCTTTCTTCGAAGAAATTAGTATTTTATTTAGTGGTTTCCTACTTACACATTTGTCTTTTAAAAAATTAGAGAAGAAAAACAAAATTAAGAAAAGGTAGAGGAAATAAAGTCATAATGGAAAGAGCATAGAAAAGAAAGCAGTATTTCACACAGATATGCAGAGATTTATGTCATTCATGGAAACTTGTTATATTTTGAAGGGTAACATATTTTCAAGGATCATAAATACTGCATCCAGCTGTGGGATCCCCAGCTCAGAATGGACATTGACTTGTTGGACCAAGTCCAGAGGAGGGCCACCAAAACCTTATTAGAGGAATGGAGTACATCCTCTGTGAGGAAAAGCTAAGAGAATTTGGATTGTTCATCCTTGAGATGTTTTCAGGATGACCTATTTTTGACTTTCCAGTACTTTCAGGGAGCCTACGAGAAAGATGGAGAGAGTCCATTTACAAGGACATGTAGAAAAGTTGTGGATGTTGCATCCTTGGAATTGTTTAAGGGCAGATTGGATGGGGTCCTGAGCAACCAGGTCTAGTGAAAGGTGTCCCTGCCCACATCATCAGGGATGTTGGAACTAGATTATCTTTAAGATTCCTTCTGACCCAGGCCATTCTATGATTCTATAATTCTAGAATTCGATAATAAACAGAAATTTTAAAATGAAAGAGTGTAAGTGTGTCTAAAATTTTATATGTTTTCTAGTTAATTCTATTTATGATGTTCTAGTATTTGTGAGGCTCTAATACACACTGATGCATCAAATTAGTGTTTTTCTAATAAAATTACTGTCGGCTGAACTTCTCAACAAGGGAGACCAGAAGCTGGATTGCCAAAGAGGNGAAGAACTGCCTACACCCCTGCTCACCATGGCAACTGAAGAATCTAGCAGCAGACTCAGGGTAGGAAAAACATAAGAAAAACAAACGCCAAACTCGAAAATATCCCCTGATACTAAAATTGATTTTGTTTTCACAGCAACACACTATGAAGTTGCAAGAGAAAGAGAGCTATCTACCTATATTTCAGATGGAATCACCCAGAATGGGAGGAGTAAGAAGATGTGCGTGTCTGTTTGCATGTTACACTGGGGTATGTTAAGGGTAGGTGGCACTTATTTCCAAAGCATGTTTTGACTGTTGAGGGAGGATGAGATATTGACAATGACATGTTAGTGGATGTTTCTGTGGAAGAGAAGACACTCATGTGTACTGGATGGAAATCACAGCAATTTTGTTTGAAGAGTTTTCCTTCTGTTCCTGAGTTACTGCAATGCACATAACTGTTGACAAATATTTATCAGCATTTCTAAACACCCAGAAAGAGGAAGGCAAGGTCTTTCAACCACTGTCAGAATGAAAACAGACACTGATGTTTTCTAACAGCATAGTCAAATGCTGTACAAGAATGTCAGCCTCAGAGGTTATAGCTACTTANTAAATACTGCATCCAGCTGTGGGATCCCCAGCTCAGAATGGACATTGACTTGTTGGACCAAGTCCAGAGGAGGGCCACCAAAACCTTATTAGAGGAATGGAGTACATCCTCTGTGAGGAAAAGCTAAGAGAATTTGGATTGTTCATCCTTGAGATGTTTTCAGGATGACCTATTTTTGACTTTCCAGTACTTTCAGGGAGCCTACGAGAAAGATGGAGAGAGTCCATTTACAAGGACATGTAGAAAAGTTGTGGATGTTGCATCCTTGGAATTGTTTAAGGGCAGATTGGATGGGGTCCTGAGCAACCAGGTCTAGTGAAAGGTGTCCCTGCCCACATCATCAGGGATGTTGGAACTAGATTATCTTTAAGATTCCTTCTGACCCAGGCCATTCTATGATTCTATAATTCTAGAATTCGATAATAAACAGAAATTTTAAAATGAAAGAGTGTAAGTGTGTCTAAAATTTTATATGTTTTCTAGTTAATTCTATTTATGATGTTCTAGTATTTGTGAGGCTCTAATACACACTGATGCATCAAATTAGTGTTTTTCTAATAAAATTACTGTCGGCTGAACTTCTCAACAAGGGAGACCAGAAGCTGGATTGCCAAAGAGGCCACTGCTCCTGCTGTGCCGGTCTTTCACCTGCCTTGTCCAGTAATGACTGGCAGCACTAGAGCCAGAGTAGGATGCAAGGCACTTTTCAGTGTCCTTCTTAAATCACTAGACTGTTCTCTTCTGCAGGGTCTTTTTGACTGAAAAAAAAAAAAAAAAGCTAGGAATTTATTTCAAGATGAACACCTAATTTTATGACCAGTTCCTGTTTTGCCCCATGAAAACCTGAGGTGGAAAGCTCTTTATTTACAAACTAGACTGGGTTATAAAACAAGTATTGCCAGTTTCCCCTCACACTGGCATTCATCTCATGATTTTTTTTTTTTTTTCCCCTGATAGAAGAACTGCCTACACCCCTGCTCACCATGGCAACTGAAGAATCTAGCAGCAGACTCAGGGTAGGAAAAACATAAGAAAAACAAACGCCAAACTCGAAAATATCCCCTGATACTAAAATTGATTTTGTTTTCACAGCAACACACTATGAAGTTGCAAGAGAAAGAGAGCTATCTACCTATATTTCAGATGGAATCACCCAGAATGGGAGGAGTAAGAAGATGTGCGTGTCTGTTTGCATGTTACACTGGGGTATGTTAAGGGTAGGTGGCACTTATTTCCAAAGCATGTTTTGACTGTTGAGGGAGGATGAGATATTGACAATGACATGTTAGTGGATGTTTCTGTGGAAGAGAAGACACTCATGTGTACTGGATGGAAATCACAGCAATTTTGTTTGAAGAGTTTTCCTTCTGTTCCTGAGTTACTGCAATGCACATAACTGTTGACAAATATTTATCAGCATTTCTAAACACCCAGAAAGAGGAAGGCAAGGTCTTTCAACCACTGTCAGAATGAAAACAGACACTGATGTTTTCTAACAGCATAGTCAAACGCTGTACAAGAATGTCAGCCTCAGAGGTTATAGCTACTTAAAACAACAAGGAATATGAGTTTATAGGAGTAATTTCACAGAAATTACTAAAAAAAGGCATTTCAAAAATTACCTTGACACAAACATGAAATTGGTAATAATTAAAATTATATTAAATTATATTGTTATTTTCTAATCAGGAAAACACAGAAATGAGAAAGGAAAAAACAGCACCATAATATCTCACCTTATTAAAGAGAAAGGAGACTATATAATAATTAGTAAATAAAAACATCAATGAAATGATCATTCTTGATGTCTGTGGGAAGAAGATTTGATTTACATGATTAAGGAAAACAGTCTTACACACATTAATCTAATAGCAGTAGACAGGATTATTGAAAGTTTTCTTACATAAACCTGGTTAAAAAGTTTATTTTTTTCCTAATGAAAGGACAATAGGTAAAATACCTTCCCTTGTTTGTAATCAGTTGTAAATGACTTGAAACTGAATTTAAAAAAAAGGAACAAATACCATTTTCCACCAGATTGAAGGCAAACTATTCCATATAATAAAAAGAGAGCTTTTAACATAAATGCTTGTATGTGGAGGCCAAAGCTCACAAACTCCTTCTGGGCCTACTATACCCACTGGAATACCATGTTTCCCTCCAAACACAGCCTTCACACATGCCTCTTGAGGAGGGAAAGTGATGGCTGCCCAGCTCTAGACCATGACACAAGGGTCATAGATAGGGGATGCAATCGAATTTACGGGCTGAGATGCACACCTGAGTCTACAGTGCAGATGACAGTTGTCAAAAACCTGATGGTCATGGTTTTCTATTGCACAGAAGTCAGAGCAGGAGGTTATCAGGTTTGATAAGCTGCATAGTAATGTTGCTGTGACCCCCGCCTAGCTCTCTGCCGGCTAGCGATGGCAGGAGTCCTGGGGCAACATTCCCTGTGGGTTCGTAGAAAGAAGGGGGCGGCAAACTGCTTACCGGGGCTTCCAAAGAGTCTCTGGGCTACACCTTTGGAGGCAGCAGCAAGCCGTAAGAGAAACACAGTATCTCCTTGATGGTGAAGTCAGGAGGTTTATTTTGGTCCAGCGCTGGCAAGGGGCAGGGAAGGGGGAAGGGAGAGGGGAGAGGGAAGGGGAAAAGAGAGGGGAAAAATCCAAGCGGAAAAAGAGCCTCGTCCCCTGAGCATTCCCTTATCAGGGTTTCGAAGGGCCCGCGGGCCCAAGGCTTGAGCCAATGAAAGGCTCACAGGGGAGGGATCAAAGGCCAGGTTACACCTTAGGAATATACCATACATTTCAGAATGGGGAAACAGAACAAACCATTCAAAGGAAAATACATCACCACACCTCACCCTTTCTCTGTTCGAAAGAAAGGAGAAAGAAAGGGATGCAAATAAACGTATAAAACAAATACAAAATTGAACAGGACAATTAACCATTTAAAATTGGAATAGTAGTTACACAGTTTAGCAGTATGGAATAAACACATAGTAATGGGCATGTATTTAGAAGAAATTGGATCAATTTTTGTATGTTTTTTGGTAACATTCAGCTTACTGTATTTTAATTTCATAAATTAGCTTTCTGTTGCTATTTATTCTTTAATTTTCTGAGTTATCCTCTGTCACTGAATGTACATTGCAGGAGAATGAAGGACAGGAGTGATAAAATGCAGAAAGCAGATCTAATGCTGCAGGAAATGGAGCCAGAGTTAAGGACAATTGAATTCAAATATGACTAAAACAGAGGATTGGAAAAGTATGCACTGATAAGGAAAGATAATAGTAAAAATAATGAAGTAGCATTGTAAATTAATGATATGAAATATTGGTTTAAAAATATATTTTTTTAAATTGAATACATAAGTTAAAACCACTTGGGGAATGACTGACCTAGAGTTTATCTTCAGGCACTTTGAGAACAATGGTCTATACCTCCATTTAAATTCTGCTGTGATAAGAAGTATTGAGAGACAAAGGCACTTGCTAGTCCTCAGATGTACAACCAGCTTAGAATACCAAGATAAAAATATTAAACTAGCTAGAGTTTGTATTTAAAGCAGCGGGAAAAATGTAGAAATGCTCCAGAAATAGTGCAAGAAAATCAGCTGAAGAAAGGCAATATAAGTTTGCCAAGAGACAAGGGAGAATTGGAAAAAGGACTCATCGAAAAAGTGCAAGAATGAAGACAGACATGCCAAAAATTGAAAGATAAAAGTTATTTTATTTATGCAAATAAAAGGAGAACAATGTATAAATGTATCCCTATCTGCAATTATCTTCATCTTCAAAGATAATCAGTATATAGCACTAAAACTAAAGTAATCATTTTCATCTGTGTTCAAGAAGCAACAATGTGGACTTGGGGATTGAGTCAGCATCGGTACTATTGAAATCTCTGAAATGTTCATGAAACATCTTTTCCTGATTTAGCAAGGGTTTGAAAGAGATTATTTACTCTTATGTATGTCTTACCTATCTTTTCCTTTTACTTAATGTTTTCAGTTTGTCATGGTTTGACACTGGGTGTAATGCCAGTGCCCCATGAAAATATATTTTTACCAATAACTGCTGTGAGACGTGATCAGGAACAGAGCAGAGCAGGCTCAAACTTAGAAATAGAAGAACAAAAACCTTTATTAATCTACACTAAAGGGAAAGAAACACATAGGAAACAGAATGAAAACTCTCCGAAACATTCCTCCTCCTCCCAACTTCCACCCTTCACACAATTAGACAAAACCTTGGATTTCCTGATCAGTTAACAATACTCAAATAATCAATTCTCAGTCCATCAAAGAAGAGAGGAGTCTCTCTTGTAAACCATAGTAGTCCTTCCATGTCTGGTGCTCTCACCACCATCCACGGACCAAAACCAGGACACACTTTCTTTTAATGATAACATAGTCATGGGAAGATGACTGCACATCTTCTCAAATTAGTTTTGTAAACATGAAAGAAGCACTTAAACGGAAGCATTTCTGTAGTTTCCAAAGGTACTGCTGCGTAATGAGCTGGTGTGTGAGGAGTCAATTCAGTTTGGTTATGCCTCAGCAATGGTTGTCAGAGGTGTGTAGAGGCGGGGTGCACATGTGCCATGTGCAGGAGACAAGGAGAAGAAGCCTTGTCTCTGGG
>WEIT01010948.1:55040-70543 GCA_013389985.1 Dryoscopus gambensis
TGTGCCCCCGCCCCCCCCCCTGCCACTTCGCCCTGCATCCTTGCCTGCTTCCAACCGGGAGCCGCACAGGCTCGCTAAGACCCAGGCGGCCACAGGCAGGTAGCGCGCATACCTCCCGCCACCCAGACACTGACAGCACTGCCCTGGCTTGCTGGTGGTAACGTCCTCTTTTTCTCTCTGTCCCCTCTTCCTCTCTCTCTTCTCCCCCAGTCCTTTTCCATTTTCCTTTCCTCTTTTCTGTCTCTTCTAGCCTTCTTTCGCTCAGGCAATTCCTTTTCCTTCTCCTTTTTGTTATCAATAAAGCGTTCTCAGATACAAGGTTTGCCTTGTTTCACTTTATTCCCAACCATCCATTTTTAAAAGAACTCCTCGCAGTTCCCCACAACAGAACACAACATGGTGTCAGAAAGGTTTTAAGCAAGCATACTTTCCAAGGAAAAACCCGGGCTTTTAAATTATGATTTTCCCTATTATTTACCTAAGAAATGTAGTTCTTATATTCAATTGCACCATATTTGTACTATGTCAAAAAGAAACAATTCAATTTTTCATAACTAAAACCTGTTCAGCAGTAAGAACTTTGGATAAACTCTCCAGTTTGGTGTTCTAGGATGAGTAATGTGAAATATGAAGATTCTATATTCTTTATTTCCATTCATCTGCAAGTACCTTCAACCACTTCAGCTTACTATTTTAATTCACTTTTTTTTAAAATTTAAATTAAATTATCTGGATCAAGGTTGAATTTGACACTCAAAATGAAGTGGGGGAAACTCAGTGTGACAAGGGAAAGCATATAAAAACATACAGCCAAACTTCCAAAGGAGTAGAATTTTATTTGGGTAAAGTTCATGAGAATTTGCCTCTAAAAGAAAGAAAAATATTTGCTGGAAAGTTGCATTCCTGTTAGCCCTCTTTCATTATGCAAAATGACACCTCCAAATGCCTCAGGCAGGTATTTCTAATAGAAAACAAAAGAAAAAGTGATAAAGAAATTTAAATCTAATAACATACTTTGGTAGAATATTTATAAGTGATCAGCAGTGTATTAAGCTGTAGAGAATACTCATCACAGTCACTCTTGCTTGTTATATTCTCTCATGAAGAACTACCTAACCCAAGGCTAGATGGCTTTGAAATTTGAAAGCACGTTTCTGAGCATTAGACGGTGCATCTATTATAGTCAACAGCTTCAGTATGTGAGTGTGCATATGTACTAAATTAAGCAAGGTGTTATCTGCAAGCTTTCTTATTTATAGATACACTTTTCTACCAGGTTTTAAATCAGTTTTTTAATGAATGATACAAAAGAAAACAACTTTAGTACAAATGAACAAAGAGTCCGAGTCAATCCTTGCATGGCATGAATCAGAGCAACTACACTGAGAAACAGCACCAGCTGAGAATATACTCAAAACCATCAATTTTTTCATTCATAACAATGTAATATCTCAAAACCTTCATCCTAGACTGCTTAAATCCAACTCTTTAGTAATACTATTCCTGTGCCATAGTGAAATCACATTTCATTAAAACAGATTGTTTCAGGGTAGTACCTTTCTCACAGAAGAAAAGCAGAGCAGTAGTTTTAGTTTCAAAACCACAAAACCAGCTGACATTTTAATAAACAAAACATGAGCTTGGTCAAAATCTACATGCAGAATTCCTGCATTTCAAGAGGAATATGCTAAGTTTTTAGAAAGGAGAAGGCAGATTTGAACTGCTGATTGTTTTATTTTTACATGTTGGAGGCTTTGTGACGGGATTTTTTGGCTGTACCTCATTCATAGCCATTGCCCATAAATTACGGTATTTTTGAAGGTTCCAACTTTCTACTGAAGTTTTTAAAATTTCTTTTTATAGCCGGAATTTCTTAGCATTCAATAGTGAATTTGCCAAAGGTATTTTTCTTTAGTGTGGAGTTGCTATTGTAAAACATTTAATTTCAATTTTATTTCTGCAAATCCACCCTATGCTATGTCAAGTTGTTGTTTGCCAAGAAGCCAAGGACGTAACAAACCTATCTGAGCTGGAAAAGTCCAGCAATAGTACACATCAGGTCTCTGACAGTAAACCAGAAATAACAGAAATGTGCACCTTCAGCAATAATCAGCCATTGCTGAGAACAGGATTATGCTTCACCTTTGGAACTGTTCAACAAATTTAGTGAATATCCTGTAAAAACTTTGGCCTGGAGTATTTCAAGAAGCTAGAGATGATACTGACATATGGGCAACATCTGATGAAGTTATTTCCAGAAAATCTGAAAGAATATTTTGGAATCACAACTGTTAGAAAATATGCTTGATACCTAAGCGATCTCTCAGAAAAACAAAATATATTTAGTGGAAATATGAATTAAACAACCATTTCTCTATTGTTTTCTGAACTTGACTAATTTCCATTTTTTTCTTTTCCTTTCACCTAAACTGTTTTCTAATCACCCTGAAACTGGCAGTTCTTCTTAGTATCCTCCTATTAGTTATAGTAAGCAAAGAGGAAGTGGAGCACTGTATTTAGAGGAAAACACTAACAACTGAAATTATTGAAAAATATTTGGGAGTCAGGAGACTGCTGTGTGATTGCTTGTTCTGGGTGAAATAAAAAAAAAGTAGAGACAGTTAGAATTATATCTGGTGAAAGAGGAAACTCAAAAGGAATCATTATAACCTCTCACAGACCTGAGAGCAGCAACACGCCTCCCTCTTGCTGCCCAGCCTCCCCTAGTGTCTTCCTCCTCTCTATCCATATCCCAGGACTCCAGTTCAGCCTATCCCAGGCCATCATCCCCTGCCCCACTGATGCTCTTGGAGTGCCCATTTCCAGCTCTGTCCCTGCCAACCCTGTCTTGCTCACTGGACTTGACTGACCCTTTCAACTTCTCTGTCCAAGGAACATCTTATTATCCGTAACCTGGACCACTGGATCCTTGCTGACAATAACCAGGAAAAGTATACTGAGGTACACCATGAAATATCAAGAAACTAGCTGTACAGCTGGGAAACTGGGAGCAAGGCATAAGATAGGAACGTGAAAGGAGAAAGCAAGCAAGCAAGCAAGCAACCAAGCAAGAAATCCATTTTCTTCTTTGTTTCCATTGTTTTACTGTACCATTGCTGGTACTGATTCAAGCTTGAATGGCTTCAGAGGCATTTCATCCAGAATGATGTGGTTTTGGTTTGTAATTGCTCTTCATAGAGGAGAGTTAAATCAGATAGCTATTTTAGAAGCTAAAAATACTCCTTAAGATCACAGGCCTATAAAACAAAGGTGAGAACTAAACTTGTGGTAAAGGAGAAAAGTCTGCAGATGCAGACTGAGGTTTGGAGTATCTGTTATAGTTTTTCTGGCCAATGACGGACCAAAGGAGGTTGTGTGTTGAACAATATTTATACACAATTCCTTCTAGATACAGCAAAATCTGAGGAGCCTGGGGAGAACGAGACATAACTCTGCCTCTGTATAAAGCAAAGCTGCATCAATGCAAAATTTTGTTTAAATAGCTCATAATTATACTTTTTTAAAACCTAGAATCTCATTACTTTTTCTCTCCAGACAAAGCTGTTTTGCCAGACAATGTGAAATATGAACACAGACTGGGCCAGGAGCAAGAGGCTTTCTTTTGTGAGATTGTGGTATCACAGAGCCTTAAACCTAGTCAAGCACTTTGTGTGGTCATCATCGAGCTTACTATCTTCTCCAGCTTTTCTTGAGCTGAAGCCACAGCCATTTCAGTGTGAGTGGAGGCAGCCACATATTTAGCATAATTTGGTTGTCTGTGAAACAAAAGGACTTTAATTCATCCTCTTTGACTAAAGGAGATTTATCACAGGATTTTCTCATTCCTTGATGGACAGGATTGTATGCAGAGACAGATCTTCAGTTAGATCCAGCTGTCAGCTGTTCACCTTGTAGAAACTTTTGGCCAGCAAATATCACGCTGAAAATAGCGGTTTTCCTCACCTGTGTTTGGAAGTACTGTGATCCAGGTATTTACGTATGTCACTCACAGTCTCCTTCTGAACTGTCAAACTAAAGTAAATTAATCAAAACCTCAATTATTCTCCAGTTTTTTTGGAGTAAAAGTTGGGGATTTTTAAAAGTTTGAGACTTTCTCAATAATGATTGATTTTCTCTCTTTAAAAGACACAGTAAGTAAAAGAAATGATTAATAAAACTTTTTTTTTGTTGGAGTTGACCCGGTTGATACCACTGTTTGAAGCTCAAATTTGGACAGCAATTTTTCATAATTTCAGCAGAGTTGTGGTGTAATAAGTACTGAATTTTAACAGCCTTAGGCAAAACTTCTGGTCTTATTTAAATCTCTGCATAACATATTCATATCTGGGGCTTGTTTGGCTTTTTTAAACTCATCTGCAAATAATTTCATAAATCCTTTATATTGTGAAAGATGGAAGTAAAAAATTTTTATGCCTAGAATTTTAAAAGAATTTTTTAAAAATTGAGCAATTTCCATTGAGTGTGCTTTTAAACTTCAAAAAGGAGAATCAAGGGACAAATCTGCCAGTCTTATAGACACTTTTGTGATTCACCTTCTGTGAAGACAGAGATCTTCAGGGGGTAATTAACTAACAAAAAGAAATGTCAGTATATATTGGCTATTACAAGGAAAAGTGCTTTCTCTTCCGCTGAAAAACAGCAACAGAGTCGACAATACCAGTTCTTTACCATGTAGTTTTCGGCTTTAAAACATATTGCCATCTCTTTATATTTTTCATTATTTGGGAAACCTACATTTATATTTCCTTACATGCATGTAAGATATTCTCTCTATAAACAGCAGCAGATATTCATAGACATGATAATGGTGAATACGCACATGCACCCACATAAATTGTCTATTGCTTTTTAAAGTTTTCTGTATTTTATTTAAGATACAGAGCAGGTTAAGTGCCACCATGAAGTTGCCACACGTACGGCACAGCCTGAGGTACCTTTTTTCTTAGGTTTTATTTCATTCTCTCTATAGGCCTTACATTTTCAGCAAGTGCCATATGGACAAAACAGTTCCTGGTAAAATTCTGGACAGCAGTTAACATAACCACAGCAGGAGATTCCAACTGTTGACCCCTAAAAGGTGGTTAATCAACAACATATGGGTTTATTTATCCCAGCAAGCCCTTTTAATTAACAGTTCTGGAAAGTGTACTTTTTTATGAACACTTTGTTATAATATACTGAGAAAATTCTAAATAGTGAAAATGAAACTCCAGCTTGAAAGAAAATGACATTGTTTTTAAGAAAAAAAAAAATCTGTCAAGAAGTCAGCATGTGAGAAACCCTAATGCTACCTTCAAACAATGCTAGATTAACAATATTTGTGCCTGGAATGAGATCTGAATTTATAAGAAAATCTCTAAAGTGCAGAAAGTTTGAATTTAGTATTTAAACTCATCTTTAAAAAATAAGTGCATTGTAAAGCTTATGTTTAGACTAAAAAACATCAGTAGGACAGGAGCCTGGTTTGAGCCTACCCTCTGAATATACCGTAACATTTACTTTCAAGCTGACAGAGCAAGATACTTGATGATAGGGTAGATTGAAAGGAAGAGAGGATAAAAAAAATAAATAATGATGCCAAACTAAAGTAGCGAAGCAAATGTTAACAAATGGGCACACAGCACAAAATAAGTAGACACAAGAAAAGTAACAAACATTAATAATACCTCTTTATAAATGCAATGCAAATTATTGAAGGTAAGCCTGAGGTAAACCAAAAGCCTTAAGGTATACCAAAGATATTTAAGGTAAATTATCTAAGGAAAACAATGAATGAAATTTTCACTTGGTGTAAATTGAGACAACTACTTACAAAAAACTGATTTAAATGTGTCTTGAAAACATAATCAGGTTCTTCATACTACAGAAATTGAGACAACAAAACAGAGAGCCTTTTCTTTATCTTTGATCAACTAAAAAAAGAAAAATGTCTTTGATGGTATTTCATCTGCTTATAAAACCTCCTGGTGAACTTCCTGTAAATTATGTCCCAATGATGAATGCACTGGGACGTCTTAAGGCATTCAAACACTTCTAATTAACAAGCCGTGCAAACTGAAACAGCTACCGAACACCTTAGAGTATACTCATTCTTCACCTCTGGGCACTGGATTCTACCCTTTGTTAAGAGCAACTTCAACACCAGGAGGACTATTTCGTATACATTTATTCATCAACAAAACTTGATCTGTCCTAGGAGGCAGAAACATAGAAGCATTTTACTCTTTTACAGCATTCTGTGCTAAATTAAAGACATTTTTCCTCTTAGAAAGTTGTTTTTTCAATGTTAAAAGTATTGGAGTCTCCTTAGCTGAGATCTCTGCCTACAGTAAAATGGAAGAATGCAGATTTTAAGTATTGTGAACATCAGGCCAATTCCAGGGTAATTGTAGCTATAGCTACAACCTTCTAAAAATGTTTGCCAAAGAATCTGTTAGTCAGCTGAGATTCCACTAAGTGAGGTGTTATATTTGTCTTCAAAATAAAACAGAAGAGCTTTTTGCTTTATCATTGCCTTACTTTGCCACATTAGAAATAAGAGAAAATAACCTAAATTGGCGATCATTCTTTATCATGTAATATGTGATAACAAGGAATGAGAAACCAACCACAATATGAGGATTCAGATAGAAGTAAAGATGGCATTCTCATAAGGAGCCTGTGTAGGGGACTGTTGTCTCTCTCCGTGGAATGCCATACAAAACCTTCTCAGAGCAGAAAGCTTTTAGACTGCTAACCCTTGCAACTCTGTAAAACTGTCAGAAGAAGTAACCACATATCACAAAGCTTAGGGTAAGTATTAAAAACACGGACAGAAATATCCTGATGGGCAGATATCCATATCATCCTCTACAGTACACATCACCATTCCATGTATTTGAAGTTGGGAAGCCTCAGTAAAGACCTCCTACATTAAGAAGGATTTTCAGGATTAGCCACTACTAAATAAACATAAGACTTTACCTTTAATTAGAAAGTGTTGTTTTCTAAGATGGATGTGGGACTTCAAGTGTCTGATTGTTCCAATTTTAAAAAAAGACCATTGTGCAATGCCCATAAAGAATAGGATTAAGCAGTGAATACAGTTTACAACCTCTGAGTAAATGTGGATGTCTTCAACAATGCAGATAGTGCAAGGAAAGTAGTCCTGGATCTATCTGAAGGAGGAAAAGAAAGAAAATAGAAAGAAAATTTAAGTACTGCATAAATTACATGAGCTATCAACCTCCTGCACATTGAAGACTAATTCTTGTAAAAAAAAGATAAAAAAGCCATAGATTATTCCAGCATGTTACCCTAAGTGAACAACTAATTTCATAAAACTGAAGACAGTATCTTACATAAAAATACAGAAAAAGTGAAATCCTTTGTGACAATTAAGCTAAGTGATTCATGCAGAGCTGTTGATTTCATTTTCAAAAGAAGATCAATGATTAGACAAATCTTCTGTCCTGGATTTTCTCTGTCATTATTAGTGAAACTTTTTATTTTTAAAAGATCTTTTGTTCCAATAGAAGATATTTCTGGTTTTATTTTTTAAAGGACTAATGAGTAATAAAAGCACACTTGTTAAGGTAGAAGCGTGGTCCCTAAGGTATAATATAAAAATGCCATCTATGTCGGATTTTTTTTGTTTGTTTATTTCTTTATTAACCTATGCATGTTTAAAATTATATCTAAATTATACTTAGGGACTACCGTCTCAGTAAAAAGCCACTTGAGTCAGTTTTTTACCTAAGCGAACTACATGTTCAGTACCTGCTTAGTCCTGCTGTGTGAACTAGATGACAGTTTAATTTAGATCCCACATTTTCTTTTCAATATTTTTTATGAAAAGAAGAAATAGCTAAGAGTTATTTTAGGCCTGGACACTGCTTCTGATTTGTATAAAGTGTTTTTTGATTATAAGTGAACCCAGTCAGACACATCAGGAAAGCTGATGTAAACAATTTAAAACATTAGTCAGTTCTAATGCACCAAAACTTAAAATCAACTATGAGCTACTTTCAGTCCAGTTATCTCAAGGAGTTTGCTCTCCAGGCTAAAAGTGAAGACCTAGGAAACACAAACTAAGCATATCATTCCTACAAACACAATAGAGCATTGAAGGGCTAGGTTCAATTTTCAGCACTCAAAGAGTATGAACAAGTTACCTTTTGGAATGATGCAGCAAGATCCATGTACATGCTCTGTAGTACAATGCTATATTTTTTAGAAAGGTAATAATTTTTTTTCTGATACAGTACTCCTATGGCTCTCTGGTTTTTAAATCTCTTTTGAGATGAAGGGAGAGATAGCATTTCCTCAAAAATTTTGGAGTTTGGGAGTTAGCCAAGTGAAAATTAGTGAGCTTCCACTGTAACTAATTGAAGTTAGATATTGTTTTCATTAAACTCTCATCAACTTCAAATTTTGTTTATTTTCAAGTATAGGTTTCAAGTGTTGCAGATGTGTTGGTTAGGTCTCAGTGAGGGAATATCAACTGTCACACCTGGTTCATTTGTTATGTTATGCCTTTTGGGCACTGAGCTGCAGAACATCCTTTCCTTTTCTAACTCTCAGGAGGAGGTTTTTGGGTCCTTTGTAATTCATCTCACTTTCTAGTGGTTAAAAATCAATCTATGGCTAAGTGCTCACATAATTTGGATCAAAGTAGGCAAGACTGCAGGATTGTTAGTACCTCTTGTTCGCGATGAAAATATTTGTATTAATGTAGTACATTGTTGAATTTGTACTCATGGTTCATTATATTTGATTTTCTACATCTTTATGTTTTCACAATCTGACCAAACTACAAAAGGCTTAACAATGAGCAGCCTAATATTTTTAAGGAAGCGTTTCATTATGCAAAAAAGAGACACGGCTTTCATCTTCCCAAAGATAAAATTTTTTTTATTTGAGGAAACACTGACCTTGAGAGGAAATTTTCTCTTTCATTCCAATATAACAATGATGAATATGTATTTATATAGTGCTAGGAAGATTTCTCTTGTTTTCCATATTTGAAAATTCATCATCCTTGTCAGGAGAAAATACTTGCAAAGGATTCATTTTATTATCAGGTTATTAGTCTTTTTCTAAACACAAGAAAAAGTGGAGACTGTTTCAATATGGAGTGGACATAGCCGCAAAAATGTAAAGAGAACTTCTTAAAACTACTGAGGCTGAGAAGTTGGTAAAGGAAAAGGAGATAAAAAGCCTCAGCTCCCTACAGGAAGGAATGAAAACCTGTACAGAAAGAGAAAGAAACAAGCAGACACTGATGGCTAAATTATTTGTCTCAGTTAAAGACAAATTACTAATTATATTTAATGATTTTAATTTTAATAAAACTATTTATTTTTAAATCTGTTCAGTAATGCTGAGGATAAATTTACTTCCATGTTTAAAATGTGAATAATCAATTTATGTCACTTTAGGATAATTGTTTTACCATATCTGTCTAATATTTTGATAGAGAAACCTTGGAGAAATTTTAGTTCTTGGAAGTGACTCCTGAAAAAATGTATGTAATATACAGCCTTGAGCTACCGAATTTTGATGTGGATTCACTGAAACCTGTAGGAAATATTAGTCAAAACTTCTTTAGAATAATTGTTTTTATTCATGCTAAAATGTTGTTTCTTGCTAATGTGAAGCGTCCATGATTTATAACCTGGCTGCACTACTTAAAACTCGTCATAGCAAAACCAGAAAAGTGTTTCACAACTCTGGTTTCCTTGGTCAGCCATAAAGATACCACCAGTATCTGATGCATGATATGAACTATTTCCTGAAATAATGGAGGACCATTCAAAATTAGTTTAATTCTTTCCTTTGCCATTCCTATTGGAAGCTTTCTCCACAAGTTTTTTTCCAAACATGGTTGGAAACTTGACAATTTAGGCCTGAATCAGTTCCTTAACAATTCATAGTCACTTTTCTCTTACCACTGTTATCCTTTAAAAAATGCTTTCCCCTCCTGGTGCTTGGTTCTTGGATTTAAACACAGATATTAACCTTTGTTTTGCTTGACCAAAGAAGCTGTGTACTCTAGATTCATAGAATATAGGCTCTCCTTTTCCTGGTCACCTGAGTAATATTTTCCAAGGCTATTCCAGATAAAATTTGGTGGGTTTTTTAGAGCTGTGTTGGAAGAACTCCTCTGTTTTCACTTGAATATTGCCATAGCACTACATCTTCCTCTTTCTAAAGAAATAATGCAACTGATAAATCTTAATATTGACTGTGCAATTTTCACAGCCAAATTACACTGATGCCTGTCTTTCAAGCCTCAACACTATCTTTTGATTTTCCTCCCCGCCCCCCATTATTCAGCCCAAATTCTTGCTTACAGCAATAGTCAGTAACATGATCCCTAACAATTATATTGTGGTTGGTAACAAGGTTATTTAATCACATTTTGTCATTTTAAGACATTTACGCTATCCATATATTGAGAATATATCCTACCTTTTTGATGGCAAAAAAAAAATTAGCAAAACACTGCTAGTCTCTCTGCTATAGCTAGAAATGAAAATATTAGACAGTATTTGTCTCTGTGAAAACTTCTAAATATTATCATTGCTAAATTCCTTTCAAAACAATGTTAATCATAATCCTTATACTAGCTTTTTGTACATCCTACATTTCTTAGACTATTCCATTACCTTCCTTAGTTTAACCAGCAATGTAAGTCCTTTATCAAAAAACTGACACACCTTATCAAAGAAAATATCAGATAAGTACAGCAAGATGGATTTGGGAAATATGTTTTATATACTTTTTCCAGTTTACTTTTATATCTTTTCCAATTTCTTAGTTACTACCGTGGCTGATTACTTTTAATTTTAAAAGGAAAAACTGCTTTGAAATATTTACACCATGGGAGCAAGACTATTAGTGTTTGTTTTGTACGTGTTCTGTGCCTTTCTAAACATATCTACCACATTTACTATTTTTCAGCTGTATGGTACTATTTAATAGAAAAATAGTTATTAAAAATCTGTGGTATTGGACCATCTGCTAACAATAAAAATAAATTGACAGTTTCTGTTGAGAAACACCCACCGTTACAAGGACTCTGAAGCACTAGCCCTTTTTCTGTGTTTTGGGGAAAAAATTGTTTAAAATTTCGTTTCCTATTCAATGAAAAAATTAACTGTCTCAGGGCCTTTGACTAATCACTGCAATTCTCTTTCAAATGCAAAATTTTCATACAAGCTCCCAGTACCACAAGCATGCAGCAGCATCCTCCCTGTGAGTGCCAGGGTAGATCTGGTGCTGGTCAAAGAAGAGAATGAAACTGCAGGCTAGCTGGAGTCTCATGAAACCACACAACCCACACAGCCGTGTAACGCAAGCAATGCACCAACTGGAACGTGCGAGCATGGGCTGTGGCAGGCAGCAGGGTCTCAGTTATTAGCAAGCCATTAACTTGCAATAAGACAATATTGAATAATTGAGTAGTATGCTTCATTTTTTTACGTAAACATTTGGTACCCTCTCTTCCTTTAAGCAGGAAGTCCATGGACTGACCTGCTGCTGATTTCAGTAAGGACAGGCTCTGCTATGTTACCAAATCTTTCAGAGCAGCTTGGGTACAGACTGTCTGATTAATTCTCAGAGGTATGCTCGAACTAGAATAAAGGTTCCATAACAAAACACCAGAGTATACAAATCTGCTTTGAATATTGCCTGCTATATAATAGCATTTTAAGTTAAGCAGTTCTTCAAACTCAGCACATAGTTAAGTATTTTGCTGAATACAAGTGTGTTAGCATAAACCCAGAACCTCTTTTGAGATGAACAAAATCATCACTATGAAGTTTGATAGTGTGATTATACAAAATCATATTTTGTATGTAAACACAATTTGCCCAAACCCAATATAAATCATTTTACCTATTTACAGGAATATCACTCAATAAATGTAACTACCAACACTGTGGCTGAAGCAATATTTTTAATGAGTTTAATAAATATTTTATATTTAAATGTATTACTTAGACTGAAATCCATGTGGGCTTATTAAAGCATAATCCAAAGCCCAAAATATAACTGGGAAGGCAAAAAATAAGTTAGCCAACTATAATGTGACCAACACAATAACAATGCAGCCAGCTGCAAGCTGAATGTAGTAGAAACTTCAGCAATTAAAAATCACTGTGCATGCACAGATTCTCATCAACTATTTATAACTGCTTCCCTTATTTATATTAAAGATAGAAAAAATGTAATCATGTCCAGCAGCATTTTATTTTAAAGAAAAAAAAGCTGGTTTAATAGGTAAAATTACAAGAATCCAAACTAGAAAATAAAGAAATTAGTTTTTAAAACAATATTCCTCTTGTAAGAGGAAAATTTTCAGAGTTGCTTCAAGTAAGTAATGACATTATAGGAAGGTAAGTCCAGAAAGTACTATATGACACCCAAAGCAAAGTCAATTGTGCCTGTGTTTTTTTAAAATATCTGGTAAACAACTTTATGCAAGGGTTTGCTAGCAAACTAACACAAACAGATCCTATGGGAGGACTTGGCAAGCATGGAGCCTGCAACAAGTGTCTGAGGGTCAAGTCTTGGTGGGTAGGAAGAAATATGAATCACCCAGCAAGACAAAGATCAGATTCATCTCTTCTGAGAAAGTGAGTAGTATAGAAAAATCAGGTGAGATTTTTTATTTGAACACTTGTCACCAAACTGTTTCAGCACCTCCCCCTCATTAAGCAATGTATTCTAAAGTTTCATGCATGTTTAAGCTGGGTATTAAGAAAAACTATTTTTATTTCTTCTCCTGTACTTTTTACATTGAACAGTCCTTCCTATCAAACTCCCCTCAAGCAGAAATGTTTCATGTATCATAATCCTTTTGGCCTCTCTCGTAGTTCTATCTCAAGCTGAGTGGAAGCAATTACTCCAACCCTTCCCAACTAATTTTGTAAAAAATGTATGTTTACAAAACAAAAGCTACCTTTTCTTTCAATAGGCTTTGTTGGAAATGCTTCATTTAATTAAAAGTGTTAATAATTTTAGTCATTCAATGGAAGCTGCTTGTCCATACTTTTAGATTCAACCAAATTTAATTGAAAATAATCTGAAAAAAAGTCATTACATTTTTAAACTGCAAGAGTATCTATTTTTTCAAAGCTCCTGCTAATTTTAAAAGTGTTAATTTATATTTTAAAAGTGAGAAACAGTATAAGAAATTCAAATTTTAAAAACATTGCAAACTCATTCCCTTTTTCTTTGTTAATTTTCAAGTTGATTGAGTTTGGGCCTAAAGAAATTCACTTCGAGTTATATTTTCAATTAAATCCTTAGCATACAACAATCCTTAGCAGCATTTAAATGCTGCATTTCTGTCTCTGAAACCCAATCTTATTTTTTTATATGTTGAAATGGAAGATTATTACTATGGTCAAAAATTTCACCTGGTGCTATAACTTCATCCATCTGTACTACATCTTCTGGAGTAAAGGCATAAATGTGTGATTAGGTGCACATGTAATACTTCCATAGAGATTACACAAAACTGGAACCTGGAGGTCTATTATATTAACTTGAGACATATTAAAGCATCTTGAAATAGCACAGCAGTGACTGTCAGCTAGCCAGACTGCCTAATGTGGAGAATTTCCCTTGTTAGGTATCTTATTAAAGTTCTCAGCAGGGTTTCTGATTTGTCTCAACATCAAATGAATAGCACCAGCCTTTACTCAAGAAAGAGATAGCTATAGTCTATGTAAACTATGCCAAATTCCAGAAATATGTTCCACAGTTGCCAAAGATTTTTTTCTTCCACTGTGCATATTTCCAAGGCGTCTATCACTATGGACCCTATTCATTGGAGATACTATCCTGAGTTGCTGCACTACTATATCAGCTGACTTTCACAAGGGTATTTAATCTGAGAGAATGTTTTCCTTGGTTTTGGAGTATCTGTGCAATATTTAGTTATTTGAAAGTAGCTACTACAGGAAGTAAAACAATGAAAGATCATGGCAGCCTCCCCTGTTCCCCTGCGTTTTTTGAAGATCCTCTTGAAGGAGCAGGAAATGCTGCTACTATATCAGTATTAATGTAATCCTAGGCATCAGTTACCAACTTTTATTAAAAACTCTCTCAGCAAGAGAGGGAGTCTTTGCATAACATGGGATCAGATAACAAAGACAGGAAATAAATAGCTGATCTCCAAAGTAAATCTGCAAGTGCAGTTCCCTCTGCCCTGCATTCACCAAGGAAGCAATCCCTTGATAGATATTGCAAATGAAGTAGAGTTCAAGAGCTTCAGTCATTAAAAAATGTGGAACCTGTATTTAACTCCCTGCTCTTCCAAACAGGGCTGATGAGAGACCAAGTGACTGAGAATCTGAGCTACATAAGACAAGAGTTGTTGTGAAAACTACTTTTCAAGACCCTGTGCTCAAAGACAAAATTTAGATATCTGTAATCTCCACACAATATATAGAGATAGTTAAGTACCTCAGAAAGGCATTTAAAGTTGCTTCAGGGAGAGGCGGGAGGTGCCAATCCAAAATCAAATGCTGCAGGCAGTGCCTGTAATCCCACTCACATTTGAGTTTTGAGCAGCTCATTAAGGACTGCAACAAATGTCTCTATGTCTGATCAACATCTGGAGACAGGAATATCAATGGAAGATGCCTACAAACTGTTTTTGCAAAGAGCTGAGTAAGGCTTGTCTTCCTTCACTGATGGTGACTGTTAACTCTTCCTAACTCTTCACACAGGACCTTCATGGATAAACCTTTCAGGGAAATTTGAGCACCTCTCCTGTCTTAGGTAGCTGTTCTTCTACCAAGCATCTGATTAATACAAAATAACCCTGGCTGCAGACATTATTTTTGTCCTATAAAATTGCTGTTAAGATGCCTGTTACCTCTCTCTTCCTACTGCCAGAAATCTTGCATTAAGGAATGCACCATGGCCTGGCTTCAGAGTGAAAGATGCAAAGACGCACCAATTTACAGAGCCTACATACAGACAGGTGCCTAGCCTAGCAGATACCAAGAGACATTTATATGAAACTTGCAGAATAAAGATTGAATACTCTATTTCTTTAGGATCTGCCAGTGCTCTAGTAGTGAGTGAAAAAATATGTGCAAAGGGATGGTGGAGGCACAATAATCTTAAAAAGAAAATAATCACACCCACAATTTCTGGGAGGTCCAGTATAACACCACTGCAAACAAGAAATTGAAGTGCTCTGGGAAGTAAGCTGCTGTTTTGCCTAAAACATAGGAGCTGCAGGAGCTGGTTATTTAACAGCTCAGGACATATATAAGCAGACTTGAAGAATAGCAACAACCTCACTCAAATGCTCCAGGCTTCCAGTACCTTCAAGCAAAGGAGAGCTAGAGAAACCACTGCAAAGAGATCTAATAAACTGCCTCAGAAATGCTTCCCATTTCTTCCTGAAAAAACACTTTCAGTCCTCAGCATCACATACTTCTCAGCAGCTGCTTCTCTGTACTTCCCAATGGACT
>WEIT01010949.1:16329-27802 GCA_013389985.1 Dryoscopus gambensis
CTGCCCGCTGACCCCACACCTCACCACGGCTGCAGACGTGCCACAGCCCTCGCACCCACAGGCCACAGCTGCTGTGCCTGCAGGCAGCACTGCGGTCCCTGGGCAGGCAGCACCATGTCCTGGGCTGGCAGCACTGCAGTCCCTGGGCTGGCAGCACTGCAGTCCCTGGGCAGGCAGCACTGCAGTCCCTGGGCTGGCAGCACCATGGTCCTGGGCAGGCAGCTGGCCCGGGCACTGCACCCACAGACAGGATGCCAGGTCTAAGTATGTGGCTGGTGAATTAGGCTGGGGCATTGCTACGAGGGATCCCGATCCTGCATTTGCTGAGGCATACTAGATCAAGACCTTAAGGGAGGCGGTGATAGGTGATGAATAGGTGATGCCTTTTCTGATGTACAACTGTTCTGCTTCACCATATTAAAACACAGGTTTTTCTTAAATGAGTCAAAAAAGCAATAAGCTTATTTCCCAGACTCATATATATTTGCAAATGACAGCTGTTCTCCTCCTCTTGCATAATCTTGCTAAAATGGTTGACTGATAATAAAGTCCAGGCTTGGGGCTATTCCATATGAAGCACATGCAAATAAAGAAAAAGCCAAGAAGTTTGAAAACTTCCCTTGCTGATGAGGGTTTCCTTGATCACTATGACACAGCACTGATCTTCCACTTGTAGGAGGAAAAACCCCTTCAGAGACAGAGAGCAATATGCCCACATTTTCCTAGTCTGCAGCAAACCCCTTTCTCTCACATCATTTTGCTCAGGCACAGCCCATCTCTGTGACAGCTTAGAGCTACAAAACCAAGGGCCCACGAATGGCAGGGAGGAAGGGACTGATATATCGCATTTTGGTTCAAAGCTCGGTGAGTCATCAACAGGTTTTTAACAAGCAGCAGGAATCCATAAAAATGCATCCAGTTTAATTCATGGTTACTTTACAAATTTGTTTTATTGCAGCTCAGATAGTCTAGAAGCATGGGGAACTCTTATGTGCTCTGCTTATTTTATACTTTCGTGTCTAAGCAACTTCCCTCTGAAGGAATGCATCGTGGTTCAGCACACTTCACAAATCCACAATGACAACTGTAATTTGCTCTCGAGTCACTGAGCTTTAGGAATATGCTTTAACTAATTGGGTGTCAATTGCTTTTCTTCCCCGAGAGAAATCTGTTTGTAAACCCTTCACTCCTCAAGAGTGAGCATATGACTGCTCTCATGCAACTAACCTTTGATTTAGCTTTAATTTAATATATCACTCAGGTTACAAGATTTTATATAGGGAAGTCACTCAAAGTAATTTTAAAGCATTTTAAAAGCTCATTTAGGTCTATATAACCCTGTCTGTGCATCCTCATATTTGGATTTAATTGCTTGCTAATTTAAGCTAAATTGAGACAAGTGATACCAGGGTAAATAAAAAGTTTTAGGGGGTCAGTTTTAAAAATCACATTTGAAGTTTAAATTAGAATAAGTCTAGATATGCATTTTATAGGCAAAATATGTACTTTTTTACAACAGAATTTAGTTGCTACAAATATTACAATCAAAACTGTATATGAATTACACAGTCTATAAATAGTTTATAAAAATGAGTAAAATACTTTAAAGTGTAACCTTACCACATGGACAGAAAACCATATCTTTTAATAGGTTCAAAGTAAATCTTAATTGCTATAAATTGTTAACCATGCTGGACTTCTGTATTATCCACAGTAATGCTTAGCTGCATAGCTTTCAGATTAAAGTATTCCTCAAGAACCATTAAAGAATCAGTATAGACAAATTCTTTCTCCCTGAACCTCCAAAAAAAATCTATTTAAAATTTGTAGCCTTTTCCTAAATTCTACCTCTACTGGAAGGCTAGGCTCCAAGGACAGGCTTAGGAAGAAAATGAACAAGAAACCACTTTTAAAGCAAGCCTTTAAACATGGACATAGGAAACAAAGAAAGAAAAAAAGTTTCTGAAGCATCACACACATATTCTCTGTAACCTCAGCATAACAACTGGAAGGAAGCTTGCTAAGATCTTCAGCTAGACAGCCATATTCCTTTCTCTTAGCAAAAATGTGAAATAATTGCTCTGTTCCAGCTCTGTTGGGTTATCTGATGGGTCCCGTTGGCAAGGCTCAGCTGTCTCTGTTGCCAACAATCAGTAAATACAGAGCAAGCCACAAACTTGAAGTTGAACTGCTCAGCATCATTGTCTTTGGGGGACCTGTTAGTGGTGGCCTACACTCGTCTCCCTAGGAATAGGGATGTAGAGGTAACAGCAAAGTTATCTCTGAAAAACACAGCTGTAAGGGGGAAGCGAAACAAGTATCTGTTCTGTTTTCCACAGAAACTGTTTTCTTTTTTCCTTTTTTCTTAGAAAGACTCCACCTCTTGGAATTCAAAGCTCAGCTACACCAGACAGGAGAACTCACCACCTCCCCTTATGCATCCATCGTGTAGACACATCTCAGCTGCACTTCAGGCTGAATGGAAAACTGGGGCCAAGAACCACTCTGGGAACTAACACAGGGAACACCCAAAGAGGAGGTGGAATTGTAATGGTTAACCCTTATTCCATCTTTAATTGCTGATCTTGCAGCTGTCCCTCAAAGGACTATTTTAAGCTTAATTCAAAATATTCATATTTAACGCATTTAAAGTAATTCTGCAAATACCAGGAGCTCTCCAGGGAACAAATAATGTGGATGCCTCATAAAGATGATCTAATAAGGAGAAGTTGAACAATACTTTGTGTGCAGAGGAATTCTTCAGCATGACTGCTAACACTTTGTTACCATAAACTTGGCAGGAATATTATTTGATTAATTTTAACTTCCTATTTTCTGTTTCATATTTTCCCTCTTTCCCTTCCTCTTAAGGACCTGCTAGAAAAAATAAGCAGCTAAAATAAATTATCAAGAATTTTAACAATTTAAATAATCATTTTATTGCAAAACTAGTGTGCTATGAGTAAGTTTTATTGCTCCTCTAAAATATTCATGGATGGCTCAAAGAACAAAGCTCCATCGGCCCAGCTGGCAGTCTTCTTAAGAGTACCAATAAAGAAAAAAAGTTGGGTCATACAAATACTCAACCACGAAGCATTTTACAAAAATGCAATTAGATAGATAGGATCAGGAGGAAATGATATTTCACTCAATGCTGAGTTAATTTGAAAAAGTGCCATCAGTGGTGATACAAGACTTCAACAAGAACTGTGTTACCTAAGGAGAAGGTAGCCCCTTCCCATGGTACTCCCCAGTCAGACAGACACATACAGACCCTTGGAAGGTGCCAGCTCTAGTCTCATCTTACAGTCTTATCTTGTGCAGTCTGGCAAAGCTGCACCTCACCCACAGCTCTACACGTCACTTATTAAAGTCCTACATGAGATTCCTTCTCCTTGCAGGGGAAAGCAAGGGGCAGACGGTAAATCCATCAGTGCAAACCTTGTTTGAGGGATAATAAAAATGCTACTTTTACCAAGACAGAAGGCCCTTTAATTTGAACTCGACCCTGAGCAATACTGAACGTTCAACTGTTACAAACGGGACTGATAAGCCTCCAACCTCAAGTGCTGTGGCATCAGTGATATTTCTTCCCAAATCCCCACAAGGATTTATTCTCTCCTTCTTTCTGACCTGTTGTCATTTCAGTCTCTGAATCAGAGGTACACCTGCTGTCATGATAAATACCCTGCTTTCTTTTTCAGCCCTCTGCACCTTGAGATCTTTGCTGGCTCTGTCAGAAGACACCAAGGGGAACTCATACTTTCTGTAACATCACTGTAACATCACACTGCAGTGCTCAATGCAATTATGATGTTAAACAGAACATTTGATAATGTGTCCTGTATGGAATTTGTAGCAGTCATGTAATAATTCTTCTGGAAAACATCAGCCCTTGTGAGGACTTGGCAATACTTCATTTCTCATGGACACAGTAAAATTTAAACAACCCTGCAAATGCTGATTTAACCCTTTTTAAATCATTCCCTAAAGTGTAGAAAATCATTCAAACATATTTCAGTTTTTTTCTTGTTTTGCTTGAAATGGAGGAATGTTTTTTCAGGTCTACACTTCTTTTGTCACCAGGAAAATATTGTTCATGTCTTCCAGGTAGTTTAATGTTTGAGGATAAATATTTTCTGCAATAAAAGGCTACCTTGTTATGTGGGCTTTTTGATAGTCTAGTTTGAAAAAGCCTGTTCCAATGTCTGTCAGCTGTTCAGTGGCCTGGTTTTTGCCGAGTCTGGGAAGCTGTCTTCCAGCAGAGGGACTTTGTGCCACCAGGACTCCCCACTGCCTTTCATTCTCATGATCATGCCTTGTGTTTGTAGAAAGTGTAGTTTTGATAAAACCTAGGCAAATCCACAGCTATGCTATGCAGAATAAAATTCAATACAATGGTTCAGTTGGGAGTGATCTTCAATCATCATTTAGTCCAACTTGTTACCAGGTGTAACTTACTCACTACTGCATGATTTATCCTGAAAAAATTGTTTGATCTAAACAAGATTTCTTGCTTGTAGGTCCAAGCAGATTGTAGTGTGTTTGTCATAGGAAATTTGAGCACTTCACATACTTTACAGATAAACCTTCCTTAAATCCTACCTAGATGTAATAATGTTGAGTTAAAGATCTTAAAGTCCACCTGCAACCCAAGTTTTCCATGTTGTACCAGACTGCAGGGTAAGTATTCCTGAACTGATAAGCAGTTCTCCCAGTGCTTTGATAACCACAAGGCTATTATTCTTGTTGGAAGGATAATAATGCTACAAATAGGTTACCTCTTGTGCTTTTACACCTGTGGTTAGCACGGATCCTGTTGCTATAGTTTACCTGAAAGCAGTGGTTATCTGCTCCAAGCAGTGAGACACCAACACTTGTACATTGCTTTTGGTACCTAAAGTTCAAATAATGCTAGTATGTGTAGTAGCAAATTCATTTATTCCCTTTGTAATACCAATATAATACCTTATGTGGCATTTGCATTCCTGTGTGCCACTGTTTTACCCTTGCTTCATCTGCACAGAAGTACTGGAAAGAAATGCAAAGAAAAATATTGACAAAAAGGCTCCAACTGGCCCAAGTATTTATATGACTCTACATTCAGGCCATTTTCCACTGTCCTGTTTTCTTCATCACAGCCAGAAATGTCTTCTTTGCTTGCTTTGTTTGTATCCTTTGTTCTCAGAAATGTGGATATATTTTTCATTGTAGTTTCATGCTTTCTGTGTGCTAGAGGGTAAATTATCTCGATGTCTGTTCCACTTATAATCACATTTAGACATGAACTTGCTTATTAGCAGTGTACATGACTGCTGCTCTTACACAGCTACTGTAGATGCTCTGAGCATTCACATTTAGCTCCTGCATTTTTCATCCTGTTTATTAATCTAGAATGAACTTTTCAATCTTTAATATTTTATGAGTAGCAATTAGTCTTTTTGCAGAATTAGGAAGGTGATATCTTATTTCTTCAGATTTTTATACTTCTATTTTAATAAAAAAGTACTTTTTGTAGTCTGAAAATTCTTTCAGAGAGCTCCAAGCATTTTAAATCTCTATGGTCTACTGGTGTCAAATCAAAGCCCGTCTTTTATCTAGATAGCAGTGGGGTTATTCCTATTTTTTTCCCCTGGTTCTTCACAATTTTCTTTGCAATTAAAGACATGGAGGTGTAAAAATGAACCATTCCCTCAGCCTCTTTTTTGCTCACCTATCTGGGATTGGATTTTCCAGACAGATTAATGTTCTTTTTCACTCATTCTGTTTGCTCTGCAGCTTTCCTGGTTTGCACTGTCATGTCCAGCCAATTCACTTCTGGTCCCTTGCACAGTATCCAAGAACAAGAGGAGTGCCCACCCATGGAGCATCACCAAAGTTCTGCATGTCTTCTTTTTCCATTTCTCTGCTTTTCCATTTGTCTGTCATCAAGCACAACCTCATCTATACAAAGTTTCCTTTTCCCAGGAGAATTCCTGGACATGGCTCTGTAAATAAGGATACTGTCTACTATAGTACCCATCTGTGGTAAGCAGTTTCTAGCCCATGAACTGTCCCACTGAGATAAAATTGGTTGCCCTTTATCCTTCACTAATGCAGAAAATCAAAGAGAGAAACAACAAACCACCAAGGAGGATACTGGTGGATCACAAGAGAGGCCAGAAACTGAAGAACAGTTGGACAGCAACAGAGGAGGGGCGCCTAACTGAGATGCACGGAAACCTTGGCATGAAGTCTGTGCCTCACAGGGGGATGTTGGAAAAAACACAACTGTGCGAGATCACAAGCAGAGACCACTGGGAAGGGAAAGAGGATGGTGTCAGAGTATGTCCCCGTGATGTTGTGAGAGATGCCAGCTGCAGCACAAGGGGAAGCCAGCAACAGATGGAGGTGTTCAAACGGACATGATGGGCAGCAAATGGCAAAGCCACCTAAGCTCCCTTCTCTTGGCTCCTGCAGACACTGACCTCCTGTTGGGGGTTTGCCTTTGATGCAAGTGCACTTCTTCACAAGTAGGAATGGGCTCTTGTGGTTCCACATGAGCAGAGAACAGGGATGCTGTTTCCAAGGCCTGATGACAGCACGCACAGATGTGGATAAGATTTTCGCAAATGTACAGGCCATGTTGTTGCTCTGCATCTATTGCATCCATCTTTCCTTCACAAGTAACTCTTCTCTTGCCTCATCCTGGTTCCAGCTGCAGTAAGTTCTGGCTCTTGAAGAAGAAGTAATTTTTTACCAAAATTAGCTGCCTGACACTTAAAGCCAGATTATTCTGCCAACTCTTGCACATTATGCACACAAAAATAAAAGGCATAGCCCACGAAGTGCTGTAGACACCAGCCAGCTTCTTGGAGGTCAAAATGTCATTTCATGGCCTATAAAGGTAACCACAGGAGCTAAATTAAACCTCTGAATGGGGAACTCATGCCATTAGGAACTGTTCTTTCCCCCTCCACTTCCCTCCTTTCTCAGACTCAAGGGAGCCTGTTTCTTGTTTCTTCAGACAAGCCACCCACTCACAGGATATTCAACCAGAGAATTTCCACTGCACATTCTTGGCAGCCTGGTGTTCACCGCAGTGGCTGACCTGACCCACTGGCTCACTGCGTCACAGCATCCATAACACAAATCAGTTCCTGGCTTATTTCTGCAACAGCAGAGAGATGAGCAGAGTCCTGCCTTTCTGGGGCTGCTTTGTCCAAACATTTCATCATGTAAGCTGATCATATGCTTCCAGGCACTTCAGGTGCCCAGGCAGAGCATTTGCCTGGCAATGCACATTGTGTTTTGGCTGCTGCGGATGGGACACTTATGTAAAGGGCTGGTATGTTAAACAACTTATTCTTTGGCCTGAAAGCAGTATCTTTTTATCATGAGGCAGACACCACATGATTTTCTGAAAAGACCACAGAGCTTTGCTAACAGGTTTGATGGAGAAATGGAAGCATGCATGACTGGAAGTCTGCACTATCATACAGCCAGTGTTTATTCGCAGTTCTCAAACAGAATCATGAACACTGGATGGTGGGACATGTATTTAAACGCATGGCTCAGATGACAGAGAGTGAAGACTAACAATATCCACATGAAAAGGGGCAAACTTCACTAAAACTCTCAGCTGTCCAAGAGTTCTCCTGTCCCCCATGCAGACTGACACACAAACAAGATGTACTGCAGGGCTGAAGAATAAAATAAGATCCTCTGGAAGCAATTTGAGACTTCTGTGGATGTGTGGTTTATCAGCATCAATCATAATGGCAACTAGCATGTAATTTTCCCCACAAAACCCCCACCCAACGCCCCCAACTACAGGGTAAAATGAATGTATTGAAGCAAAGACTCAGGGAGAGAAATCAAGGAGTGAGCTGAAACCCTCCATGAAAGCCTTGAGGCACTGACCTGGTAAGAGCTTCCAGTGCAATTGCTTCAAACATCAAGAAGCAAAGCAGACGATGGATGCAGGTAAGAGGAAACTGCCAAGTTTGGGAGTATGTTAAGGTAGAAGAGTGCACCTTGCAAAATGTAACTGTGCTGTTCATTTCACATTCAAACTTCCAGTATGGTGAATAGTGATGCTGATGTTTGTTTTCATGTCAGACTCTAATTTATTCTCTCTTCTTCCTCTTTTTGGTTATTCATCTCATCTTGTTTAGGTAGACAGACTTCCTGGTTTAAAAGAAGTTATTTTTTCCAAGCCAGTTCCTAAACTATCTTCAGCACCTCAGAGATGTATTACACTTTTGCAAAGTTCTACCTCTAATTTCACCATATTAGATTTATTTGAGCTTTCTGAAACCCTATAGTCTCTTTAACCTGCACAGCCTAAACCTCACAAAATTGTTCTGACAAACAGATGCTGGAGATGCCAGAACCAGCCGCAAGCTCTTGTCCTGGTGCCTTGAGTCTAAAGAAGAGATGTTCTGAGAAAAGAATCAGCACTTGTACGGGATCAGCAAATCTGGGCCATATACCTTGGAAAAGCTTAACTCCTTCCTTTGAGACTGCTTCTCACTGCCATAGTAACAAGCAAATCAGATAAAGTTAACAACAAATGAAAAAGCTGGACTGGCCTTTAGCCATATTACTGCTCCACCTGCTCAGAGACCAGCCAAGCTGTCAGTGCTCCAGATGTACTGCAGAGCTGGATATTAAAATTTAGCATAAGTTCATTTCTACTTCACCAAACAGGAGAATGGTTATTGCCTGATCCTGCTTATAGTGAAACAATAGAAATGTCAGCAGAAGATGACTGGGTTATCAGAATTTAATTTCACTGGGACTGTACTTAAACTGCACTCAGGTTGGATAGAGAAATCGTGATGGGTAGGGAGACATAAAACTTTCTCCTCCTGTTATGCAACAAATACAGGTATTTACCATACAGCACAGACACTTGTGGACCAGGGCATTTTTGTTCAGAAATAATTTTAAATTGAAACCATGGCTTCCCTTTAAACTAGATTTTTGACCCATTTCATGAAGGTGTTGCATATTTGTCACTTCTGAAATGCTCTGTGCTGGCAGACAGGGAAGAAGCATGAGTCTGAGCCCCAAGTTGTTCTGACTACTGATTCTCATCAATCCACCTTTAAAAATAAATCACACCATTCAGACTGGGTATCAACAAATGTAGCAAAATGTAGTACTACTTATAGAATCACTGAATGGTTTGGGATGGAAGGGACCTTCAATGCTCACCTGGTCCAACACCCCTGCCATGGGCAGACACCTTTCCCTAGATCAGGTTGCTCAAAGCCCCATCCAACCTGGCCTTGAACAGTTCCAATAATGGGGCAGATACAGCTTTTCTGGGAAACTTCTTTTAGTGACTCACCACTCTCATAATATAAAAAATTCTTCCTTATACCAAATCTACTTGACAAATGCTTTTGATGGTAAATACTAATCACATGTACAAGGCTGAGACAGTGGGGCATATGGTGATACCTCTGGTGTACACAGACACACCAGGATGAACAACTCCAGTGTCTCCTTGGGCACTTCTGCCCTGTGATGCCACACACTGCACTTAGAACAGTCACTGTTCAAGATGAAGCTATTCTGCTTCTAGTGGTCAGAGCTCACAGTAAAAACAGTGGTAGTTACCAGCAGAAGGGTAGCCATCCAGTGTGCCAAAGAAACAGTGAAATACATAAGAGAAAATTTGTTTTCGGAAGTCTCTTGGAAAGAAGATTATTTTATTTCCTTTCTATATACTGAGTAGAAGAGGTTTTACACAAAGCATAGATTTTTATGTCTGCTGAAAGAAGTCACCAAAGAACTGTCTGAAAAAAGCACTGAAACAAGATTGCAGCTTTTAAGCCAGAATTAGCTTATTCAACTGTCTTCTCTGATCTGCCCTGATTGTCAGTTCTCATGCCAAAGCATTCGTGTCACACTTGTAGAGGTGTGCATCAATGTGATGCCCCTGTACTGACTTCAATCCTACTGCAGTTCAAAGTTGGCGTAATTTTCTTGTGGAATAAAGAGGAATGAAACTAGAAACCAGTACCACCAGCTTTAAGGTGTGAATTGTATTACTTGCCATTGCTTCGCATATTGTAAATAGAAAAAAAGGAAAGATTTTTGCAGGAAATAAAAATGCTCTTTATCAGCAGTTGGCTTAGGCATCTGATTTTTCAGTAACCTCAGTGCAGGCAGAGATTGACACACAGGGACTCTTGGACTTGCAGGAGAACATCCACCTAGCTGACGCTGGTGCACAGCTACTTCTTCTAGCACCTCCCTGATAGGCAATTAAGAATCTTTCCTTGAAAAGCCAAAAGCAGTGGCTCCTTATGTCCCTCTCAGATGGGCTGAGCAGGGAATCACACCAAAACAAGTCCAAAGACAGGCTTCGAATCCTGCCTGGTTCAGCTTACATTTCAACCCACTCCATAATAACTTCACGTGCTTTCCATGAAAATCATGGGAAAATCTTTATACACAGAAGGATAGGAGAACTGGTGCAAAACATAGCCAACAGATTAATGTCAAAATCTCATGTAGGGCTTACTGTCATAGTCTCTGTCCTAGAGACCAGGAACATACGCATGAGAGATTATATCATTGTTCTCTGGTTAAGATCATAACCTACATTTCCGCAAAGGAACAGATGACATATTCAAGCAAAAAGGGTAGGGGTTTTTTGCAGTTGTATCACCAGAGAGGAGGTATTTGCTTGGAAATTATAAAAAACCCACTTCTAGCCCATTTTGTGAAACCAAGAATATCCTCTTCTCAGTTAAATGTCATTCTTGACTTATTCAACTGCTTACTGCTGACTCCTTTCCTTTACTTCTCACAAGACATCAAGAATTAACGAGATGGAAGTTTAAATAAGGAAGATAAAAGCCTAACACACAAGTTATGTTTTATAGTTTTATAGTTTATAGGTGTAATTTTAAGTATCAGTATGGGGACTGATATTATTTAAACCTCTCAACTATCACATGATCTTATAAAATTTGAAGACCTCATAGATACAGATAAAACTACTTGCTGCTAAAACCACAGGCTAGACCAGCTATAAGCTAGGGCCACATTTAGAGCAAAGAAATTAACACAGAAATGAAATTCTCTTTCATAGTCACACTGAAAACATAGCATATAAGTAATATGAACACACATCACGCTGTCTGTAGCTCTGCATGCCATACTTTTGAATGAAATAAATTATTAAAGAAATTAATGTACCTTCATTACTTATTCTTCAGCTGCTCTGCATCCATTCTTCTAATTAAGAACATTGCCTAGACTAAATATCGTGATTAAAATAGTGCACCATGTGTCTAGAGAATACCTAATTTTTTTCAGTGCTGACTTCTTTTTTTATTTAATAGTGATAATTAAGAAATATTACATCACTAATGAGTAGGTTTATTCCAGCTGCTTTTCTACCACATCTTTTTTACTTGAATGGCAAACAACATCATCCTATTTTGAGACTATGCATCTATTTATCAGAATT
>WEIT01010949.1:27839-41531 GCA_013389985.1 Dryoscopus gambensis
AAATGCTGGAATTAAGCGTTTTCTAATATTCTTGAATGACAGTGCTATTGATGAAACAGTAAGACAAACAAAATTGATTCTGTGCTTAACTTTAAGTCATGCACAAAATATAAAACAGGTCTCTGAAAAAAATGCACTTACCTGGTATGTAAACAAAACTTCACTTGGTGATTTACCTAATTTTCCGTTGATGTTAACTTCAATTTGACCTTGTTGTGGTTCATTCATTGGTCCAACTTGACACACAATCCTAAAAAGAAAGAATGTAAGCTTATCTGTCAGNAGAATGTAAGCTTATCTGTCAGAAGTAACAGCTGCAATACCAATGCAATATATGTGAGCTACCACACACACTGCCAGCAAAAGCACCCATGTTGCTTTATTGTATACAATGTAATCCAATGCTGCCTCAGATTCCCAGCAAAACCACCCAAGAATAGTTTGCTTGTCTATCTAAAGGCTGGTAAAACCGAAACCTGAGCACTGTACACAGCAACTTTAGCAGTCCATTAGTAGAAGTGCTTTCTGCAGAAGACTCAAATTCAGCCCATAAGTCAGTTGGACCTCTGCAACCTGACACAAGATTTACAGTGGACTTTGTGATGTTAAAAAAACCCAAACCCACAAAGGAGCCCCCACCTCCTTGATGCAAACATCAGATCATCAGCTGTCTTATAATTTTGTGTGTTTTAACTGCTGATAATTTTGTTGTGCATCTTGCTACCTTTCAGCTTCAAACTACTGCCTTTTCACACCTATGATCAAAATCCCTTCAGAATTACTGTTCTCTGAAAATAAATTCACAGATAACACATGCAAAATTAGAGGTCAAGGAACACTGACTAAGAAAACGCTGCCTTAGAACTAACACTGCTGCTGAGTGATAGCTAGGATGTTTAAACTTTAATTTCAAACAGGTAAACCACAGAATGAAAGCATGAAAAGGCAATAAGGATTCGACACACTTGAAAACTGGGACAAATGCTTAATGGAGAGCTGCTAATACAGTTAGATAAGGAGCATATAGTGCTTGCAGCCTGCTCAGTCAGACAGTTTCATATAGGACACACCCTGAGGATCACTGCTCATTTCTGTCGCTCTTTCCCTCCAGGATTATTGCTATTCTTCCTTAAGCAGTGCACAACTGCTTAAAAAATCCCGAAGTAGCAAAAAAACCCTCAATGACTCCAAATTACTGGGTATAATGTACTTAAATCGGGACTTATAATAAAAGGATTGTCAAGTCCCTCTGCAGATCATTCCAGACTTTTTTTCCTGGTACTGGCAAATGGACAACATTCTCTGAATTCTTGCATGTCCTGGCATGTGTATGGCTGCCTGAGCCTGTTCCTCATCATCTCTCTACTGTATTCTTGGAAGTTGTATCTTCATGTCAGGCAGAAACAGGAAACAGTGCCTTTGGAAGAATTTTTACCATATGTCAAGCTAGGGAAAGCAGTCGGGGGCCGTGGCTGGGGGCTGTGGGGGAAACACCGTAGCAGGGATTTTAATTGGACATGTTCCCTCCCCTCTCCAGTGCTGGCATTGCCTCCCTTCCCCCACATTACTAATGGAAAACTACACAGAATGAGAACAGACTTCTCGAAGGCCAACAATTAAATCACTGCAGAGCCAGAAAGCACCCTTAACTGTCTTAAATCTTGCTGTGCATGGGAGCAACTGTCTCCTAAAAAGACTAGCTTTTTACTGCAGGAGGATGGGGGAGCAAGACAAGGCACTTTTTATTATTTTTTGATTTAATTTTATAAAAAAAGGTAATAATAAAACAAAAGAACAGAGGAAGACAAAGACAGAAAATTATAGATATCTATTTGAAGATTTTGGTAACTTCTTTTTTAAGGCTTCCCTAGTCGAGAACATCCTTCAAAACCCCCTAATTTGTTGATAAATGACATGATGCAAGTTGCATTTGTTCTCACCCATTACTACACTGCCTGAACTTAGGAAACCAGTAATGTTGCTATGATACAAGGAACCAGTCATCTCAGTTCTGGCTCCTTTCCATGTATTTAAAAATATCAAAAAGCTTTAGAAATAGCCAAGAGGATGGGGAAATTCTTCTAAGACTATGTTGCAATTCAGTGCAGCTTTTGCAAACAGTGAAAACAAGGAATGGGGAAAGATGACTGCAAAAAAGTTTGTAATTCTGTGGATTGGAAGTACATGTAAATGCAGCAGTGATGGCAATAAAATTGGGAAGCAGTAAGAAATAGCAGCTATTCTTTACCTTCTTCAGTCCTAGAGGCCTGAGAAGCTTCTAAATGCTTGATGCACACATTGACTAAAGCTAAATATTTTCCAAAAGCTAAAAAAAAATCACTTAGGTATCTTCAAAGTCCTTTTCAAAACATGCCACAGGAACAGCAAAAAGTTACTGTGTTACACTTTAATTTATAAGAAGTGAAAGAAAGCCAAGGTTTCAATTTCAGCTTTCAAAAGTAAATGAAAGAAAAATCACACTGCCTAAAATATGTCATTACTCTTAATATTACTACTGAACCTTCCTGCTATGCTTTTCATCAGCTAATATCAAAAAGGTATTTCCCTCTTGAAATTAGAACCTTGATATAATCTGTAGTAAACACTTAGATACCTACCTAGAAGAATTTGGGCATTCTGTTTTAATTTTTGGCACCACTTAAGAGTGTGACAAGTAACGTGCAAAACATCTACCAACCTGCTTAGGCAATTCAACATCCATGGACTTGTTGGCTTTGAGATGAAACTTAGTCATCTACAGCTAAACCTGAACTCTAGGCTCCCTCCCTATCTTCAGAAAAGAAACCCCAAGGCTGGACTAAACAGATTTAAGCTTCCTCTTGCTTTGCCTACTTTCCCATAAATCTTGTATGCTTGGCTTCACTGTGGTTCAGATTTAGCAAAGTTTTAATGACTAGATGTATATACAGAATGCCTTTTAATTTAAAAACAAATCGTCTTGATATATGTGCAGTAATAGTTTATGAAAGCTGTTGAATCAAGTAAGGAAAAAACTTCAATCAGAAGCAAGCTGGTAGTACACCATTGTAAATTTGTTGCTATATTACAATCTATAACAATTTAAAACAAAGAGTCAGACATGTTACTATGAAATATTGCAGGTATATCACACTAGTTCTTTCTTCAAATGGTAACATTTGTAATCACAAGATCATCTTTTCTTGAAAATGCACAGAAGTTCCTTTTTTCTTCTAAAATCTTGTGAAAAGCATCCATCAATTACCTTGTGGAGACAGAGTAGAACTCCTCTTTAAAAAGACATTCCTTGTCTGCCACTGTTATATTTTTTACATCTTCTGCTTTTATTCCCAAATTAGATCCCATTATGGTCAAAAGAATTCCACCACTTAGTGGTCCAGTTTTTGGCTCAATCTGTGTTCACATGAGGGACAGGGGGAAAAAAAAAGGCAAATTAAATACTGCAGTGACTACATTGCTCTTCTATATTATTTAAAGCTATTTTGACTTACCAACATTTGTGATGCAGATGTTTCTTGTAGGACATACAAAAAAACATGCTATGCAACTTTTTAATGTTAACTAATCATCTGTTAGCTCAGAACTAGTATTCAAGAGCTGCAGATTTCAGGTCTCCTGTGGCAGACTGTTATGTACAAAACTCTTGCCTGGTGTCTATTCTGTTTTAAGTTTCCTTCCTCCACTAAAGTACTGTGATTTTGAAAAGCAAATGGATTGCACTCTTCTCACAATCCTTCCACAGAGCTTTTCCAGCTTTTTGGTGTCATGATTTTTATCCCTTTAGGTTCACAGCAGAGCAGTGCATCTTCCTAACACACAGTGCTGCCTCACATAGTGCTTTCAAAAGCTCCTCCTGTCCCTTGATTTTCCTTACTGCATCTCATGGTAGGGTGCTGCAGCATAGGCTGATGCTAATTGAGTAATTTGCAAATAAAATGAAGACAGAGAAGATCCTGCAGTTGCAGCGGACTCCTCAGACTGAAATATGGCCCTAACAGGCACTTAAATGCAGAATATTTGTTGGGAGGCTAACCTGCTTTCCTATATAATGTTGGGAGCACCTCCAGCAAGACCTTTTCAGATCTTCAGCTTTGGAGTGCTGCAAGTTTGCCATCAAGACAAGGGAGATTGCACTTCACTGTCTACTCCATCAAAATCAGTCTCTTAGGTCTAAGCAAGTCTGAGTACAGAGACATGGCTGCCTCTGCTGGCTGCCTAGCCCAGCTCCAGAATCACTTGCACCATTTCCCCACTGCTTCAGCTTCCTAAAACTTCTGCCCACTGGCTGTCCATTTGCACTCAACCCACAAACAAACCAGCTGAAAAATTACTCAACTGTTTGTCTAGCTGTTTCCAAATGTTATGTTCATATCTAAAGCTAATGTAAGTTCTGAAAACCTAATATATTTTAGTATCTTTTTTAATGCACACTAATGTAGAAACAGTATCCCAGGTGAAAACATTTTTTCTCTTAATTTTCCTTTTCCTTTCTTCTCAGATCATGTTTACCTGGGCACAGATATTACACAAGTATTCTTCTCCACACTTTCTGTCGAGATTCCAGGGTATTTACCTTCTTTGGCAGACTTCAACTGCATAAGAGCCATTTCTTCTTAGCTTTACCCTCATGGCCAACCTTCCCCAGTGTACTGCAGGTCTGCCAGTAGGCACAGCCTCCAGGGATGCAGTGTCTCTATGAGTTTGAGCCACAGCTTTCACACACAGTTCTTACTGAGTGAAACATCCCTGTTACAACTCTCAACCTCTGTCATACAGTTACCACATTTTGTGATGGCTTGGGATATGTTCTCATCAAACAATGTGTCTGAGTTTCGAAGTACTGATACCACTACTGCAGCAATTTAGCTTTGCCCAGTGGAAGCACGTATCACTCTTTTCTCAACAATTATGCCCATAAAAGCAGCATTTGGCTTGTTTCTGAAAAGGACATGGATTTATGACTTTCTTTGCCTGCTGATCCACCAAGGTGGAAACAATCTTCCCTCACCCTGCGTGAAGACTCCAACTGCAGAGTTAAGTCAGGGATGCACATTTGGCTTCTCTGATTTCTCACACTCAATTCCTACAGCCTTGGGTTTGATGCTGGTGTGGACTGAAAAATATCACTGAGACCTGGAAAACATTTTGTGTTGCATAAACCATCTGCTCCCTTATTAAATACTATTTAAAGGTCTAGCTTGAAGCCTGTAAATGAGCCTGTTATGTACTTGTAGTTCCAGGAGCAGTGAACCTCTCTTACAGACTCATTTCAGGTAGAAAGGACTTTATGAGAGAAAAAATCTATGCTAAGACTGCAAGAATCAAGCGCCACGTCTTAAGCATGCACTGCTAGCCTGGCTTCTGACACAGCAAGGACAAGGCTTGAAAAACAAGGAGGCTCAAAGACTCCATTCAGTCTCTTATTTTGAGTCCTTACAAATCTCTCACACACATCACTACCGACATTATTTCCTTTCAGCTATTTCAGAGGCTTACTTGACACCCTAGGAAAAAAACCTGCCTTTCAGTATGAGTTTGCTTGGCTGCTTTCTCCTGAAAAATGTTACACTGGAAGGGAGAGGAAAAAAAGCAATCTTACGCGAGTGATTTCTGGAGGAGGACACGTGTTGGTGGGGGGAGCGTGACAGAGTTTTTCATACACGCACTTGCTGGGCTTGCCATCTTCTTCACACCAGACACACTTATAGTTGGGATCGGCAGCAAGGCATAAGCTGCAGTCGCTCCGTCCGTAGGAGCAGTTGTACAGAGTCACTGAAAGATGAACAGCAAACACACATAGATATTTATCTCTGTTTCAAGGATATTCAGTGTTCTTTAGGAAGGAAAACTAATCCTGCGTATAAAGTTCAGTGGAGTTGCATGAGTAATACGTACAGTCTATACTTAACCCCTGAACATACTGAGATAAAATTGTGTTTTTCCTCTATGGAAAAACCCGACATTTATCCATGTGCAGAATATGACTAATATCAAGTAAAACCCAAATATATTATCAGGCACTGTCAAAACATTCAAGTAAAAAGTCCTTACTTTGACTAACCTCAATAAAACATACAACTCTTCAAAGATTAATTTAAAAATCAGGTCGTCCCGGAGCATCCCAAGTCAGATATGGAAGATAAAACTCTGCATGGGTGTCAGTAGGGGCAGACATCAGCTGGCATGGGACCTCCGCCAGTTGCAGAATTAAAGGAAGAGAGCTGCCTTTGTAGGCTGTTTCCAGGACATTTGGGACTTTCCATAATCATCACTAATGTCTGAACCAAATAGAAAGTTAACACTTAATAAAGTGTTAACCTTTGTTCAACCTCTGCATTTCTTCCTTCTTCTCTATTTTCTTGCTTTTGTTTCCCTTTTGTCTGGAACTGTCATCCTGATGTACACCTTATTCTTTCTGTAGTGGGGTTTAGTTCTAGCTTTTCTGAGCCAAGAAATCCCATCTGATAGTCATACTTCTCTTACTGATGAAACAGAGACCAACTGTTCCAGACACTAAGCTTGTTTTGGCCCCCATCAATCTCTAACATGATGCACAGTCACTGAATGAAATTAATTTTCCCAAATAGATGCAAAGCCTTGAGACATACCTCGGTGGTTCAACACCATAAGGAGAGTCTAGGCTTGCAAAAAAAAAAAAAAAAANGAAGAAAATAGACTGAAAAGATGCCACATGTTTCTCTAGGGAAAGTGTGCAAGTTGCAGAGATTACCCAGCATGTCAGTGCTGTGCCTCCCTGGACAGGTGAGATGATAATTGTAAAGAGGAAAACATCTTGCTCTCTGCTTTTCTGCTCCTTCTTTTTCCCCTGCTTCTCTCTACTCCTTGCTGCTCTGTATTTCTGGCCACACAGCCTCTCACCCTCTGCCACTGAGGCTCTGGCACTTACTGAGTCTTTTAAATTAACTTACCAGAACAGCAGAAAGCTTTTTAGGTTTCTTCCTGCGCTCTCTCAAGAGTTAAATGTGTTTACAGATGGGAATGGGGTATACAAGACAGAGACTCATCTTCCCTTTCCCCTTCCCCTTCTCTTCAGTAAGTCTCAAGAAACAGTAGCTTTAGTGAGACTGGATTCTTTTCCAAACGAGGTTCATACTTAAAGAAGCAGGCAATACAGGAAAGTAAACAGATGTGGAGAAGGGTAAATCCCTTTGAGATGTATATAGTAAAGGCCACTAAAAATGTTTATTTCAAACAAGCTTTTACTCTCAGAGGAGTAGGACTCTAGGAATGACACTAGCAAAACCATCGTCCAGTCACTAACATTTCAATACACTTAGTAACTTCCTGGATAACAGCAGCAGCTGCAGTAGCTTTTGAAATCTAATTCCAAGAGACTACCATGTCAGATTTCTACTGAAATGAAAATGTAAAATGAGAATGCTAGTTTTCCATTATTTTTTCAGCAGTGGTCTTATTCCCCTGCAAAGCATGAACAATATTGCAGATGCCCAAATCTTGGCTAGTGTCTGCCACTTGCAGGAGAACATATAATCCCATACAGGCAGTTTTTGTCTAAATGCAGTATGTTTAAAACCCTCAGCATTCAGTTTCACAGCTAGTCTTTAACGCAATATCAGGTTATTTTTCTTTCTCTTACAATGAAGAGTTAATGCAATGATGAAGTCTGACTTTAACCCTTCCTACGTCTAGTCAGCATATCCATTTGATTTCAAGTAGTTTTACCAGCAGAAAATCAGCGGAAGTATCAAGAGGTGTATGCAAAAGTGAGGGACTTTGGCATTTGTAAAAATAAATCAATGAGAAAGAGCATCCATTTGATTCAATCTCTATCTTGAATTTCCAAGGAATTGATGAGCACAAAGCAGGAGTAGCATCATTTGCTCCATAAACTGAGAACATCAATATGGAAGGCACTAAACAATAAACATAAACCAAGCAATATTTCCTGCAGTTTGTGTGTCAGCTATCTACTCTGTATGTTGGATGTAGACACAGGGCTGGGGAAAAGCACCAGACTGACAGCCCTGGTATGCTGCTGTTTGCTTTGTGGACAGTGGCAAGGAAAAGTTTCCTTGCTGAGAATTGCTTTTATAGGAACCAGATTGCTTTTTTATTCTAGCCCTCTGAAAGATTGCTACTGCACAGACACTGGAACAGGAAATATTGTTGAGCAAATCTTCTCCTTGACTTTCTAAACCTGGCATTTCCCACTCAGATGACCACGCGGCCACCAGGTACAGCATGGGAATATGTTTACTGAGTTACTTTATTATCCTTCATTGGCTGGACAGGGATTCTTATTCCATCCCTCAGTAAACAATGACACTGCTGCAAAGTCTTGATGCCCCTCACATCCAGTTGCATAAATGCAATGAAGAAAGCCACAGCCTTAAAGCATTAACCACTCCCCTTGTTCACTGATCAGCTCATTATATGTACCAGCAGCAAGCCACTCATTAGATTCAGACTCTTATCCAGCACCTTGAGATACCAGCTGTGATATCATTGATAAAAAGGACAAAGGATAAAAGGCATATATTGGATTTTACACTGTTCAGAACCCCTGATGGCTTGAGATGTAAAAATGCTATCATAACTTAGTATTCACTAAGTGTTATACAAAGAAAGGGTTCTTTCACTGGCAGGTTCAAAGGTGCTTCTCAGCATCAGCCATATACCCAAAGTCAATTCTTTTCAAGATACATAAAAACACATTACGCTCTGGATTTCATATGGCAAGGTAGTCTGAAAGTCAGAAAGAATTTGGATTTTAAAATATCCCTTTTATTCTAAAAAGAGACATTTGTTGATAATTTTTCAATTCCCCTCTTGCAAGGGTTCTATATTTCCATTTGAATGATAACATTTCTTTAATAATATAACTAACTTTTTTTTTTTTTAATGTTTTTCCCTGACTTGGAAAAAAGATGTTGGGAATATTTGGTCAAAATTTTGCCGTTTTAAACATGACAGCCTCTGGAATGGAAATTAAGACAGTGTGAGATTGTAATATGACCTCCCTGTAACATTCATGTCAGGTCCTCTTTTAAGTCTTTTAACACTGCACACAGAGCCATAAGGAAAATCTTCTAAAAACATAGTTCATGCTGCCAATATGAAAGGGAATAAATTTAAATGTAGTACAGTTGGAAAAATATGGTCTGAAGATTTAATCTGCAGAGGAAGTTACTTAGGGTACTAGTATTTTCCCAATGTTAACTCATCACTCAAGTAACAAGAGGGTTGCCTCATGGTTTTTGCAATTTTGTGCCTTAAATGACAGTACAAAGATGTGTTAAGGTAGGTCTCAGCTCCTAGATACTACTCTATTGATTTTGAAGGAGCTTCCTTACCTCAGCTCAAGACTAGGCTTACAGACATAATTGCTTCATTACTGTATGTTGAAAAGAAATGAAATTTATATTCATAAAGAGATTTTTATCAGAGATCAAGTCTTTGTGCTATAATTTTTAATTAGTTTTTTAACAGAAATAAATGAATACAGTAATGAGCTGAAAACATGCTGAATGTTTCTGTGTTTTCCTGATTGCCAGCCAACATAGGCACTGCAGAATCTGTCTGAACTGAGACACAGCTAAGACATGAGATTTCAGGTGAAGTCTATATGAGTGGCTGTGAGAAGGATCCTCTTTCTGCTGTTTGATGGGGAACGTTCATTGAGGAAAGGAAAAGATCATTGAAAAAAAAAATAATCGAAATATTTAAGTAAGCACGGACTGGGAAGCTTTGCTATTAGGATTGCACTTTAGAGAAAAAGCAATCTTGAAAATCATAGAATCATATAATCAGAATACTTTGGTTGCAAGAGACCTTTAAAGGTCACCTAATCCAAATCTTTGCAATGAGCAGCAACATCTTAACTCGATCAAGTGATTTTTGGGATTGTGCTGTGTACAGCCAGGAGATGGACTCGATGATCCTTGTGGGTCCCTTCCAGCTCAGGATATTCTGTGATTCTGTGGTTCTGTGATTCTATGATTCTACACAGAGGCCCATTCAGCCTGAACCTCAGTGTTTCCAGGCATGGGGCATCTACCATCTCTCCGGTATCCAAAACATAGCCCTGTACTATCTACTGTGAAGAAAATTACTCTAGCTGAAACCAGCACAGCAATCTGTGCCAGGGTTTCACCAGCCTCACTGTAAAAAACTTCTTCCTTATATCTAGTCTAAATCTGCCCTTTTTCAGTGTAAAACCATTACCCCTTGTCCTATTGCAACCGTCCCTGCAAAAAAGTTTGTCCCCATCCTTTCTATAAGTGACCTTTAAGTACTGAAAAGCTGCAATAAGGTCTCCCTGGAACCATCTCTTCTCCAGGCTGATCAACCCCAACTCTCTCAGCCTTTCTGCTTAGGAGAGGTGTTCCAGTCCTCTGATGGTCTTTGTGGCCAAACCTACTCTGTACTCATTCCAACAGGTCCATGTCCTTCTTATTGTGGCAGGCCCAGAGCTGAATGCAGCACTCCAGATGGGGTGTCATGCGAGTGTAGTAGTGGGAGTGAATCCCCTCCCTTGCTCTGCTGGCCATGCTGCTTTTGATCCAGCCCAGGATATGACTGGCTTTCTGGGCTGCACACACACATTGCTGGGTCCAGCTTTTCACCCCCAAGTCCTGCTCTGTAGGACTGCTCTCAGTTTCTAGTCTGGCTTGTATTTGTGTTTGGGATTTCCCCAATCCATGTTCGGGACCCTGCACCTGGCCTTATTGATCCTCATCAGTTTGCACAGGCCCACCTCTCATGCCCATCAAACTCCCTCTGGATGCCATCCCTTCTCTCCAGCATGTCAGCTGCACCACACAGCTTGTTGTCACTTGGCAAACTTGCTGACAACACAGATGTTTAATGCATTAGTTTAGTATTAATAACTTTTGATCTGTCAGATTTGATTGTTTCACCCGAACCAGTAAAACCCACATTCTTGCTAAGAAGACTCCAAATTATAAAGGAATAGATTTCTGCTTACTGTAATTAATCTCCCTTTAATCCCATATTTCATACTTACCCATCAGTTTGCTGTCAATCTTGACCGTTCCTGTTTTTATGGATAAGTTAAGTTGTAGGGTCTCATTTGCACTATAGGAAAACTGGAAAATACGACATCATAGAGATATTTATACCTTCATTTGGCAAGGTTAATTTCATGCATTTTCTATGATTCTCAATAACCAGACCTGTGAAGGTTTTAGAAACTCTCCCAAGCCTTATGGCCTTTTTTTCATCTTGGCCAAATACATTTAGAGAAGAATGTTTTAATGAACCTAATCCTTCACAATCAGAATTTTCAAGTACCAAGGGACAGCAATATCCGAATACTTGCTTTTCATTAATTTAATTTACATTTGGTTATAAGTATCAAAGCAGCAAAAGTACTGTTCGGAGGCAGTAAGTATAGCTGCTGACCCTGCTGAGTTCTTCCGTCCCACACCATCTGGCCCCATTACTTCTGTGGGCACAGCAGACTCGCACCACATGGAGGGGAAATCTCTTGCATCTTTTGTAGTGCAACCTCCTCATTTTACATCCAAATCACAAGGTTCACATGCTCCAAGACATGAGTTTCTGCTCATGCTGAAAGAGCAGCAATGAGAATTGTTGGGAAACAAGAAGAACAAATAAAAATACAGAGGCTTTATAAGGCAAATGCTTTGTGCTACGCACAGATGATGCATAAATGCTCAATAATTCTCAAATCTACAGTTAGTGAGCTTGTAAGACAAAGTTTAAAGTCAGCATAACATTTGTGAGTCAAACTTTGAGCTTAGAAAATAGACTATTTTTAAAATATTATTTCCTTTCTCAGTAAAACAACCAAGAGTGAAAGAAGCATAACTACTAGGCAGCCAAGCAACAGCATATTGTTACCATTCTTTCCATTCCCATTTTTACAGATACAAAATGGGACAGATAATGAATTAGAATGTGGAGAGAGAGAGCACTGAAATTCTTGCATTTTATCCTCAATGATTTCACTAGATTGCATAAAAAGTGAAGAATAAAACAGTAGTGTTCTTGAATTCCCTTAAAGACAGTTCAATAATTCCATGGGTTACACAGGTAGAGAAATCAAGGAGAAAGATTGAGGGCTTTGAGGGGAGACTTCAGGAGCTCTGAGCCAAAACTGTTGCCTTTGACTACTACTGCCAAAGGAGAATCTCCATCAGAGGTGACTTTCTTTTCTGAGGGAAACACATATTACCTGTATAATTCTGGATACATGTGGCTACTGGAATAGTTAAGAAGAAGAACTGAGCATATTTGGTAGGTGGATCATATTTTCACATTTACCTCTTTACTCACGAATGAAAATTTTCCTTCATCTGACTCATCAACAGAAGCTTCAAATTCAAATTGGCTGTTTCCAACTGTAAATTTTTTACCCTAAGGATGAGAAAATTTCAGTTTAGAATTTGTATAGCATCACCAAGCACAGTAAAATATCACCACGCGATATCCTGTTCAGCACTGGAAGTAATTAAATCCAAATGGAGAAGGCTAACTGGTTACAGTCATCTTCTAAAGCAATGCTAGAGAAACACTGAGCCAGAGCAATCTGCAACTTTGCTGCACTCCTCCAGCATTCGTTCATGGTAGGCACACCAACAAGTTCAAGGAAAGCAAGATCATATATAGCACTCTGTTTTAGGAAGCAATAAGAAAAAGCTAAGAGATGTGAATACTGGATGGCTTCACACATCAGATGTATTATTAAGAGAGCTGTGTGAGTTCTGCCCTTAAAGGTTGTCTTTGTAGGGATTCTGGGCAGAGCATCAATGCAAGAGATGCATTGGAAACTGGAACGGACATCTCTCAGCTCTTGCTGCCTTTCTCCCGCCTTACCATGACTTCAGCTGTATTTTCATAGGACAGTCTTCGATGGCAGCACTAATTTAAGAGTATTCCTGCCTCCTAGACATCTTCTTCCCATCTCTTCTCCCTAGATCCTAAATCTATTAATTCCTGTCTTAAGTCCATAGCACACACTGACCTTCACTGCACTGACAAAGCTCCCAGCTTGGCTGTTTTGTGATTCAGTTGAAGAATTCAGCGGGCTAAAAACCTCACCCCATGACATTGCTTCTCTGCTGGGTCATTCTCCTGCCCATAGGACAGATATGCAAACAGCTTTGCCAGAAGAATATTAGAAAGAAGTGAACAGCAAGGATATTTTCAGACAGTAAAGTTGGTAAAGACTTATGAAATCACAACTCACTGGGGACAAGACAACCTTCACCTTTACAAAATCACAAAATGATTTAGGTTGGAAGGGACCTTCAAAGATCATCTAGTCCAACAACCCTGACATAGGCAGGGACATCTTTCCCTAGACCAGGGTGTTCAAAGCCCCATCCAACCTGACCCTGAACATTTCTAGGGATGGGGTACACACAAGTTTCTTGGGCAACCTGTTCCAGCTTCTCTCCATCTTCATTGTAAAAGATTTCTTCTTTATCTATCTAAACCTACCCTCTTTCAGTTTCAAAAATGTTGCCCCTTTTTCTGACCCTACAGGCCTTGGTAAAACTTCTCTCCCCATCTTTCTCATAAGCCCCCTTTACATATTGAAAGTCCACAAACATGTCTCTCAGGAGCCTTCTCCAGGCTGAACCACATCAACTCTTGTCAGTTTTTCTTCACAGGAGAGGTACTCCAGCTCTCACCCTCTCTCTGATCATTCCCATGTCTCTT
>WEIT01010952.1:4132-16845 GCA_013389985.1 Dryoscopus gambensis
GGGTCAGCGGGGTCGGGGTCGGGGTCGGGCCGTTGTGCCAGGGGTCCCCCCGCGGCCACTCCCCTGACGGGCCCGCCCGCCTCCCTCGGCCGCGTGCCTCCGCACGTACGTTCTTAATCTTCGTGTGCAAGGCGGGGACCACAGAATCGTAGATCCGTCAGGGTTGGAGGAGACCTTCAGGATCATCCAGTCCAACCACACACCCAGCAGTGTCCCTGTAACCCCTGAACCACTAAACCACGTCACCCAGCGCCAGATCCAGACACCTCTTGAACACCTCCAGGGATGGTGACTCCTTCACCTTCCTGGACAATATATTCCAATGCCTGAAAATTTTCAAGCTGAAGTTAATTCTCTTCAAGGGGCAGATGCTCTCAGGAGATACAAGGTGCTCAAACTCAACCTGCTAATAAGGACTCTAGAGAGTAAAAATTATTTTAATATGTTTGGAAAGCTTTGTTTTGAGTTGCAGGTGTTGTGCTGGCATTCCAAGGAGGGAGCAAAACCCTCAGGAAAGTTAGAGAAATGGGCCATCACCAACTGTGTGAAGGTCAGGTGCCAAATTCTGCACCTGGGATGGGGCACCCCTGGCTGTCTGTATAGACTGGGAAGGAGATGCTGGAAAGCAGCACCACAGGAAGGGACCTGGGGCTCCGGGTCGATGGCAAATTGAACACGAGTCAGCAGTGCCCTGGCAGCCAGGCACCCTGTCCTGGGGGGCATCAAGGCACAGCACCGCCAGCCAGGCAAGGGAAGGGATTGTCCCGCTCTGCTCTGCACTGGGGCGGCCTCACCTCAAGTGCTGGGAGCAGTTTTGGGTGCCACAGTGTAAGAAAGGCATTAAACCATTAGAGAGTGTCCAAATGGTGGCCAGAAGGATGATGAAGGGTCTGGAGGGGAAACCGTATGAGGAGTGGCTGAGACTGAGGGAACACCTCATGGCAGTTACAGCTCCCTCATACGGGGAAGCAGAGGGGCAGGCGCTGATCTCTTCTCTGTGGTGGCAGTGACAGGACTCGAGGGAATGGCCTGGAGTTGTGTCAGGGGAGGTTTAGTTTGGATATCAGGAGAAGATTCTTCACCCAGAGGGTGGCTAGGCCCTGGAGCAGGCTCCCCAGGGCAGTGGTCACAGCCTGACAGAGCCCAAAAGAACCATTTGGACAATGCTCTCAGGTACAGTGTATGACTCTTGGGGTGTCCTGTGCAGGGCCAGGAGCTGGACTTGATGGTTCTGATCAGTCCCTTCCAGCTCAGCTTATTCTATAATTCTGTGATTCTGTGGTTGTAAGAAGAGAAGCACATTAGAGCTAGCTTTTTTTTTTTCCTTTGCATTTTGTATGGAAAATTTAGTAATTATAGTTTATAGGTATTTTCACAATCTCAGTGACAATTTTGAAATGTTTGCATTTAAACACTGAAAATTAGAAGTTACTATTTAAGCTGAAGTTGCAAAATGACTATACAGAAAATATATTTGTTTGTGAGTTGAAAACTATTACTGCTAGATCAATCTCCTAAAATTCCTCTGAATTATTTAGTAAAGTTTGGATTTGGTTTTGTTATAAACACCATAAGAAGTTTTGTTAAGGTTGACATTTGTATTCTTTTAATGATCTGATTTTAAAAAACCCCAAACAAACAACAAACCCCCAAATTTAGTTCCAGAGTCATTTCGAGAAGCATTTTCTACTGGCTACCTTCTAGGAGAACTTCTACACAAATATGGTCTTCAGGATGACTTTAAACAATTTTCAAAGAGCAGGTTAGTACATATGGATTACAAGTCTCTTATATAAAGTAACAGGTCTCTTATATAAAAGTAGACAAAATATGTATTTTCTCAGCTAGGATTTGCTAATGCAGAGTGGGAAAAACATGTAGAACTTACTTAGATTTGAAACATTTTTCAGTAATTCAAAAGCTAAAGGTGTTTGATGCGTGAATTGGTTTCATATTTCCAGAGAAATCGATTGTACTTCTTCAAGACAATTTGCATTTTGATTGTAACTACAAAAGTACCAAGTTAGACCAAAGGTTCAAAAAGCCTTTCAAGGATGTCTCTAAGATTGGGAATAGTGGCACTCTGCCTATGAGCTGTGTCGAGCCAGAAATACAGAGTTGTGGTGTGGTGGTGACCATTGCACCTTCACTAAAATGAAAACGTTGGAGAAACATTATGAGGCTCTGAGTGGATCTTCGGCAGAAGATTGTATAAGAATTTATAAGTTTACAAGTAATCTGGTGTACTATCTATAATCAAGAAGAACTGTAAAATGGGAAGCTGAAAGGTCTTGTGCAGCTCTGTGAGCTTTGGTACATTGATGATGCAATTCATGAGGTTGGCTTATGCTATATTGTGTCAGACCATGGTGCACACGTACATCAAGAGTTCCAGGCTGTATGAAATCTTTCTGTTTCTTCTTAACCTCTGCTTTTATGTTCTTTGAACTTCTAGTGTATTCACACCCTTTTCTATCCCAAGTCCCACCAAATTATAGGAGAGCAGGTTGAGCACAGCTAATAAAGGCAGCCAGCAAAAACCAGTTTTGCACACCAGTTTTTGAACTCTGCTTCTAGGACTTCTAGATCTCTTAGAAATTTCTGGGATCATTGGAAAACCCCTGGTAGCTCTTAGAGTGCCTGCTGTTGCTGGGAAAAATAGCTTCAGGAGACTTTTATTTCTTCTAGCAAGCTTTATCAGCTTCTAAAAGTTCTCTCAATTCTTCCTAGTAAAAGGGTGCTTTTAAAAGGAGATCTTGTCCCCTGCTGATTAGAGAGGAGCATTTAGTGAAGATGCACTTCAGTAGGTGCAAGAAGTGATTAGAAACTGCTGAGACAGTGTATATGTGCTCGGCAAAGATGATGATGCGTGACAGGGCATGATACCCAGACCCACTGGAGCAACTATTCAGAGTGTCAGAGGCCTCAACTCGAATTTACCTTCGGTGAAGGGAGTCAATTCTCCCTGTCTCAGACTGTTGGGAGTGCTTTCCTCAGGGTGACATGGTGGCTTTGCCTGCAGAAGCATGTGCTCATGGAGGAGCTGGTGCAGCTGCAGCTGGTGCGGTCAGTACACCGGATCTTTTCTGAGGCACTGCAGATACACGAACCTGGACCCACAACTGCACTGAGGAAGAGGCAGGCAGAATTGTTGTGTTAGGAAAAGGAGGTGACTGGCAGCTCATGACTTCTGTGAGGAAAGGGATGGTGTCTGCTCTACCTGCTGAACCACAGCTGCAGAACAGGCTCATTGCAGTGGTAGCAGATGAGTGCTGGTGGCACTATGTAACAAAACATCTGAGCAGGTGAAGTTTAAACCACACTGGAGCACCAGGAGGAACAGGTAGGGGATAGCAGTGGGAGACTTCCTCCTGCACAAGATGGAAGTGCCATCTGCTGACCTCGCATGCTAGCCAGGGAGGTTTGCTGCATGCTGGGGGTTCAGTCCAGAGCTGCATAGACTTGTCCAGCCCTTGCACTGATATCCCTGCCTTTCTTCTCTGTGGACACCAGGGATGCACCCAGAGCCGAAAGCATGAAGGTCGAAGTATTTGTTTTCCTTGCTTCTGCTGATGGATGGGCTTGATGAGGAGTGGATAGGTTCTAGAGGTCAAGAAGTGGTGGTGCAGCTGCAGATGGGTTCTACAGGTCAGCAGGTGGTTGTGCAGCTGCTGTCCACTGCAGGGATTTGCTTTTCACAGTCATAGGATCCTCTTTCTAGAGAGAAGACTGCTAGGAAGAGATGGGATCCACCTGACCAAGCTGGACAAGGAAATCATTGCCAACCAGCCTGGCAAACCTGGTGAAGATAGCTTTAAGCTGGGAATGAGTGGGGATGGAGAGGATTAGTTTCAAACAAGAGGAAGTGATGGCCTAGACTGGCAAGCAAGAAGAAGGTGATGTGAATAAGAGATCAAAACAGTGCAGAAGGCTTCCCACCTCAAATGTATGCATGCCATTAAGGAAGTGCCAAGAAGACAGGATTATGGGAGAAGCATTCACATCTTTTCTGTATTACCCTAAAGTTTTTTTAAATCACACAACTGGCTACATCTCTGAAGTGCCTATATAGTAATGCATGCAGCATGGGGATCAAACAGAAGAAATTAGAGGCCAGTGAGCAGTTGCTGGGTAATCACTGCAATCACAGAGAGGCAGTGGGATAGCTCCCAGGACTGGTGCACTGCCATGGCTTGATATAGGCTCTTTAGGAGGGACAGGTTGGGAAGGTGAGGATGAAGAGGAACTGCCCTCTAAGTGAGAGAGCAGGGAAGATCCAAGACCTGCCTCTGTGGCGGCCATTCTTGACTTCCTGCATCAAAAAGATGGCAGAGTATGCCTCCATTCATCAGCCTCCCTCTCAGATTCCCAAATGAATATCTGCCATGCTGAGGCTGAGGTACTTAATGCCTTATCTATCTTAGTCTAGTACTAAATAAAACTCACACTCTGAAATCCCAAGTGCCTGAAACTGACAGGAAAGTCTGCACCTGTGTGATCTGGAAGTTTACCCTATGTGATCTGGAAAACCTCCAAGGATGGAGATTACACTCCCTGTCCAGGCAATTTATTTCAATATACATGGTTGCCCTCATGAAGAAAAGGTCTTGTCTTATGTCTAGGCAGAAGGGCAACGAGAAGGGCTTTTACAGGTATCTCCACGGCAAAAGGAAGGCTGGGGAAAATGTGGGCCTGCTGGGACATGCAAAAGACTGCGGTATCCCAAGGCCCTGAGACATACAGGAAAGTCTGCAGCAAGAAAGATTTACCCATGGAGAAGGAACAGTTTAAGGAACATTTAAGTAAATTGGAAATACGCAAGTCCATGGGACCTGATGGCACGTACTCACCCAGGCTGTGTGATCTGGCCAATATAATTGCTGGGCCACTCAATAATCTTTGAAATGTTGTGGTGAGGGGAGGAGTCCCTAGGACCAGAAGAGTGCAACTGCTGCTCATCTCTTCAAGGACTGCAAGAAGGGAGAAGCGGAGATGTACAAGCCAGTCAGCCTCACAGAATAAAAAAGTTAAGAGCTTCTCAATGCATGTCAGATGATTTCTGGCAAGACGGCTCATCTTAACCTTGAATCAATGGCAGAAAAATGCTCAATACTTGTAAGCTTCAGTTCTGTATAGGTGCCTAGGAAATAAGGCATGGACTGTTACAGTAACAGTAATGAGCTCCCAGACAGTTCGATCTAGAAATAAGATGAATACTGTGTTACCAGAAGGTCTTCAGTTAAAATTAGGCATTTCTGTAGAATTATGCTGGATCTTGGCTGACCTCAAAAGCTTATTGGTCCATGTGAAGGAACTATTGTGAACTCAAGCAATAGAGCCGTAGAAACCATGATCTTCTGACTCAGACTGAAGTTATGGATTTGTTTGATGAAATTTGATGTGTTAATTGTTATAAACTGATGATTTATTGTTGTTTGGTTTTGCCCCATGTATCTGTTGATCTCAAGTGCTTCTTCATGAGAATCTACATATCAAGAGAAATATTAGCCTGCAAGCCACTATTTTAGTTTCAAATGTAAATTTCTCATCTAGAACATAGACTTTGTTTTCAACACTGCTTTAACCTGTATGTCCATTTCTTGTTATTGGAGAAAAAAATATATTGAAGTGTTGTAAGGGTTAATAGATAATACAGCCTGGTTTTTTGTACTTTCTTATGTTTTAACTGGTGAGAGCTCAAGTGATTGATACAGCTAATACAGAAACTTCATTCAAACACTTTGTGTGTTTGGTGGGTGCTCTTAGATGCACTTTGTGTACACATGTGCCAGGATATAATGGAATGTGGTCTTTGTCTTTTCAAAAAATTATCCTAGTAATCAATGCAGTTACCTGTTCAGCAGCATAAAATTTAAGCCAAAGTATGTATCACATAATTTAAGGAAGTCCTCTGTGGGCTGGTTTTTTTCTCCTCCTATCTTGATATGAGATATATGTCATGACCATGCTTAATGCAGCAAGTTGGATTTGAAAATAAGTTTATGTTCTGGTTTTTTTTGTTGTTGTTTTTAATTATATAGAGTTGCAGATGCAAAAATTAACAATTTTTCTCGCCTGGAACCCACACTTCACCTCCTTGGTGTGCAGTTTAATGAGAGTATGGCCCAAGACATCATGACAGGACAGCATGGGGCTGCAACAAATCTTTTATATGAATTGTATATTGCTTTAGAAAAAAAGAGAAAGGCAAAGTTCACTGGAGTAGCCATGGAAGCAATGAGACCTGCAGCAACTGCGAAGCTTAAGTCTACTGAAAGTGGAAATCAAGAGGTAACTAACTATGCCTCTTTTGTATAAATACAAAAAAGGTAGCATATTTACATGTACCTTTCAAGCATGTTGTGTGCTTTCACTCTCTACTTTGTAAATATCCTATTCAAAACCCAGTACTTAAAGGAAAAGGAGCAGTCCTTTGCTATACAGTGAGTTTACACAGCTTATCAGGAACTCAATAGGATATTGATCTTCTGTGTTCTGTGTTCCTTTGTTTTGGTTCATTCCGTGTTACCTGGTTCTGTTTTCAAGATTTCTCCAGACTTAAAATATTATAACAACAAAGGCTAGTAGCTGTTCAGCACCTGTTTTTTTACTCTTTTGAAGAGTACAAATTGCAGACTGCATCGCAGTCTAGGTATCAACTCAGACTAATTTCCTCTCCAGGAAACCTATTTATAACTATGTTGAACTCTGTGCCACAGTGGTCTGGTTCATTCTGTTGCATGTCTCTCCATATATTTATACTACACTCCGTTGTGCAATAACCATATGCTGAGAAATACAAAGAGAGAAAAATAAAGGGAAAAGAGAACATCTGAGAGGAAGTCAATGTTGATGTGGTAGGTTCTACTAGACTTCCTTCTTGTTTTTGGTAGTAATATTCCCTATGACCTGCCCTGATTTGTTATCAGGCTGAGGAGTTTTTAAGATGGTAAATATCATGAATTAAATTCAGCTGGGAGAAATTTCACTTTTTTTTTTCTGGCACTATTTCTAAAAAATAGTCTACAAGCAGAAAGTTTACCAACAAGTAGAAAGAAAAGTTGAAATATCACTTCACCTGTAGAGGGATAGCTTAAAGAAATTGAGCAACTGCGAGTAAGTCCTGTCTTTAGACAAGTTCAGAATGGCATTTGAATCATGGAATAGTTGAAGTTGGAAAGGGCCTCTGAAACTCATGTAGTTTATCTCCCCTGCTCCAAGCAAAGCCAGCTAGAGCAGGTTCCTCAGGACCTTGTTCGGTGGGATTTGAATATCTACAAAGCTGGAGACTTTCAGTAAAGAAATGCTTCCTTACCTCCCCTAGTGCAGCCTGGGACAAATCTTGTGACTGCAGAGTGACTATGGATGACTACAGTCTGTGCAGAAAAGACAGGAGAGGAACGAGAGGCTGAGGGGTTGCCCTCTATATCAAGAGGTGGATTGGGTGTGAAGAGTTGTCTCTGAGGGATAGACATGAGCAGGTTGAAAGCCTGTGGGTAAGAATCAGAGACCAAAGCAAAAAAGGGGAATCCTGTGTCTGGTATTTACTACAGTCTGCCTGACTAAGGGGAGCCTATTGACAAAGTGTTGCTCCAGCTACAGGAGGCATCGTGGTCACAGGCTTTTGTCCTGCTGGGGGACTTCAACGTCCCCAACATCTGCTGGGAAAGTAGCACAGGGAGCTGTAGGCAGTTCAGGAGACTCCTGGACTGCATGGAGGATAACTTCTTGAGCCAGGTAATAGACAGCCCTACCAGGGGGGCTGTGATACCAGATCTGTTGGTCACCAACACAAACAAGGTAATTGGGGACATCAGACTGGAGGCAGCTTGGGCTGCAATGACCATACACTGATGGAACTTTAGTCCTGAGGGATCAGGTAAAGAGTAAAGGTAGGTCCCTGAACTTCAGGAAAGCAGGCTTCCAGCTCTTTGGGGAGATAAATCACCTGGGAGGCTGCCCTCAGGGACAAGGGAGGAGAACAGAGGTGGCAGATCTTAAAGGAATTCTTCCATTGTGAGCAAGAGCTAGCAATCCCCAGGAGCAAGAAATCAGGCAAGGAAGATGGAAGACTACCATGGCTGAGTTAGGGAACTGCTGGGAAGGCAAACACACAGGCAGCTGAAGCTGGGGCAGGTGAACTGGTAAGAGTATAGAGATGAAGTATGGTTGTGTAGGGATGGAGTGATGAAGGCCAAGGCAAAGCTGGAAATGAACCTGGCAAGGGACACAAAAAACAATAGGAAGAGCTTCTACACATATATTAAGCAGAAAAGGAATGTTGATAAACAATGCTGGAAAACTGCTAACAATAGAGGAGGAGAAGGCTGAGATACTCAACTTTTTTCCCTCAGTCTTCACTTCTCAGTCCACACCTCTTCAGTGGATAAACAGCAGGATGGGGACTGGGGGACAGGCTCAAGAAGTGGGTCCATGGGAACATGATGAGATTTATGAAGACCAAGTGCTGGTGCTGCACCTGGGTTGGGACAGCCTCCAATACCAGCCCAGGCTGGGCATGAACAGACCGAGAGCAGCCCTGCCCAGAAGGACTTGGGGGTGCTGTGGGTGAGAGGCTGGACATGACCCAGCCATGGCACTCACAGCCCAGAGAGCCAAACGTGTCCTGGGCTGCATCCAGAGCCCCGTGGGCAGCAGGGGAGGGAGGGGATTCTGCCCCTCTGCTCCGCTCTGCTCAGACCCACCTGGAGCCCTGCATCCAGCTCTGGGGTCCCAGCACAGGAAGGACAGGGACCTGCTGGAGCGAGCCCAGAGAAGGCCACCAAGATTATTAGAGTGATAGAGCACTTCTGCTATGAGGAAAGGCTGAGAGAAATGGGATTGTTCAGCCTGGAAAAGAGGAGGCTTCAGAGTGACCTAATTACAGCCTTCCAGTAACTGAAGGGAGCCTACAATAAAGATGCAGAGAGACTTTCTACAAGGGCATGGAGCTACAGGGAAAGGGGGAATGCCTTCATACTGGAAGAAAGTGGGTTGAGACTAGATACTAGAAAAAAATTCTTTACTGTGAGGGTGGTGAGGCACTGGCACAGGTTGCCCAGAAAAGTTGTGGATGACCCATCCCTGGAAGTGTTAAAGGCCAGGCTGGATGGGTCCTGGTCTAGTTGAAGCTGTCCCTGCCCAGAGCAGGAGGCTTGGAACTAGGTGATCCTTAAAGTCCCTTCCAAACCAAACCGTACTGTGATTCAATCCCCACATGTCCTCTCACTGGATACAAAGGACAAGAGCACAGCACTTCCTCTGCACTTCCCCTCCAGAGGAAGCTGTACAGAGCAATGAGGTGTCCTTTTCTCTCAACTAAACAAAGTTTGGCATCATTCAAGCTCAAATCTCTTAAGTTCTTTTCAATGGACCTAGTCCTGATTTTCAGTTTGAACATGTTTAGAGGTTTTTCTGTGTACATTAACACAGAAAAACACAGTTTGAGTAGGTGGTCTCAAAATTATCATATTTAAATATGCTTATTACTATTTCTGACTCTTTTTTGCTGGATGGTTAATTTTAGCATTTGAAAACTGTAGTGCCACATCTGAATGACTTGCAGCTTGCAGGTTTCAGAGCCTTCTGAAACAAAATCCAAGACGATAACAGATAAGAGAGCCCATGTGCATGTTGCAGAGCAGCTGAGAGCTCAGAAACTCCAAGAGCAAGACACTGAAAAAGTGACTACTTCTTTTTATAGACTTCTGAAGAAGTATTTTCTGAAGGTTATGAGCTTAATGAGTTAGTTAAAGCCAGTGTGAGGGCTTCCTGATTCTGTGCTACAGACTCACATTCATACAAGAATGAAGAAAAGTGATGTGCATGGAAATAAAGCCAATGTACTCCTGTGAGACCTTAAAAACGTATTTAAAAATCACTTCATGTTAAGTTGAGAGTATTTGCATATTGTCAAGCATGGAAAATATTTATAGATTTGAAGACAAAGTGTACATTTCACCACTTGTATGGTTTGAGATGTCCTTGTAAAAGAGGTTTGTGTCATTCCTCTTTTGTGAGGAAAAGATGAAGCATTGTACAAAAGCAGGAAAATGACAGGAGAAGGGCACCTATAGTGGGTATGGCCTCGGAACATCTTGTACTTCTGTGTAGCTATTCTGATGAGGTAAAAAAGGAGGAAGAAATTTCTTTAGACATGGAAACACTCATTCCATGTTTATAGAGCTTGTGCAGAGTCTATAGTTTATACAGAGGCAATGGCCCAGTATCTGGGGGGTGTTCAACCACACTGACAAAGTCATTGACTAATTTGATACGTATTTTATATGGCTATGGTTATTTAGCTGTTCTGTTGCCACTAGGTGAAGAAAAATTAAAAAAAATCCCTTCATATATCTAGAAAAGAAAACGCAAGCAATATACAAAATGTTCAAAATAACATTTTAAAAGAAAAGTTTTGAATATCTCTTTTGATGTATTATATACTTTTAAATATCTTTGAATTCTTTGTATAAAAACTATTTTTCTTCTTTGTTCCACCTTTGCCTGCATGCGTATCTGGTACACTTTGAATGAGTGTAGTTTATATGTTTGTTGCTTCTTGATCATCTTAGCTAGTGTTATCTAATGTGTTACCTAATGGTATTCTCAGTTTCTGTACCATTTTCTCATTTTTCTCATTTTCTGTGCTGTATTCAGACCTGAAACAGGTACCATACTAGAACTAGAGTTCAATGAAAGCCCTTAAAAGCGTATAAAGTACTGCTTATCTGATGTTATGAACTGGTTTAACTCAGAAACTAAGGGAAGTTAAGCCTCTGTGAATAAAATGGATTGGACCCAGAATGGTTCAAAATATACCCAGAAAATGTGATTAAAACCAAATGAGGTTAGATGTTGGTGCCAAAAAATTGATATGTTTTATTTAATGGTAAAGTGACAAAGAGAAAGGAAGAGAAAAGAAAGAAAGAAAGAAATGGAAAAAGGGTTGTATGTGGGGGTGGGGGAACAGAGAGAGTGTGACTGAGGTTAGGTGGAAGCATATCACCCATCCGAGGGTCCCAGCAACATCTTGTTGCTTCCCTCCATCTGCTCTTCTGGTGGTGAGGGTCCCCCACCACCGCTGCGCCACGCCGAAAGGTATCAAATCTAGGGCATGAATATATCTTTGGGCCAGGTAGGAATGCCCACGTGCCTCCCTTGCAGGGGCCAGTTTGACACTGTCCCTTGCAACACTGTGGCTCTGTTGCATCATCTCTGGTGCTCTGGTGCAGGGTCTGGGGACCCCTTTGCGGGGGGGCGTCTGATGGGCCATGATACCCACTCTGCTGTCTTTCACATGGATGAGGCTTTTTCCCCGGGTCCTGCAGCTGGGCTCCTCTGCACAGCGGAGAATGGGCGTTCACTGCCTCAAACCAGAGGTTTTTCCAACACACACCCAAAGGCTCTCTCCCCCCACCCTTTGGTGTGAGGGTTTGTTCGAGCCTGGCAGCTGATAGCCCTGGGGCTCTGGTATCTGCTCCAAAGGTGTTAAGCTTGTGCTCTGTGAATGTATTCTTCTCCCCCAGTCCTGAGTTGTTACTTTATCTTATGTTCATCAGCGAGCTGTTCAGGACCTCAGTCAGGGCTCCATTCAGCGCATGGTGGTCTTCTCTGCAGCTTTTGTAATACAGTTTTGCTATAATAGGCAAAGGTCCTTCATGAAGATGTTTGAGTCATAAACTATAACGTTTCAGTCTCTGACATCTGCTCAAGTCTGGAGCCTGATAATCTCTTCTAGTTTCTTCCTGAAAGATAATTTTCAGCTTAATTATATTTACTTCATATCAGCATTACATAGGAAGAAGGAGACAAAATGAAATAATGGCCAGGATTCAAACAGCTGCTGTACAAATTCAAAAACAACCATCAAGACCTACCATAAAATCTATTGAAGCCAAAAGATTCTTAAAGAAGAAAAGGGAAGCAGAGGTAATTATCATCTATATTGTGTTAATGCTAATTACATTAACTCAAATCCCATGATTTCTGGGAACATTTATAGTTACAAATACTGTACTTGCACCATCCAAAAGCTGCTGACTGTCAAAATGATATCAATTCAACCAGTGAAAATTGGGCTGAATATTTGCATGATTATGATTTTGCAGTTGTTTTTCATAAGAATTGTTTTGATGTAATAGAAATTTCATATTGAATAAATACCATAGATAGTTAGTAATTTGATTGCTCAAAGTAGCTACGAGTCTAATAAAGAGAATAAATGAAATAAAAACATTAATCTTCCTTTCTGATTTGTGCATGATGATATTTTGCACCATAATGTTTGAACTGTTCTGTAACACACTATGAAACTGTCTGCTCATTAAATATTAGTAACAGCTGAAACTGACAGTAATCTTAAATCAAATCAAGAGATGCAGCAATTAAAAAAAAAATCTGCCTTATCTAGTACCGAAAAATTCTTGGATTGTAATTCAAGTTCATGGGTTGTCCTATCTTTAGGGGTTGGCAATTATTACCAATTTTTACAACTGGGCAACAGTAACAGATACATTTAAATGTATAGTAACCTAAGGAACATAGTTGCTTAAATAACTGTCAGGGATACATTTAAGCTACTAAATCTAAAGCAGATGATATTCCAGAATATCTTGTTTCAAATCCCCACGTGGTGAGAATTATATACTCTGCTAGAGCCCTATGCAAAATCAGAATTATCCTGCAGAAAGATATCCTGCAAAATTCTAGGA
>WEIT01010959.1:0-19113 GCA_013389985.1 Dryoscopus gambensis
AATAATAATAATAATAATAGTGTCAGTATACTATATTATGACAATATACAATATATAGGAATAATGTTAGGATAGGATAGACCATAGGATAGGTTAAGATATGTCCAGCAGCAGGAAGAAAAAAGTGAGGAACAATCAAGCTCTAAGACACACTTTCCCTCTCCTTTTCCTGTATTCATAACAGAAACATGACCACATGTTTATGCCTTTGCTAGAAATCAGGCAAGATTATTTCTATTTTGCTACATTAACTAGGAGCACATGCTCTCATGAAATATTTTCTCTATCCAAGTGTCACCTTGACTTTCACGATCATATCATGTACTTTGGTGGTGGATGGTCTCAGAGACGTTCCTCCAGGCAGCATTATAAGAGCAGGTTTTGCAAAAGGCCAGAAGGAATGCAGAATTAGGCATGGCTAACAAGCACAACATACCTTGTGCCTTGTACTTTTTGAGAGCTCAGCAAGTTCCAACACTGCCTCCTTCTCCCGTTCTCTGTGTCAGAGACCCATCTCAGACACTCCCCTTGTTGTTTATCTCAGGCAAGTATTATTCAGATTTTTCCCACCAAAAGACTTTTATTACTGATAATTACTTTGTGAGATGAGGACACATGTCTGCCTTTAAGTTCTACTCTCTGGAGTAGAAGAGGAAATTAGCCCTTACTTGCAAAACAACATGTTTTCCCAAATGCACCACTCATGCTTCATTTCACAAATTTATCGTCAGACAACAGACAAGATGGAAAATTACATCCAAACTGAAGGAACCAATAGAAACCCTCCGCTACAAAAGAATGGAGACAAAAGCTGTTTGATACATGTTTAGGGTGAGATTAATTTCTTATTGTCTAAAGAAGGCTAAATTGGAACAAGAAGCTGGAATAAGTTTGAGTTCTATCAAGAAAAAGAATCATTTACTTTCACACTGAATTGAATTTGTGGTAGTGTTTTCATTCCACCCAGCCTAATGATTTCCTTTTCATCTCTAAGTTCATTAAATATTTTTTTTTCCTTTGGTTAGATGAATATTAAAAGTGAGAACTAGAAACCAAGGTAAATTATCCTTTATAGACACATATGAACATGTCCTACAAAATATTTGATCCAGGAGGCGTGAAAAGTCATCTTACAGTACCTAGCGAAATACACGTATATGAATATCAGATTTGAAGGTGTCATGGTGACCCATCCTTCACTTTTGTAGGAACCCTTTGAAAATTCAGCTGTGTATACAAGGAAATAGTGTCCACACAGCAAAAGCCAGGATCACCCTACAGACAGGTAGAGATGGGCATCTCTCGAGATGGAAATTATGGATTCAGTAGCAGCCCAGGCTAAAGGGTTTCTATGCACGTGCCATGCCTTCCCTTTATGATCTCCAGTGCCCGTTTACACACTTCATTTCATTACAAATTGCATTATTCTGATAACTTCTGCAGCTGCTACTGAAATGAGTTACATTTGCTGTTGTTAGGTTTCGAGCTGTGCTGGTCTCTGGTCCTTGGAGCAAAGGCAACACCATCTGCTAAGCCACACGTCACACGGTGCCTTAAGAGCCTCAGCCTTTTGCACTGCTTACAGCCCTCTCTCTGAAGCTGCATAGCTGGCTTTCAGCTCTGTGCCTGGTCACCCAAGCTGTGGCAGCCTTTCCCAGAGCTTCTGGGGCAGCACTTTCTCCGTGTTCCCACGCTACAGATCTTGCACTGTTATCCTCCCTGCCCCGCACCTGCAGACCCGACAGCACTGTTACAGGGGGTTCTCATGGGAAGTGACTGCCACCAGCGTGAGAATCACCCCTGCGTCCCCTCCCTCTTCCTACCCTGTGGTCAAAACTTCTGGTCGACATTAGTTGACCCAAAAAACACACATGCCCCAAACTTAATAGCCAGTCACTGTGCAGCCTCAGCAAAACATGCTTTCAGCAACACCAACAGCGTCACAGGCAGGAGCAACTGGTAAGAAGAGACTCCTGAGGAAAATTATGTTGATACTGTAGAAAAACCATTACAGGCAGAAGCATGAACCACTGCACTGGAGCAGAGTCACAGAGAATGATGCTTGCTTGGAACACCCCTCATTGCCCCTCTTCCATCTTACACACTCCCTTCAATTCACAGTTTATTTACTGGTTTGTTTGGTTTGGTTTCTTGTAACCTCCATTGTTGCTTTTTCCTGCATTCATTCTTTGGAAGCAGTTCTGTTGACAATTTTAAAAATAGTAGTATCATCCCCTTTCTTTGCAGAGAGATGTTGTTGCTTGCACTTAAAAAAAATGAAAGCTAGCTCAAAGCTTGCTTACACTGTGCTTACATGGAGACTAAGAGGTCAAATTTTGTGTAAAGGAGGAACAATCACAATTTAAGAATCTGAGAAGCTTGTAAATTACTCTCAATTACACAGATCCTGTCAGAGTATCAGTGTCAGAAGCTATTTCCATGAGGCAACAAGTGAAACAAGAGAGCTCACTGTACCAAGAGCGGTACAAAGTAGTTCTACCATGACAAATGTAGAGGGTTTCTATTCTTTCTGTCACCATCATGAGGACTGAGAATAACTGCGTGAAATCAGACATAGCTTTTTAAGATATCATATGCCAGAGGAGCCTTTTGCTGATTCTAGAATTAATGGCCATTACTTTGACCTCATTTAGTGAAAGAACTTGATTGTTGCAAAGCTTGAATAATGAAAAAAATCTGTTTCATACTCATATTTGGGCAAGACTGAAAATAATTTATTATCACATGAAATACCAATCTTTCTTCATCTTATGCAATGACTCCTGATCGACTTTGGCCCAAGGGCAATGATAATAAGCAACTGAGATTCTGCAGGCACCCTGTTCTGACAGGCTGCTGAACCTCATCTGTGAAAAGCAAGGACAGGACAATTAAGCAACATCCCAAGGTCTTGCAGGCAACATGTTGACGGCACCTACAGACAAGGATCACCTGATTTGTATCAGATATTAACATTGTAGAAAATGTACAAGTATGGTTATGTGTTTGTACAGATACAGCAACACAGGAAAGGAATGACAGATTTTGAAAGTTCAGTGATAATTTCACCAGTATTTAAATATTTCTTAGTTTTATCCTTTCAACTTTTGAGGGTCTTAAGTACTCTTAATACTTAAACACAATGAAGCCTACAGAATAGAATTCAATAGAGAAGCTGCTAATAGTGAGTCATCAAGATTATTATTTCTAAATATTGTTTAAATTCCTAGCAATTTGTATTCTCATAGCAGCTAGTAAATCACTCATTTTCAGTTAATTTCATAAAATTACAGTTTCAAAATATTTCTGTGACCAAGACTCAATGTTTTCAGTCCTTTGAAAGGAACTGAGTCAATCTAATACCCACAAGAGAGCTGTTTCTCTGCTACTGCCTAAACATCTTCCAGAATTTTGCACATAAAAAGACCTGTGTAATAAAATTGAAGAGAGCAATTTTTCATATTGAAGAGAAATTTTATATTTTATATTAAAGAGAAATTTTTAAAATTTTTTTAGAAACCAGCCTTAAAATAGACTTTTTCTATACGTAAAAATGCCCTAGGTCTTCTTCCCTCCTTTTTTTGTGTCAAATGTTGGCATTCAAAACTGAGTTTTCTCCTAGAGTTACATCCACTGCCCCACTTCTTTTCAGTGCTACCATTCGTCACACACCTACCAGCTCCTGCTGCCAGAGGCTGGGTTCTTCCGCCTGTCCTTTTCATAGGGAGTGAGTTGGTGGGAGTGGGGCCAAGGCAGAACCATAAGCTGGTGGCAATTGGTACAGATGCCACTAGCTGAGCTAGAACTTCAGCAGTAGACCTCACATCACATATTGGGAGGAAACAGGCAACTGATCACATCCTTAAGCTGGCAGCAGAGTGATGAGAATCACCCTTCTGCCAGGGTTTCCTGCTGACAAGAGCTGTGTCTGAGGCAGCCACCTGCGCAGCACCGACGTGAGGTCAGCTGGTGATGGTTCCTGTTTGCCTCGTGTGGTTATATCACCTCAAAGCCATCACAGGGCAGTGCTGCAGCTCCTTTCAACCACTTTACAGGGCTCACTGGGTATGATAGCCACAACAGATATTTTCAGCTTCTGTCACAGCCAGTACCTTTTGGCCAGGGCTATGGCTGGTCCCAGCATGCCAGATTCTACATGTGCAAGGGATGGACAGAAAAAGGAAGGAACAAATTACTGGGTTTCTTCAATTTATTCTAAGATAATTCGACACTATTCTTCCCCAAAAATGTTTTTAAAGTGTGAATTAGTGATCATGTTAATAGGTAGTCTGATCTCATCTGGAAATGAAGGTTCACCAAATGCAGGGGACTTTCTATGTACCCTATCACTCCTGAAAAAAATAGAAGGAAAGAATACCCGCTTTGACATCTCTTTTTTACAACATGTGAATTGTTGCATTTAATATGCTGCTTTCAGCTCAAAGATCTGAGAGTGGTAAGAGAAACTCTGTGTCTATTTTTCAGGAAAAATTCTAACAAATCAATCTAATTTCCTTCTTTGATGGAAGTTGCTTGATAAAGAATAAATAGAAACAAAATAGTTTGAATTATACAAAATGCCAGCAAACTAACTAGGAAAGATGGTGTCAATTAGACTACACTCACAATGAAAGAATGGTTGAAAATCTGTGCTGAGAAGGTGATTATCACTGATCTACTATCAGAGTAGAAAAATATCAGGGGTCTAAGCAGAGTATGTGCTGCATAAATGCTTGCAAGAATCTTCACTGATTGTACAAGTGCTGGAAAAGGCACACACATACAGAATTTGGAGAACTGAGAGGTATAATTCGTAGCTATCTTCTTGTAGTCAACTGTATTCCTAGAAGTGCTGAATGTAGACAGTAATTCTTTGAAGTACTTGAAGTTCTAGGTACCTGCTGTTACCATGTATCTCTAATCAAGGATCCCTAGTCAGAGACCACTTTAGGAAAAATGTCATTCATATATTTTTACCTTTATGAGATGGTCTTTGTATAATGAACTTGTTTGGTCTTTTGTTTTACAGGTATATACTTTATCTTACCATAACAACTTTTTTTTTCCTTTACCACTGGTATTTATTTTCTATATTTTAATTTTATGTTCCATGTGGGAGATGTATCAGCAAAACAAGAAAGCAGGAAGGTGAAGTATTATTTGTGCTTCTCTCACACTCTGTGCAGACTGTAAAGGTTTTATATGTAATAGGGCAAAAGCAACAGTCCTAAAATAAAATTTAGGCACTGCATCATGTAACTTTCAGTCCTCCAGACACTGTATTAGGCTCCAGGGAAACAGATTATGGATAGGATTCAAGGGAGGGAGCCAAGAGAAAGCATTCAGAAGGGAACACTATGGAGAAAGTTATGACTGAAGTACACCACTCAGGACAACAAAAAGGTACAACTCAACCCTGCCCTTCTTGCTGCAGGAGGACACCTGCCCATTTTATGGCTCCAAGCTCTCTGTTCAGGGATTAGGAAACCCTTGGAAAATGTGGCTGCTAGGTCTAGGATCAGCTGTGGTGCTACAGAGAGCTGCAGATCAGGTGCCTCCAGTTTGCATTTCCCCTCTTGTGAGAAGGAGACTCCAAGCCCCACACGAATCCCTAGCCACTATTCACAGTCTGAGAAAGTCTAGGAAATGAAAGAAAATTGGCACTTAAAACAGGCAAAACACAATTTCCCAGTTTCAGTGAGAGCAGCTCCTGGCCAGCCTGTTTTAGTTCTAGGACAACATGCTTTGGATTTTGTCTCATAGCAATTTTCTATGAAAAGGAAGTTGATTTCCATTTCAGCGTGGTTTTTCATTCCTTAGGCAGAAGGATCACTTGCTTCTTTGCTCTAAGTCTCCTTTAAGCTCATAAGAATCATGTCTTAATTGGATAGCTCTGTACCAGTTGATAGCAAAAAAAAATGTAGTCATAGGTGAAAAGGGATGCAAAGCAATATAGGTCTCATGTTGAAAAGGAGTAAGGACTTTTTATGAAAATAATTGTCAGTATTTCATCAAATACATGTAAACAATTCCCAGCATCTGCTTAGTGTGTGGCAAAGGATCATAGCAGAAGAAACAATAATGTGCAAACAACAGAAAAGTGAAGCTCATGAGGGCTGGCCTCTGCTTGCATTGTTATCTGCTTTGCTTGTTATTTGCTTGGTCTCAAATAACTGCTGTTCGTGACTGTGCTCAGTTCATGTCATCATCTTCTTACCTTGATTTTCCACGCTAAGGATTCATCTTTGTTTTGCAGTTACACCACAGTATGCCCAGGCAGAGAGTTATGAGGCTTACTAGGATGGTGCTTGCTCTGATCAGAGTGTTTGTCATAATCACTGCCCCCTTCCATGTGATCCAGCTCACGAATCTTCAAGCTTCTCAGCCAACCCTGACCTTCTAAGTGAGCTATTATGTCTCCATCTGCCTCAGCTACACCAGCAGCAGTGTTAATCCCTTTCTGTACACCCTGCTTAGTGGGAACTTCCAGAAGGATCTCTGGCAGTGCACAAATGTGGAAGACGAGATGGTAGACCAGAATGTCAACATCACTGAATACAGACTCAAGTCAAGTTTGTGAACGGAGATTCTTCTTCCAACAAAAAAAATGCACTACCTATGTGTAGATTTTATTGGTTGCAATAGGTGGGCCTGATTTCACTTCCTTTGTGAAACTCAGAAGTTTATTGCTGGCTTTTTTGCTGGAATCACAGCAGTGTCAAACTGATGAAAGAAGAGGATCTGCACCACTATTTCCAAGGTTAGAGCTCCTAGAATAGGGATTGTCTGCAAAAGAATTCTTTGCTACTGTGGCATTGTCTTTTTTGTGATGATTTGTACATAGGTTGTCTCCAAAAGGATGGAGACAAAAGTCAGTTTTGAAAGACAGTAGTCCTCTGATAGTAAGAAAATAAAATGACTGTGGAGGGCATTTGGGATCTGACACTGTGTGTGAAGTCATGGAAACTGTAAGGTAATGACAAGAAAAGAGGCTTAGTTAATGATGACTCAGAAAAGGGTACTATTGATTTTCATCCTAACTACAGCTGTCTCATCTGGCACTCACTTCTGAGCAATTAAAGTCGAGGGAGAGACATGAAAAGCCCTTGTGGAAGAAAATTACTTTTGAATAAACCTTTGTACATAATCTTGCAAACAAAGAAGCAAATTCACGGGGTGTGTAATTGGAAATTATTAAACCTAAGTTTTGAAAAGAACTGTATGTGTCAGGGATATGTCTTTGCTCCTCTTTTCTCAAAACCCCGGTTTCTGAGACAGCCCCAAGAAGGGTGTTCCATCCTGAAAGAGCTCAGTGCTGGTCTCACTACAAACACCAAGAGGAACTTGGTGCTTGCCCAGGATGCACTCTCCCTCATTTCTAGAGTGGTAGAAGAATGTCTACTTGTTGTCAACACTTAATCTGCAAGGTTTCTAACAGTAGGATGTAATCAAGCAGCACTATTAGGATCTTGTCAGCTAATACAGAAAACTGGTGAAAGAAAATTCTGTTAAAAAATCTAATGTTCTTGAGAGTTTTTCACATTTTTGGTGTTCATCAACACTGTGCGTTTATCCACATCATGCTCTCTTCTCAGACCACTTTCTCTTACCTCAGGACTTCACTTCTCATTTTTTGGGGTGAAGATGTTATTTCACTAGGACCGGAGATTTTGTGACTACAGTTTTCTTGTTATTCAGAGACCTGGTGAATCTGAAAGGTTTAGGATACACCTCCTCACCCTTTCAGTTAGCTTCCCTCCTGTTCATCCACCCCAATGATCCTTTTATCTACTTATTTGCAGCACTGTGGAGGTCACAGTGATCACACTCCCTGATCTGCCAGCCTACTGCAGGATTCATGACACAGAGAAGAGGAAAATGTCTTTCACTGGAAGAAGTCTGCACCACACATTCCCAAACTGAGAACTGAGGCATTGCTGTCTTATCCTGCCATCACATGAAATCTGCTAGTCCTAGAGGGTCTGGCACACACAGAAAAAGGAGATCGAGGGGTTTGAAATCACTCTTCATAGTTCAAAACCGAAGTTTTGCACAGAAAATAATCTCAAAACATTTGTGATTGTGTTATTGTAACCACAGGAGCCATGGGGAATACTCAAGGTAAACTTTATGAGTGAAAGAAATCTAAATTAAACTCTGGAGGATAGCTGCAAAATTGTAAGATTTCAATCTGTAAGGGTTTGTTCAGATCTGAAAAGTTTTTCTTCTTTTCCCAGCTGTACAAATTTGTCTATTAGAAGTCTGATCTTGACCCACAGGCCTTCTCACTTAAAATAAATTATTTAATTAACAGTTTGCACACAAGTGGCTTATCAAGTATTACCAAAATATGGCTGTGCTAAGTGCATGTCTGTCAGCTCACTGTTCCAGTTTGTGGAATGTGTCACATTTGTTTCTGAATTACAACTGTAACCTTACAGATTTCTCTTTCTTTTCTTTTTTTTCTCTTGCCTGGCCTTTTGAATCAGAATAGATCACTAATGATACGATGTTTAGCACTTACATCAATGATAAAATAGTCTTTTATAAGAGCCTTGGTGTTTTTCTCTTTTGCCTGTCATACCATCATTCTAAACTCTCTCTGTATCTGAGATCATAGCAGTGAAATGGAACCACAGAAGCACAACTTCATGAAACGATCCTAACAGCAAGTCTGACAGGACACTGAATTTCCTCTTGAGTGGGACACTAATAAAATTGTTTATAGTTCAGCATTTTTCTCACCTTCTCCCTATTGTTTTAATTATCTTTATCGGAAAATAAAATGGATGTATTTAAGGGAAATTTATGTAAATATTAATACTTTTTATTTAACAGTTACTCAGTTTTCTATGTTAATGAAAGTCCATAAAGGAATATGATAGAAATAATTCTTTTATATTTTGGAGCATCTGATCTGGATTTTGTTGTTTCACAGACAACTAGAACAAGCAGTTCATTGGAAAATAACAACAGCGGGGAAAGGAAAATATTGCAATCCAGTTGGATTTTAAATAGCTCTAAAAGATGAAAAGTAGGTGATATAGTACGTCTCTCAGTTGAAAAGGTATTGATGAAGAAAATCTGGATTTGAAGGAAGAATGCTATAGTGGGTCTAGAGAAAAACTGTAGAAGGCTGTGAAAAGGCAAAACAGTGTTGAAATCAAACTGGAACAGTTGGTCCATTCTCTGATGATGATATGTATTTTCCGTGCTCTTTTGCCACTATGTCATCATATATAAGCTGCCCAAAAACTACAATTTCAAGAAGTTCCTTTCAAGGTGCCTACTTGCACTCTGGTGCATAGTAGCTACATACAGATAAGGCATATGCCCATATCTTCAGATAATTTTTTTATTATTCAATTTGCACGAAACGCCTGTTTAGCATTTCTGATCAGGATTGTTAACACTGTGCTGCAACGACCATCTAGTTCAGCATTTCAAGCCTTTATTGTATTTGAACCTACAGCAATATGTTGAAGGTTCAAATGTTCAGCTATTAAATCAGAATATTCTAGCTGAAAGTTTCCAAACCATCAGGAAGCCAGCCCTGACTGTATTCCAGGGCACTGTGGACCTGAAAGATCTTCCAGAAAATTTAATGTCAAAACTTTGGGATTTAATGTTGTATCACCTGCTACGTGTATTGTGATGGTTATTTAATCCCATCATCCAGTCTAAAACTCTGCATGCATGAGCAAACTGGATGCCCGAGTGAAACTGGATAGCTAAGAGTCAGTAATGGTATGATATATGCAGCATTCCCTATCCGGAAAAGGCACTTAACAGACTTCTTGCATTTTAAGCACACAGATAGTCTCACAGAAATCAGTGTAGCACGCAACTATGTGATTTGCCATACTGGGGCCCAAACCTTCTGTCCAAATGCCAGTACCATCTGGAGGTGAATTCACAGGGTATAATCAACTTAAATATATGTAAAAAGGTAGAAAAGAGAAGAGAGAGGAGATATCTATGCACAGTTTGTAGCGGGTAAGTGTTTGGAAACAGTTGCAGACATAATTAGCACTCCAGAGGTGATCTTGCTGAGAAATACCATAGGGAGACTATCCTTGCCTTCAGAAATATTTCCTAGGGCTGGATTTCAGAGGGTTGAGTTTATACCCATGTTTATATTTGACCAGGATCTCCTATCATGCCCATGATGCTGTAGAGCAGTGGTGCCTCCTGTTCCTTGTGCTCTCTGTGAGCTTCCTCTTGACTTGAAAGAAATTAATCACCTGAGTGGCTCTTTAAAGGAGAATAGCACCATCCAAATCAACATGAATCTCAGCAATGTGGTGATTTCCTGTTTGTTTGCACATACAACACATTTGCACGTGGATATTTGTGGGGGAACTTTCCGCACAGCTAGAAGTGTGTTTACTGTCCAGTAATTCAGCTAAACTACGTGCAATGTAGTGTTGATCCAACAGTAATGACAAATCATTTAACCATTAAGTTATTGGAATTAATCACCAACACCTATAGGTAACACTAGAGAAGATCCCTGATACTGAAACAAGCTCCAGTTTTGTCCTTATGCAGAATGACTTCTTGCTGCTAAACCTTTACCATGTTGCCAGCAATGACCGAGGCCTGTTCCTGGTGCTCAATAAAAATAATAACTTTTTCTCTCTGACCGATTCTATGTGAGATAATACAATGTGTTTCTTAATTGGGTGTCTTACCATAAAAATTGAAAAGAAACACCTCTGAAAGTGACAAGAGAACCATACAAACTCTTAGGGCCAATAAGTTCAGTCCCAGCTTAGACTTCAAACTCCATCAATATACCTTTTTTGTACAATGTTCTATGTAACGAGGGGATATAAAAGCTAACATGCTAGTTTAGGCCATTGTCATTGGACTAAAAAGTAAAATATAGTAAAAGCCTTAGTATAAGAATTTTTAATATGTTCTTCAAGACAAAAGTTAGAATTTCTTCCTTTTTATCTGTTCTAAATATACTGTACTTGCAGCTCTGATTCTGCAAGATAGTTATGCACCTGCCTCTGCCTATTCAGTTCGTCTGGATTTAGGAGTATGTTTGAATATTTTGGCAGGACTATCTTCTGGTCTCTTGTAGAGAAAAGAGAATACCAGAGTTATTTCTCTCATATTTTGCAAATCACTCCTTGAAGACAATGAAACCTTATCTTGGCTTTGTGATATGATGCACTTCTTTGTCTCTTGCATGGTTTGAGATGTGGAGGGCCTTTGGCCAGCTTTACAGCCTCATGCTAAGAGAGAACAACCAGGACACTTAAACTGCACCCAACAGCAAATGAGTTGGATAAAGATGAAATTTGAGCAAAGATGCACCTCACAAGATTTTAAGCCATTTGTGCAACTTAAGATGTAGGATCAAAATAGAAGCCATGCCTGTGAACCTGGATTTCCCAATTCCTTCATGTACAAACACCTCAGAAAAAGATAATTTTGAAATAGAGCCCGTTGGCAAGAAATTAAAAGCAACGCACATGTGGTGTAGAGAAAGGAACACAAGACAAACAATATTAAATGTTTCAGGTGGGCAGTCCTTCCCAGTGCTTCCTCCAGCCACGGGGAAGGTGGTGGTTTGGGGCTGGGAATATGGCAGTGGGCAGCAGTGCCAACTCTTGGCAAGGAAGGACCTGGGGACTAGCATCTTTCCCTGAGCTCTGGGAAGAGAGAAGCAAGAAATGCCTATTTATTCATCTCATTTTTAGCTTCAGCTCACAAAATTTATCTTCCTCTCCATTTCTGTGATTCAGAAATCACAGGAAAGGACAGGAGGGAGCAGATAAAGTAGAAAAATGCATTTCTTCAATTTTAGAAGAATCAGAGTGTGGTGTTCTCAAAAGCATTTTCACTAAGGAAGAGGGAAAATACAGAAAGAAAATAATTAGTAACAAATGTGTTCATTTAAACTTGAGAAATTTTTTTTCCATTTTTTTTCATTAGTGGTATTTTAACTGCTGATGTCCATTAAGTCAGAAGCAAAAGAGAACAAAAGTTGCTTGAATAGTCTCATCATCTGCTCTACTTAAATTAATTGGGGTAAAATCTGACACAAAAAAAAAAAAAAAAAGAAAAAAGAAAAAAGAAATCCCATTAAATCCTTGCTTTTAGCTGGAGAGAGAACTAACAGTTGCATTCTTGGGACATAAGTCATTTTCTCTAAAGCTTATATATATAGTCTAAAAATTCAGTAAGTATTAGTGGCATAAAGAAAATTGAGAGGAGAGCAAGGTCTGGCTTTATCAGCACTGTGCTCTACACCTAATTTGTGTGGATGTAAAATAGCAATTTAACTACATAAAAAAGATACAGTAGAGCTGTGCAAGCAGGAAGAGAAATTCATTTACTTTTTTCCAATGATATCTTGTACAAGAAAACCTGCAAGGTTCTCAGCTTCAAGGCCTAACACTAAGAAATTGACAGCTACATCAGTGAAACATTTAATCTTGTGGTTTTTCCATTCATTTTTGGGGAGAAAAAGAAATTAATTGCTGAGTTGTAATCAGATTTTTTTAAAATGTACAAACTGCTTGGCATTTGCTGCATTTCCTCACAACCACCATATTCACCAGAGTTTGCCTTCACTTTGACTTCTACTACAAGCAGGGACAACTGGACTAATGTGGGTGCCAAGCTGTAGCAGCCCTGACTCTTCACATATATTTACTATGCCTTTTGGCCCTCTGGATGACTTTAAAAAGGTCTCTGATAGAACATATTGGGGAAAATTCATATTACTTTTCTATTCTAGCAGGAGCTCCTCCTTTTCACTGTATTTTTACAGCATAGAATAGCTTTGTGTATTTGCCCAACTACCTTCAGCACAAAGCACAAATAAAAATGTCCTAGTAATCCTTTTCCTGAATTCCAGTATTTCATTAGTGAATGCTGAAATGCAAGTTTTTAAAATAAATTACTGCGGAAGCACATTTAATTCACCTTTAGTAAGACAACTAGCCACTTTTCAGAGCCTCATCTACATAAAGAGAAAAGCAGAACAATATATTTTTAGAAATCCTTTACAGATCCAGATGTCATGAGTTTAGCCCCCAGTTAATGCATCATAAGGGAGATTGCTGTTACAAGATTCTGAGCATTCCTCTTTTGCAGTGGAGGATCCTTCATGTGGGCAAAACTCACAGTGCACACACACATACCCCCCCTCCCCCTCCAAGTTATCACCCCCTTTCTCTCAAAAAATCAACATGAATTAAAACATTTCAAAAAGTTGAACATTTTCAATGAGTCAGCTTAAAACTACAATAAAATGAAAAGTTCCTGTAGCTTGTAGAACTGCTCTGTTTTACCAAAACAGGTTCCAAAATGTTGGTAATTATTTTGTGTTGAAAAATACCATCTGTTTCTTGGAAAAGAAACCAATTTTAATGAAATTCACTGTGAATGCAAGCTGCAAGCAACAATAATGAGCAATCTGGTGATGAGACCCAGTAAGTCAGTGAAAAACCCCTGTACAATTCCAGTCTTCAAGATCTCTTGGAATGGGCTCAAGTGATTGAGAAAGGGAATCTTTTCTATTTCGTGTTTGAATACTATTTAAAAACCTAATTTCCTCCAAGGAGATCTGAATTTGTATTGCAATACCCAAGATTCGCCTGGGTGTATGGAAAAGCCATCCTTAGCTTGTGACCACTAATACACAGAAGACTTAAACCGGGATGCCATCCCCAGTAAAAAGGGTGAGTAAACCAACAAGTGCAATTATGTAGCTTATTCTCAGCTGCAGCTCAACAATATTTTGTGAGTGAGCTGATATACCATAAATTAATCCATGCTATACTGCATGAATGATCCTATTTACATTAAAAGGTCTATTCAAACTACTACTCAAAGTCAGTAACACTGGGAAATAATTGTTTGCTCCTAGGAAAGCTGCACTGTATTTTGAATTAAACCACTTTTTGTTATTTCACACCTCACCAACATGTCATTTAACATTCTATATTAGATTTGTGATGAAATGGGCAAGAAGGTTTTGTCATCCTTCTGCTAACCCTTGAAAGCTAAGGAGGGGAAAAGCAATTTTTGGCACAATTCATGTGATTTACTACAGACATCTGCATAAGAATGAGATGAAACATTCCCATTTACTGTTCTTTCACTGAGTATAGTCTAAGGGGTCCATTCAGATTAGACACATCCATCATAAATGCAGCATTTCATTAGATGAATCACACCTAGTAAGTCAATTTATGAGCAGAACATAAATAGACTACTTGTATATACTAAATATTATGCCATTTATTGCACTATTAGCATTCAGGTGCTCTCTTGATGACATTAAAATCAAAATAGAATCGAATACAGTTGATGATTTATACTAATTATGCAGTTGTGATCACAGTGGTTATGGTGATCCAACTGAAGCAAATTGTGGGTCCTGAAAAAATATAGTTAACCAAAAAAAATTTACTTCTTATCTGTTTGAATTAATTGATCCTTGAAAGCTGGGATGGGAATATAGCCTGACAAAGCAGATCTCGTATCATCTCATGTCACTTTGTGAAATTTATTTCTCCATACATGTAAAAAGGACCAAAAAGTTTTAAATAATTTCTACAGTACAAGACTTCTGTACTGCATAGCATAAAATAATTTTTAATGTAATTTTAATGTAAATTAAGGAAGTACATTTAAAATCTTTTGTATGTTATTACAAGTTTAGACGAAGTTAGGTGCATGTCAGGGTGACAGAAGAGAGGGCGTATGTCAGTCTTTTTCACCTAGACACCTAGAAATACACATGTACATTTTAATTGGTTATCTAATTTAGAAATAACTTGGTTTTAAGAGCTGATATTTCACACTATTAGGTATTGTTATTTATTATGATCTCTAAGACACTCTGCTGTGGTTCAGGACCTACCCCCAAAATAAGAGCTAGTTGTGCATAGAGTAAGAATACATGATTAATGAGAAAATACTAAATCACATGCTAAGCAGTAGTTTCAATGCCACAGCTCACCTGAAAATCAGTCCACATTTTCTGGAGGTCTGATGTTAAGCACACTGAGCCTGTGAAAGACCCTTCTTGTTTTTGCCTCCTGCCCACTGCATGATCACAGCAATGCATATGCTTATTGCTACGCCGATGGTTTCAGTGCCGCCGCTCTGCTTGCTTCAGGGCCCACGGGTGCTGCAGGGTTCTCTCCTTCACCAGGAGGTGCTGGTCAGGAACCACACCCAGGTTCCTGTGAAGGGAGCTGTGCTGTTTGTACCGTGGAGAAAATGAGGTGCAGCATTACAGATTTATGAGATAAGGCAAGTTACCCAAAGAAAGGCGCTTCAGAAATATAATCTGTGCTAATATATGCAACCAGTTGAAAAGTGTGAGATGGTGAAGTGAAAAGAAATCCTACTGCTAATTCAGACCTTATGAAAAGCAAACTGTGTTCGGTGACAGATGGAACAAATGTCAGAATAAGAGCTAATATGTACTGTGGATAATCATAAGGCTTACCTCAGTGTTCCAAAAAAAAAGGGAAAATAAATATTGGAAAGGATTTGTAAAATTATTTCAATGACTGTTTGAAATGAACATTAAGATTTGAGCTGATTGTTGGGACAAATCCATAAGATATTTAAAAGTAAAAAAGTATTTATTGACAGTGGGATATGCAGTATATACAATAATCTCATTCAGACTGCCCTGTGCATCTTAAGATTCAAGGGACACCTGTCTTGCAGCTGCACCTGGATCGTACATTGCTACTTTTCATCCCACTTAATGACCAGTCACTAAACAACTGGTCAGGTTTGGGGCTTCCTTCTGCTGTCAGCATGCCCTGGCAAAGGCCACCAGCTGGAAGTGTAGGTTGTTAAGTACTTGTTTTTTAACTGTCCCATTCTGACACGTCCATTTTCTGCCATATCCATTTTTTGTGTTGTCCATTTGCTGTCAAGTGTTGTGAGTTTCCTGAAATTTGTAGCCAAGTACAGGATTGTCATAAGTCAGTTAGACATGAGTATTTCAACCTGACATTTGATGATAAATGGCCAGGGCATCTTCTCTCTGTAAAACTGCAGATCTGGAACAAAGATAATTTGTCCAATTTGAACCCAGGGAAATTGATCCTGAGTCCTAACTATTCAGCCCAGACAAATGTTTTATTTCAGAAAAATTGCATGAGAGGCGGTAAAAAAGGAGGTAAAAACATTTAAAGCATGCCCAGGTTTGCAAGGGCAGACAACCTCATCCTTTTAAGAGTAAAGTATTATGACACCCTCAACCAGGGATTGTACATGACTGCCCAGGACACCATTGCACAGCTTGACTAGCTGGCCTACTGATACCACTAAGCTGAGAAAAACCCAGCTGGACATGATTTGCAGCTGTAAAAAGGTCTCTCTACCTTCCTGGGTTATGCTGTTTGGAGTGACTTTTAGCTGTTCTGGAAAATGAGTCCGTGTTTCTGTGTAAGCCACAGGCCTACTAAGGAGCTTTGCTATCAAGACCACACTGTGACAGACACACCAGTCGTGTGCAGACTGACCCCAGAGCTCATGTAGGAAAGATAGGTCTTCATTTGTTCAAGCAATTCATCTGTAGCCCAGAACAACCAAAAATGTCAAGATGAGAGCATGAAGGTGAGAAAGAGAGGGTGGATTTATAAATGAGTTTTCAAGATATCTGACAGTCTTCATTTCGGAAGACTTGAGTTGTTCAAGCAAGCAAAACAGGCTCTGAGAGCAGGGGATGCAGAAGTGCTGGCAGGGATGGAGGCTGGCCAAACACTGCTCTCAGAGTTTAGAGCTGGAATTCCAACAGATGAGGAGAAGGGAAAGGAGCCACCTGCCACATGTGGACAGCCAAGGCCATGGGACTTGTGGAGAAGTTTTCCAGAGGTTGTTTTCTCAGCTGATACCTTGGTAACCAACTGCTCTCTTAATAGCCCAGACCACCTTCATCAATGACTTGAGCAAGATAGATATCCAAGTAAGGTAGATATCCAAGTCCAGACTGACTGTTGAGAAAAGGTATTGTGCTTCCAAAGGTTTATTGCAACTGCTGCTTCTTTAGCTAAATTCGGTCTACTGAACTGTGATGGCTCAATTTAAATTTTTCATTGTTCAGCACTGAAAAAAACCAATCTAAACTGCAGTGCCATCTTTACAACTGTACAGTCTGTATATATAAGTAGTATACAAAATAGTACTGTGAATCTGAGAAAAATGTTTTTATTTTCCCAGTGCTCTGAGCCATGTCAAGGGTAAATCTAAATTCCCAGTCCCTGGATGTTGAGGCCGACAGCTAGTCTGAAGGCTTCACAGATCTTAATTTGGACATGGCTAACTTCTATTCATGAGAAAAGACCATGAGAAGAAAATAATCAGCTTTACCCGTGGAAGTGTAGTATCAACAGAAGTCCAGAATCCAAAAAATAGAAAGAGAAAACAGCAACACCCCGCACCTGTTATTTTTCTGAATGTCTGAATGTTTATGCTATAGGTAACCAATAGTATTATCTTGTAGTTAAATGATAGCCAACGAATCCATTGTTGTAATTTAGTAGCCAATGAACGTGTAACACGAATGATAACATAGAATAGTCTATAAATATGCAGTCTTCCTGAAATATAACGCTTTATGCCATTAATCCGGTGCAGTGTCCGTGTGTGTGTCGTGGCCACCCCAACAGCGACACCTGGAGTCACACTCAGTGAGATATCAGTGTTACACGGGGCACAGCATGCCACTTCACTAAATATTGTGCCGTCAGAGTGGAAAGAGATTTGCTTCAGAACAATTTTATGAGTGTACAAAGCTACTATGTATGACTTTTGAAATGAGTTTATACTATTATTGATCATCTGTATCGCATGAGTTTAGTGTTTTTTCAGTACAGAAACTGTACTGAAACTGCATTCCTGTGAAGAGAACACAGAGAAGAGGCTGGGTTCCTAAAATTTAAAATAAGAATGTTTTAAATTGCTAGACTGTGGGAAGTGGGGTTAAATTACTTCTATTTACACCTGTAATTGCTGTCTGAAAAAAATGTAAGCTATACTCAGCTAAAGTATTTTTCCAAAGGGTAAATAGCATTCATACACAAATATCAAGAGACAGAAAATATACTGCCTATCTAGACTATCCAATCAATAGTCACCTTCAGTACGAAAAATGTATTCCAAGTCAATAATTTGGATGTATCTGACTCCAGATTTTGGCAATTGGCCTTTATCCTTAGATCCTAGCATCTGTTTCTGGGACTGTTGGTGTATTTTGTATTAAAAAGATTCAGAAATACATCAGGGCTAAGCTGTTCTGAATCCACCAGATTTGGTGTTTGTGCTCCTTTTCTCTTTACCTTTGACTTTACATATTTCTGAAGCTTCATTTTAGCTCCTCACACCCAATCCCACCCAAAGTCTGTAACTTGATGATAGGACATTCCCTTTGAGGGAATTTTGACTAATCTCAAGTAAATAAATTCCAATTCCTGTCTTCCATGCTCAGTGTGAGTAGGGAGGTACAGGAGTAGATATCTTTGGCAAAGAAATAGCTTCTCTAAGAATGTCTTCTAGAGTAGAAATGGCATAAGTTGGCACTTTCATTTTTTTTAAGAGTGCCCATAATGAAATCTCACCTTGTCAGGTTATCACTGTGTGATGGGGAGTTTCCATGGTGATCAAATAAAGTTTAATTAAGATGCAGAAATCTTGACACTGTGTTGCCTGGCTCAGTTTTATGGCATTGATAATACCCTTTATCTTCAACGAAATAGTGCTGCAAGTGATTAGTGACAAGTGGTAGATCTCAACACTACTTAATCATGATCAGTTCTCCTGGAATAACTAATTTTTTGAAAAAATTATCCTGCAGAACACACCAGCATTTCTAAAGGAAAAATGAAAGAAAATGAAGTTTGAAGTATTGTAAATATATTAAAAGGAAGAGGTTTGATGTCAAGACCTNACTGACAGTTTATTTAGTGTGATTTTTAGATATTTTCTTTTGCACCTAAGCTGCTCAAACCTGTCAAGTGCCACGAGATGAGACAAGGTAATTACATAAGATACTCCAGAGTGGTATCTACTACTCCTCTGCCAGAGGCTTTTTTTCCTCAGCCCCCTCAGAATCAGCAAACA
>WEIT01010959.1:20086-61935 GCA_013389985.1 Dryoscopus gambensis
GGCTAAGCTGTTCTGAATCCACCAGATTTGGTGTTTGTGCTCCTTTTCTCTTTACCTTTGACTTTACATATTTCTGAAGCTTCATTTTAGCTCCTCACACCCAATCCCACCCAAAGTCTGTAACTTGATGATAGGACATTCCCTTTGAGGGAATTTTGACTAATCTCAAGTAAATAAATTCCAATTCCTGTCTTCCATGCTCAGTGTGAGTAGGGAGGTACAGGAGTAGATATCTTTGGCAAAGAAATAGCTTCTCTAAGAATGTCTTCTAGAGTAGAAATGGCATAAGTTGGCACTTTCATTTTTTTTAAGAGTGCCCATAATGAAATCTCACCTTGTCAGGTTATCACTGTGTGATGGGGAGTTTCCATGGTGATCAAATAAAGTTTAATTAAGATGCAGAAATCTTGACACTGTGTTGCCTGGCTCAGTTTTATGGCATTGATAATACCCTTTATCTTCAACGAAATAGTGCTGCAAGTGATTAGTGACAAGTGGTAGATCTCAACACTACTTAATCATGATCAGTTCTCCTGGAATAACTAATTTTTTGAAAAAATTATCCTGCAGAACACACCAGCATTTCTAAAGGAAAAATGAAAGAAAATGAAGTTTGAAGTATTGTAAATATATTAAAAGGAAGAGGTTTGATGTCAAGACCTCAGCTAGTGTGAGTTTTGCACTGAAGTGCTGACTGAATAGCATTTGTCAATTTTTTTAAAGCGTTGTAATTGTTACTTTAATAAAAAACAAAAAAGTATTTTAAAAAAAAGAAAAGCAAGCAAGTCTTTACTTATTATGTGGCATATACTTAAGGTTTTTTGGTTCCAGCTTAGATTACCAAAGTTACAGAGGAGTATTTTCAGAGCCTGAGTCCTGGCCCTGGGGCCAATAGAGTTAACTCCTGACCCTGCACAGAATCATCCCCAAAAATCACACCACGTGCCTGAGAGCATTGTCCAAACACTTCTTGAACTCTGTCGGGCTGGTGCTGTGACCACTGTCCTGGGGAGTTTGTTCCAGTGCCCAGCCACCCTCTGGATGGAGAACCTTTTCCTAATGTCCAACCTAAACCTCCCCTGACACCACTTCAGACCATTCCCACAGGTTTTATCACTGTCATCCGAGAAGAGAGGAGAGCCTGCCCCTCCACTTCCCCTCCTGAGGAAGCTGAGGCTGCTGTGATGTCTCCTGTCAGTCTCCTCTTCTTTAGGCTGAACAGACCAAGTGACCTCAGCTGCTTCTCATAACTGACAGTTTATTTAGTGTGATTTTTAGATATTTTCTTTTGCACCTAAGCTGCTCAAACCTGTCAAGTGCCACGAGATGAGACAAGGTAATTACATAAGATACTCCAGAGTGGTATCTACTACTCCTCTGCCAGAGGCTTTTTTTCCTCAGCCCCCTCAGAATCAGCAAAAACAGACCTGTGTTCACTTGCCTGTTGCCACACTTTCCAGTATTCGTTAACCTCATCTCATTGTCAGGCTGAGACCCATAGAGCATCAGACACGTGCACATGCCTGCTTCTACTTGCCAGAGCAAAGGGAGGTAAATTGAGGATCATAATTCCTTAAATTATCCTGCCACAAACTGTGATGGTTTTTTCTGAAAGTTTTCTTATTCACCCAGTTAAAACAGTGAGTCATACAGAGATACAGCATCACTCTTTCGTTATTCAAATGCATTTAAACTGTGGTCTAGATTAAATCAATTCCAAATCAAAGTTAGTGCCGAGGGAAAAAAGTTCCCTTGATGGAATTTCAGGATCTGCTAGAACTTCTCCTCCATTGTGCTTAAGAATTGGTAGCATACCTTTGGATGGATCTGTGATGCAATAAAGCATAAATCTAGTAACAGTGCATCCTGCCTTCTCTAAAACAGACATCTCTATATCAACAATTCTTTTGAATGCCTACATTGAAGACAACTTCAGCTTCAAAGAGCAAACCACTGACCTGGGTCAGCACAGAAAATTTGAAGGATTTATTATACAAGACTGCATAGCAGCCTTAACTAAGTACACTTGAAAACTCTTTTTTTCTGGAAGACAAAACAATTAAATACTATATAAGTAAAATCTCTATGACTGAAAATTACAGGTGTGGTACATCCCCTGCATTCTTTGTTATACCGCTGAGAAAAAGCTTGCCAATTTTATGGTAGCAGTTCCTTTCTACAGTTCTGCTGCTGACTAAAATCAAAGACATAAGGAATTTCTCTTCCAGCAGGAAAGAAGTATAAGATTTTAGAGCCATCTGCGTCCCCTCCACACCTACGCTTTTAGATCTTGCCTTGGTTTTGTCTTATACCTGAAAATTATTTCTATTTTTATTCTTGTAATACAGAAGAGGTTGAAACATTTCTGTTATGGAAGCTTTCATTGTAAAATTACTTTATTCTAAATGTGTTTGGAAATCTTTGTAACTTTTTAGGCAAATCAAACCAAACTGTATTACTATCAATTTCTGCAGTATGAAGAGAGGAAAATTTTTCAATAAAAACATCTGAATTTTCAATTTTAAAAAGAATAAAGAAATATCTGGCTGGTTTCATATACAAAGAAAAAAAAAAAGGCCAGGGGAAAATGGAAAAGGTTGACTGACAAGGTAGCAGTGTTTCACTTGAAACCAAAAAGGTTTGGTCTATCCCTTTTCATATCATCCCCAGTGGTATCTGAAATGCAAACATCTGTTGCAAACATCCCTCTTTAATTATGTCTTTGGTTATTTTTAACTAGACAAACTTATCTCAGACATTCAGACCCATGCTAAAAACTTTTCATCTTAGATCTTTGCTCATATCGATACTTCAAGCGCACTGCAATATCTTCCCCACTTTTAATGTACCTAGAGTTACAATGATGCTTTGGGGTAGGGAAATTTGCCCATGTCATTCAGCAACTGGTTTTGAGTCAAGATTTTAAAAGAAAAGCCAGATATTAAGAGAAATGAGGTAAAGGAATGTGGCACAAGCAAAAGGATGCAAAAATTAGCACACTCTTGTCTTACAATACTCTGAAGTTAGTTATGAGATAAGGAAATTCCTCTGGTTTTTAAACTGTTGCTGTTAGTAGCTGAGATGCACTTTGTATACTGGCAATAGCTTGGATCCAAAAAAACATCAGAGACCAATACATGCGGTTTCTTTCCTATTGTCTTTACAAAAATATCTGAAGAGGAGTAAAGTAAATTCAACGTAATTTGTGTCATCCCCTTAAAATGATGAGTTACCTATGAGTCTCTTTTACTACACTTGCCAGTTTTATTACATGATGATGATTTTGATCCATCATTGTGACTGTAAATTCATGGAAGGCATAAAATTACACTTCCTAGAATTCATAGTTTAAGCTTTTTGACATGAGATGTTTTCTTCGTGTAGTATGGTCTCAAACATTTTCAGTTCCCCTGGGAACTTCTTTCAAGCCTGTATAAAACTTTTGGATCAATGCTGCCTTTCATACCTGCATATGAGTTGTGTCAGAGTCCTGTGACTCCCCTCTGGAGCAGTGGACAGAAGGCTAGATCAAATCAAAGACTTTTATGCTTAAAATTGATACCAAATATGAGAAACTGTATTGCAATGACAATGGGAAATCTAGACAGCCTTCTGTTTTCTAAAAAGTTAAAGATGAATCTGCATCAAGTGAAATCTCTGCTCTTAAGCACTCTCTGCAGCAGTTTTTCTTCCTATAGTCAGTGTCCCTTATCTGCTTTAATAAACTGCTGCACTCAGTTCCAACTTTTATGACCCTTTCATCCCCACCCTCTCACTCCTGGAAACCCTGCCAACCTGAGCTCTATAGCTTCCCTTATCAATTTTCCATGTTTCCTATCTGAAAGCTTATGATTATTTCCACATTTCTTCTTATTAGCTGGGAGACTTTTTTTTTTTTTTTTAAATATATATGTATGTATGTATGTATTTATGGCTATAAATCACTGTGCAATGACTCAGAGCAAATGTGCTCTTAAAAGACTGGAAGTGCATGTTCTCTGGGAAGGGAGTATCTGATGGTTCAAAAACTGCAAGGAGCTACCCTAACGTGAATGGCTGAGAAATTTTTGTCCAACTTGTAATCTAGTAAGGTTTACAAAAATTCTATGTATTTAACATTGAATGCACATTGATATGCATAAATGAAGCAAGCTAGTTGCTTCATTTCACTGGCAATCTCCATAGCTTTAAATACATATGCCAAAATAAAAATGTTATATTAGAAGTTTTCTGTTGAAAATAAGAGAATGTTCCCTACTGTGTTCTGTAACTTGAGGATATGAAAAGTTTAAACGAATTTTTATGCCACAAGTATGTATCCAGACCAGTAGTTTTTGATCAGCAAACTCAAATAAATTAAATTCACTTCAAAAAGGCCATTTGATTTTCATCATATTCACAGAATCCAGTGACTTGCAAAAGTTTTAGAGACTTGGAAAAATATATAAGTTTGATAAAAAAACCACACTAGGTACAAGAATCCAAAGTCCAGCTTCAATAATGATGAATAGTAGCCTGTAGGAATTTCAGAAGACACAGCTGGTAATTATTTCAGACTTTATGGAAGCAATTTTTCATGTACAGACAAGCTTTTGGCAAGGCTTGCTTCTCAATAAACTGAGTTGGACTGCAGATGCAACAAGAAGACCCAAAGTTGAACATTTTGCATAGCATGAACAAGATGCAGCAAAAATTGCTATGGAATTGCTATGGAATTGCTATGGAATATCAATAATGCTCTCCCAGTGTATTATCAGTGATGGAGCTTTATGAAAGATAAGAATTTAATAGTAGCAAGTAGCTATTCCTGAGGTACAAGGTACTGAGTCCTCCTGCTTAGCAAAGCATTTGAAGACTTACTCAAAAACAAATTAAATGCTCACCCTGAATTTTAACAAGCTCTCTGCCAGACTCATCACCAGTTCTTCACTTAAAAAACATGATTAATTCCACTAATCTCAGCTAGACAACTCTCACTCTGCCCTTAACACTGTTGTTTAAGTAGAGTCTCAGTCTCATCATGTGCCTATTGATTGCTGAAACCTTACAAAATGTCTTACTCCATGAAAGACCAGTTACTATGCTTCAACATAAATCTGTCATTTTAACTAAATTATCACCGTTTAAAGCCTAGTTCCATAAAGGTAGTATCTGAAACTTCTGTAAAATTCAGACACTGTGGAAGAGAACAAATTAATTTTGTCTTCCATGCAATTCTAAGTGAGGGATAACTGGAAAGCTTAACCCATTCTGTTGTGCATCTCCCTTCAACTGCCTAAAATACTGATCCTCTTTTGAAGCAAGTCCTGAACTTCTGGAGTTTACTGCCTGACATGATAAGCCAAATAGATCAGAGGCAGTTTTACTGGCAGGTGTCCATGCAGAGGTGTTAGAGTTCAGCTGAAGGTGGTAATTTTGCCCAGCAGCTCCATGTGAATCATCTTGACCACAGCTTCATATAATCACTTTTATATTATTATGTGAACAGTAGAAGATATCTATTTTCTTCTGCAGGCAGCTACATGGGGAATCAAAACAATCATAACTACCATTCGACTGGTAGTAACTTTTGTAAGCATGTGTATGTGCTCTGCTCTTAAAAAGGACAATTACTTATTATTTTGTCAGAAAAAGATACTGTGTTGAATCTGGATCCAGTGGATCCTTCCAGGAACGGAGAAATGATTGTACAGCACATGAGACCAAAATATTGTAGTTCTTAGATACAGGAACTGAAACCAGGAATCAAGTTAATCTCTATGTTGCTGAGAACTTTAGGGGGGTTCAAATGTTTGTCATAGAAGAAACAAAAGTGTGTGGTTTTGCTGTGAAAGAAGAGACTGGATGAAAACAGAGAAGTCTATTGAAAAGTTTAAAATATTCAAAAAATTTTGTCCAACTTCTCTTATTGCTCAGGTGCTCACAGTAATTTTATCATTTGTCCCAGAGCAATTCCTGAGCTGACCCTACCATCAATGAGGCCAATGCTCAACTAGAGAAAAAGTCCAAATATATAGGCACCAGAGAAATCCCTCAGGATTGCGGTTTATGTACATCAATTTACGGAATCACAGAATATGCTGAGTTGGAAGAGACACACAAGGATGATTGTGTCCAGTTCCTGGCCCTGCACAGCACCATCCCCAAGAGTCACACCACGAGCCTGAGAGCATTGTCCAAATGCTTCTTGAATTCTGCCAGGCTTGATGCGCTGACCACTTCCCCGGGGAGCCTGGTCCAGTGCCCTAACACCCTCTGGGTGAAGAACCTTCTTTTAATATCCAACCTAAACCTCCCCTGACACAGCTTCAGGCCATTCCCACAGGTTACTGACACACAGCTAGAATCAAGTCCAGAACTAGAAATTGGATGCTCTAGTCTAAACTCTTATATATTACAGACTATAAAAATTTAGACAGATTTGCGCTTGAATAGAACAATCCTTGAATAGAATTGATCCACAGCTTGGATTGACTGATTCTCTCTGTCCGCATGACCTATTCAAACTTTCAGACATGTAATTTGCTGTGGTGCACGTGGCCAGAGCCACTCAGACCACAGAAGTGTGGTCCAAGGAAGACCCTACCACCGAGATTTAATATCGTGGTTAGGGGAGTTTGTTCCAAACTCCCAATATCCCCCAGTTCCTTAGTTTACATATTGTTCTGTTATTGGATTGCGCTTTCCCCTCTCCAAGTCATGTAATCCCTTATGATTATGTATTTACCTCATTGCCTATTCATAAGTTCTGGAAAGTTCTTCCTTACTCGATGCCCCATTAGTTTTTTCAAATTGAACCCTCCCCTGAGGCTGTTCTATTGGTTGTTACATATGTGTCTTTGTTCTATTGGTTATTGTCCTTTGTACCTCCTTTCCCCACCCCCGTATAAACAGGGCTGCAACCTTTATTCTTTGCTCTTCTGCTTTCGGCTCTTCAGTCCTTCTGACCTCTGTCCGGGAATAAAGGATTGGAGTACCACACAGGGAGTCCCTCTCTCCTCCTTTGTCCCCGCTCCTCGCTACACTGTCACCAGCCTGCAGCCTGATCCTCGCAGGGAGCCTGCAGTGTCTGCCTCACTGCTGTTTGTCCAGCTAGGACACCTCAGGCAGTTTAAAGATGCTGTGCAGCCCTCAGGCAGCTGCGTGGTCAGCGTCAGTAATTCACCAAGTAAACTTGCCTCCTCTGTCAGTGCTAATTTGCCAAAATATGTCAAACACTGGTTTTGTTGGTATTGCTATGAGATGCAAAGATTTGTGGTGAACTGCTCAGCATTTCTAATCTATGCAGAGAGTATCTTGTAGGACTTCTGCTGCAGTGTGTTATGTGGCAACTCGTCCTAATTTAATGTTCTATATTGCACACAGGTTTTCTTTCTCCACTCTCCTTTTTTTGTTCCCTTATGCAAGTCAAACACGTGCAGTGGCTTTGTCAGAAAGAGATCTAAATGTCTTACAGATATTACTGAGGACGCTCAACAGGGACACCAAGGATGCATTATTAAAGACAAATGTGGCAGGTACAGAATGCTTTCCTACTCTTGTAGGTACACAACCCTTTTTGGAGCCTTTAGGAGGCTTACTGCAGAATGATGTAATCGTACCATCTTGGGGAGAAGGGATGACTTCCAGTGATGTCTGAATTATCATATGAAGAACTGGAGATTTACAGAGCTGTATAAAGTGTCTATCCTAACTCCATGGTCCCACAACAGAACTAAGGTCCAAGACCAAAAATAGAGATGTTTGTTCTTGTTCTTTTGCAAGACCTAGCTGGTGAACTGTGTGTTTCTGTCTCTAACAATTGCGTCAAGCTGACCAGTCGGCTGGCAAGCTGCAGGCTGTTGGTGCCTTTATCAAAGTTGTTTCCTTATGGGTTTTGAGAACAAAAAATATACCTCAAACAGTAACTATCTTTCAGAAAATGAGACTGTTAGTGGTAGACACACATTTTCCTGAGGCCACCATATTTTTTGTGCATTCTGAGGAAAAAATGCATTGTGACCGCTCAGTGGACCCAGTGGTTTCCAAAAACAATAGATCAGTGCAGAAGTATGACATAACAATTCTGTACATATACAGCACATGTTGCATTTCCCGCTCATAATGGATTAATTATACTCACACAGAAAAGCAGTATTAATACTTGTGCATCACAGGCAGTCTGTGTGCATATGGTCAATCTGGTGCTTGAAAATGTACTCTGCCTTTGTGAAATGTCTTCTACATATGTACGTCAGTAATATGGTGGGAGAGGTATAATGGGTGTCAAGGAAGCTAAATATAATGGAGTAAATGACACTACAGAAACAAATAATCTAACTAGTTACCAGGTCCCCAAAATTATATCCAAGAAGTGAATTTTTCTGGCTGAATAAAGTATGTTTATAGTCTTCATGTGGTCTGCTTTTTGTAGGCTGTCTTTAGTTATTACTTAAAGTGGCCAAGAACAAGCAGCTTGGTACAGTGAGTAAAATGCAGGGCAGATCTATGACATTATAATTTCTACTCTTAAACAAACCATTTTTCATTAGAGTTATATTGGTAGGGATGGGAAGATGTGATCATCTTTATTTTGGGGAACTCCCCTTTTTGCCATGGTTTCTGAAACCAAACATAAATAACATGGGACAGTCCAGAAAATTCATATACTTGCAGTGACAATAGAAAGTCAGCCTGGAAAAGCTGAAGGCAAGAGAGACCTCTCTCCACATCACTGTATTCAAACAAAAAAACTACAGTCCTCCTCCTCCTGACACAATGTCTCCAAAGCAAGGGACTTTCTCTCTATGCATTTCTGAGGCATTGTCATCTGAAATGAAGCTGGACATTCAGATTTCTTTACCCAACATCAACTAGAGACTACTTCCCTCCTCAGTACAGGGTCCCAGGGTCAAGAGGAAAAGGAATTGCATATGTATTTACATTCACAGAGGCTCAAATATCTTACTGATTTGACATGCATATGGATTGCACTGTACCCCAGATATAGTTTTCTTTTACAGATACGAGTTTTTCAAGCTCCTATATTATTTGTAAGCTGATTTTTTAATAGGTTTTAGATACATGATATCAGCTGACTATGACCTATTTTTTACTTATATGTCATTTAATAGATCAATGCGTCAGGTGAGTTCAGGGGAAAATATCCCTTGAAGTTTTACAAATATTTGATGGAATTTTGTTGTGAGTTCACCATGGCTGGAGGCACAGTTGTTGCAGTCATATTTTGACACACAATACTCCATGCAACATTCTGTAAAAAGCTCCCATTAGAAAACCAAATTTTTTTTTTTTTCAATGCAATCTCAGTGCTAAGTACCTTTCTGGTAACCAGCTTAGAGATCTCTGCCTAGCAGGGCATGCTCATCACCACCATCCTTCGTGTTACAGCCAGGCTCTATAAACTCTTTAGCACACTCCCAGAACTATCTGCCAGGAAAGCTGCCTGTGGATGGCTTATCATGGCAGTAATTATTCCTCCTACTATTGCCAGCCCTGTGACTGGATCATCAAAAGCCTTTACATGCTTCTGTCCCCCACTTCAACAACAGTAGAAACATCTCAGTTTGGCAGAAAGATAAGGATTTAAATAAGGATTTAAATACTGTATGATAAAGGGACATTCTTTCCTGGAAGCAAATATCTACTTCCAAGAAGTAATGGCTTTGGGATAGAAGAGCTGGAAATGACAGTCATTATACCAGATTGTGCTTATTCTAATACCAGGGATATCAGACTGTGCTTATCCTAATAAATAGTGGAAGGAATAGATATAACAGAGTGTTCTGCTCAAAAGTATGAGCCCAAAAATAACATGTACACAAAAAAAATTATTTGAACATTTCAAAATGGTCAGTTTTAGTGGTGGACTTGGCACTGCAAGTTAACGTTGAACTTGATGATCTTAAATGTCTTTTCCAACCTAAGAAACTCTATAACTCTAAGAAGGTCTCCACATTGCTTCTCTTGGTAGACTGTTCAAATAGTGATCAATTTTGCTATGACATTCTTGACAGTTCTTAAGGAAGACAATGCTAGAAAGATCTTTCTCACCTTCCTCTTTATGAGTTTATCAAATTCTTCTCTCTAAACACAGAACTCTTCTCTCTAGATAAGAATAATGATTGCTACTTTTGCCCTTTGAATCTTACCATTCCCTACATTCCCTTTATTATTTTAGGGGTTTTTTTTCATCCTTCAAATTTTTCTCTTCCTTCTTTTTGGTCCTATAAGCCATTGGTCAGTTTTTTGGTTTTTTCTTTCTGAAATCCTGATTCCTGTAGCCAAACCATAACTGTATACTGTGAAAAGAATTTGCATAGTTGTTTTATTTTTTACAGTATGTCTTTAACCACCACTCTTGATCAGTGGAAGAGCCCTGGACTATGTGAGTCCTCACCTGAATCAAAACAACCATTTTTATTCCCTGTTGAATTCTTAACAATTTGTGCATTTCGAACCTACTAAATTACAGTGTTTTCTTTTTATTTCCCTACTTCTGGTTGTGGTATGTGGATTTATACTCAAATTTCTCTCCAACTCATTTTATTAACAGTCTTATTGCTATAACTGTCCTCTTTCCTACAGGAGCTACAAGACAATGCAGAAAGTTTGTTGCTTTCTACAAATGTTTCCCATTTCATGTGGTTCAAAGTTTTCAGTGGTATCAACCTGCAAATTTTCGTATGCAAACAACAATCGATTACATGAACTGTGAATGGGAGGGGCTATGTAAATCTGAATCTTCTCAGAATCTTTTAGGCATCCTGCACTTCACTTAGGGGTGGGGAAGTTCATGCCTTCCTGGAGTGTTACATTTATACCAAAGGCATAATCCTTTCCTCATCTAAGATCCACCCTCTTGAAAGGGAATTGGTCTAGTTTTCTGTTCTAATTGCTCCTTGGCAAAACATTTTAAGAGCTCTCACAATGACTCTCAATAGACTTAACTGATTTACTTCTGACACAAAACCTCACAAGCATACCATTTTCAACACACCTGCAGAACCTTTTTCTGCAAATCCCATTGTTAAAAGCAGATCTGACAGTGGTCATCCTTGTGATGCTTCATGAAGGGCCTGAATTTGCAACATGAGCAAGACAAGTCTCGATCAGAACGAGATAGGTGTTTTGGATGTTCCCATTTCTATGTCTGTCCCATTTTTCTTTGGGTTTCAAGTGGGACATTTAAACATTAGTAAGTAAAAACAGCAGGCTCGTTTGGATGCACATTCAGGTTTGTGGCTGATTGCTTTTATTTCACCTCTTTTCCCTTCAGTTTCTGGGTGAACCAACATTTATGCTCTAAGCATATCACCTTTGCTAGAGATGCCTTTTACAGCCATTACGGGTATGAAAGGTAATGGAAGGAGTAGTGGTACTTCTCCATTCTAAAGTTTTTCCACAATTATTTCAATTTCCCAGTCTGGAACTCAAAAACTTGTCAAGGAACCTAGACCTGAAATCAATTCTTCCTACAGCCTGTGGAGACAGAAGACATCTGCGAAGATGGTGCCTAACAGACAGGCTGTTCCCTTTGCATTAAAGATTTTCCATCCTTCTTGAAGCTGCATCACTACACAAAAAAAGTCATGATTCATTGGGCCAGAGGGGTCTGGTCCTTGTATGAATATAAGGCATTATTTATTTTTCCAAATGCCCTTTAGAAGAAATGGGCTGCAATCACATTGTGCAGGGGCATCTTGTCCTAGTGGCTGACAAGTGTGCAGTTTGTTCTGCAAACAAGGCCAACAGAGGACCAAAGTGAAGAGGAGTCTGGATTTAATTCATAACTTGATTAATAATTTCTGAATTATGATTAGTCATGGGTTTGAACAAGTCACTGGGATACCTGGACTGGGGCATGCAGAGGTGCAGCTGCAATTTCAGCAACAAAGTGAAGAGTTTGTGTGTTTCAATGCTCTGAGGATAATCAGCAGCTGAAAAGGCAATGTGGACTTTTTTTTCATTTCCCCAGTTTTGGACTCTGGTTGACCAAATTCTCACTTCAAGAACCAGGGGACAGGGTTTGAACTGCTTTTTGGGGGAATAGGTTGAATTTATGTGCCTAAATCCTGGAGAACAGCTCAGCAAGTTTCATGTCTCGTATACCAGTGAAAGTTAATAAGACAAGGCTCAAGATTAGAGAATACTTGACTGCATGCAGTAATCATAGCTGATAGCACTTCAGGGAATTGTAAGAAGGCAGCAAGTGTGACTCTCAGCAGTGGGCCAGTAGGCAGGCTGAAAGATGTGAGAGGAAAGGCATTTTGGAATCACAGTCTTGTCACTTTGAATTTTGTTCTTTCCCTTCACTAAATTAGTATGAATGTTTCTCTCATAATTTCTCTGACTCGTTTTTTCTTGTATGTTTTTATTTCAGATTTTATCTGTGTCATGTTCCATCTCTCACGCTCCTTTTTTTCTCTTTTCTAATTTGCGTTAATTTGTCTAGCAATATATCAACTGCCTTTTACAGTGCTGGTATATGGGGGTTTTTTCTTTCTTAGAAAGCTGTATAACGGGCTTCTAAATTTCCATTTTTAAAGCCTGCAGTATTTCTAACAGCACTAACTATGACTCACCAGCAAAATGTCTTAGCAGCTCTGGAACACTGACAAGTGATCCACTTCCAAAGATTGGGTTATGATTTAGTTCCACAAAATTTGCAAACTTTTAAAGCTCTGGATGTGTTCAACTTTTCATTCTTTTAGGAGGAAAATGAACAGATTTAGACCATTCCTTGGACAAATTACAGTAATATATTGCTGTAAAGCGCAAAAGCATCACAAGCTTTTACCAGCAAATTTGGTCTTGCCAACATCATTAAAATAGCATCATCCAATAAGACTGTGAGCATACAGGGCCCAGTGACAAAAATGAAAACAAAGCCCATTAGGAGTCTTACTGCACCAAAAGTCTAGCACTGAGTATCATCAGTGTTAGCCTGTGACCCAACATTCATGCTGGCCCATTGGCATATGTTATGTGAGTGAAGTGCTCCATCTGCTGCGTGCCCAGGCAGGCAAGCCAAGCGCTTTGGGATATGTGTTCACACACCCCTCCACGCTCCAACACTCTTTATTAGATGCATTTGCAAGCACAAAACCTGTGAGAGCTCAGGGTCACCTGCTGTTCAGCCAAAACAAAAACAAAAACAAAAACAAAACAAAACAAAACAAAACAAAACAAAACAAAATACCAAAACAAACCAAAAAATAAAAGGAGGCACAGACAATAGGGTTGCTTGTCTTGTGTAGGCAGTTCCTACAATGCTTTGCAATTAGCAAACAGGGCATTGGGAGCATCACCCCTGTGTGACAGAGATATTTTAGCATTAACAATTAACACATGATGTCAGTGTGCAGTGATTTGAACATGAGTAATTGTTTTCCCACTAGATGCTGTTGCATCATCCAGTACACCAGGTGTGCAACAACCCAAACTTCAATTAGTACTTGAGCTCCACAGAAGTTCAGGAGGCTGCATCCCCAAGGTTTTTTTCTTTATTTACTTTTATAGTTCTTTGCATTTAGATCTAACATATATTTTGAGGTAGAGTACTTGTCTTGTTTTATTCTGAGATTCTTTTCTACATTAGCAATTTCTGAACTAGCAACTTCTTCCTTTGACACAGGAGTTTCTGCTATATTTTCCCCTTTGGACTAGCCTTGGTGAAAATGCAAACACACTAATTCAGTTTAGATAGAAGAAGGAGATTCTTTCATCTTTGGAGTATAAACTGTTTTTCCCATTTGAAAAAAACCCCAAGCTTCTATCCCTCCAAATAAATGTAAGACTGCAGTACCAAACTCTTAAGCAAATTGTTGTTTCCATTGAAATTAAAACTGTTAAAATAGCGGTATTTCATACTGGAAATAAAAGATGCATTTTGTGTTTTGTGGTCATATTGAGGCTTGGGAAATATGACCTACTTAATAAGGCTAGAACAGGCAAACACCAGCTGGTTATTCCAGATTTCTAAAGTTTTTTGTTTGATAAATACTAGATGGTTCCTAAAACATGCTGAGCAAGTAGTTGACACTGCTGAAAACTCACTTTTCTAGCTTATGAGAAAGAATTGTGACTTTGAAAATAATTGTATTTTTTTCATGAGTCTAGGTAAAATAGAGATTATGTTTGGAAAGTCCTTGCTGTGGTTATGCTTATGTTTGTTGCCTAGTTTTAAACTAAAGGGAGAGAGACTTAGATTAGATGTTAGGAAGAAATTATTTACTCAGAGGGTGGTGAAGCTGGAACTGGAATAGGTTGCCCAAAGAGGCTGTGGATGCCCCATTCTTGGAAATTTTCAAGGACAGGTTGGATGAAACTGTGAGTAACTTGGGGTGGCATCCCTCTCCTCGATGGATGGGGGGAAAGGACAGGGGGTGGAAGGAGGGTGAGTGGCACAGGAATGTAGCAGGGAGGAGTGGTTGGAAGAGATTAGCTTTAAGGTCCCTTCTAACCCAAGCCTTTCCATGATTCTATGATTCTGTGATTTTTCCTTTGGGTTTTTTGTTTTCCCTTTGATTTTCCTTTCCACACAAAACAAATCTCTAATAAGTCTTCTGCCTTTTGAGAACTTAGAGGGATCAGAAATGCACAGGATATCAGATAATATTCAAACCAGAAGGCCTGCTTACAAGTCAGTTTGGTACACCTCTCCAGGCTCTTGAAAAAAATGGTTTGAGTAGAACTGATCTAGTGCCCCAAGGATTCTTGCTGGGCCTGTCACAGTATTGACATGAGAGGTTCAAGGCTACCTGTGTAACATAAACACCTCAATCTGAGTGCTGAGCGTAGAGGAGCTAGCCAAGTTTTGGGTGTGTCTTTAACAAGAAACATGGTTGCAGAGAGCAGTGATGGGTACTCCACTTAGAGACCCCTTAGGTGTCTGTGGTATCAAGTGTTCTACTTATGTTTGATAATAAATCAGATTGAGGAAGAAGGAAATACGGAATGGTCTGGCTGGAAATCTAGGACTCTCACTCTTCTCCCACAACACAGATTGCACTTCATCCCCTCTCCCCCTCATCCAGACGTTACCAGCTTCCAACAAGCTTGAACTCCTCTCTTGTGTATCTGTACATCCCAAGAGCCTGCAAGCTGTCACTTCCAAATGGTTTAGCAGGATAACCAGCAGGCTTCTTCATCACCACCAGAGAGTTCATGTGGGTAGCCAGCTGGTCTGTCTTCCTAGTTAGGCTTCAGAAAAGGGTGGGAATTTCAGAAATACTTAGCAACACAGGAAATATTTGTACATTATTTGTCCATTTTAAAAGTGATTTTCCCTCTACACCCTTTTAGATTCAGTAGCAAGATCAAAATGGCTATACTGATCCTTGATACTGGCAAATAAATTGTTCCGGGGCTAAATAAGACCCAGAAGATATCACAATATAGTGAATTCATCACAGTGAAACAACTAGTTGGAAATTACTCAGAGCTTTTCTTGGAGAGCAGTAGTTCAAACCTGAAGGAAACATGGGCTACATCTTAGCAGAAATTCAGATGTTAATAATTTGACTAAAGGACTCCTGGATCACTGTGATCTACTCAGTAAATCTGTAACAGCCCTGGACTACCAGACATGATGAGTTTTCTTTTTTCTTGAATTCCTAAATTATTTAGAGAACAAGAACTGAAGTCTAGATCGCAGATCACAGGTGTTATTAATCTCATATTTTTATAAACTGCATGGTTTCTTGAGGGTCCTTCTCCTAAGTTAGCATGACCCAGCAGGCATTCTTCTTGTCTCCCCATAAAGTTTTGGCTTGAATCAGATTCCTACTTGGAGGAAAATATTTTTTAAAAAAACAAACACTACAAATAAAAGAGTGGTAACAAAGAGAAGCTAAATAAATAACATCCAAGCTATCAGGCACCAAAGTGTCTGCATACTGTATACTGTTGTGCCTGTCCTGCAGGGAACACAGTTGTGAGCTGATTGTTGTGAGACATAAATTTTTCATGGAACAAAGATTTGTAGGAAAAACAATTGTCCACTAATTCAGCTGAGGGGGGGAAATAAACAAAATAAGGCAGAGAAGTATTTGGATATGCAAGCTTTCCTTCAGATTTGAACATGTTTTCTCTGTTTCAGTAGAATTTTGTCATATCCAGTAAGCATCCCTAGGGAGAGCCTGGGGTGAAAATCTGAGACCCACAATCCCAACACTGCATTGCCTGAAGTTAACCGAGTTTGATCACAACACTATTAAAGTCAAACTGCCACACAACACATGAATGGAACTAATTCTCACCTTGTGAGATGGTGGTACAGCTGTATCCTTCACTTTACAGTATAGATTTCTGTCCTTTCTGGATCTTTAAGCTTCAGATAAAATTTTCAAGTGGCCAAGACTCACACAACACCACGTGCTTCAGAGAGAGGGAAATCTGGACACTGAAAACCATGGATCCACACTGCAGGGAAGGTGTCCCACCACACATCTGACAAACTGTATTTTTAACATTGATTCACTTTATGCTGAAGAAGTTCAGAAGTCTTGTATAATCAGAGTGACTGGGAACGTGTGTGCTGTAACTGAGACAGTGCACAGCTCGATGGAAGTTAGTATTGGTGGTGCTATTTGTCTACTTTGCAAGGGGTGAAATGGAGAGAGAGTACAAGTGTGATGCGAAAAAACTGCTTAACAGTCACAAGAAAGCTTCTGAAGAACAGTGACTCTGATATCAATTTAAGGTTAAATCACCTAAGGTTATGTTTCCACATTTAGATCTCCATGTGTGATTCAAGTGCCTAAATTCACATCATGATCTGCAGATAAAAGATCAACAACATTTAACAGTCATCAGGGAGAAATTTAGTTGACCAGCTACGAAGAATCTTATCCTCAGATTAGATCCTACACAATGAGTTCAGGAAAATATGGGGTTTGCTGATAGTGATAAAAAGCTAGTCCCTGCTTATGTAATACCTCCAGGAACCAGGACCTCACAGCAGTACAAATGCAATAGTAATCCATTCCTGAGAAAATACAAAGTGTGCTCTTTGTCTCTTCCTTACTGACAAAAGTGCTGTGACAGGAGCAGAAAAAAGATACACGATCTTTGCTACAGGCATCTGAAAAGTTGGCAATATTCCCAGAAAACAGGGGTACTCTGGGTGGAGACAATATTGCACGGCCATGTGTGCCATGGAGCAGAGGGTCCCAAGGGATGCTTTTGAGGCAAGAGGCTCTGCACAGCCTGGAAGGCCAGCCCCTATCTGAAATAACATAAGGCATTAAACCTGCTACACATCTCAGAAATCAATGATAATCCTTTCACTTTCATGGGTTTGATGTGCCATTGCTGTCATTGTCCTGTTCCTACACACTTCATCCTGCCTTCTCCCTGCCTCAGCTGCATCCACCCACTGATGCCTCCCAAGAAAAACATGGTTGCATGAATTTTCAGGCTCAAGCTTTGTGTGAGGAACTTAGATATTTAATATGCAGCTTGCAGTCATTGCTCCCAGCTTCAATAGCCATCTGGAGAAAAGTTTTGAAGCTCACTGACATGCTGGAGAAGTGGACCTGATTGAGAAATGATGTTCAACAGCTGCCAGAGGGGAGGGGGATTGGAGATGAAAGTTTTCACCAATGGCTCCAGCATTGCCCCACAGTGCTACTAGCAAGTAAATATATGTCAGAACGTACTGATCGTGCCCAGTTTGCATTTCATAAATTAAAATGTATCAGCTGTTTCTTAACATTTTATTTTCAGTCTTCTTTTTGGTCACAATTTGGCCTAAGGACTACATCTATGATGAATTCCTTGTAACAGGACCTTGCCATTTGGACTACAGTTGTCATCAAAATATTCTAGCATGCTCACACAGGCTGAGAGAAATATATTTTTAAAAATATTCTATCACTCAAAAATTAGTTTAAAAAATCAGTATTGCTTATTGAGTTGAAAAATAGTCCGTGTTGAAATTCAGTTTCTGCCTTTCTCTGATTGGAAATGTCTGTGTGTCTGAGTGTTATATATATATATAAACATAAGCAGAGCCACACAACAGCAGGGATATGTAAATAAATAAATAAATATTTGCTTACTGATATGTAAGTAAATAAACCCATGTAATGTCGTTTTCCGAAATGCAATTTCTCCTCAATTGTAATATTACATAGCAGCTTGAAGACAACCCCAAATGTTTGTTTTGAAGCATCATTTTCTCAAATCTGATTCTTTTTTGTATTTTGAGGTCAAGGCTTGCTTTTATCAAGCTGTATGCTCGGTGCTACAAAAGGTGGTGATGCAAGGTACTGGAGATAGATTTTCATTTCACATTGGAAGGTCCCACCTCCCCTCTGAACACCCTTGTGCCTTTCCCAGCCCTGCGCCAGGCCATGTGTGTGTCAGTCTGCCCAGGCTGCTGAGAATGGTGGCCCACCAAGGCCAGCACGCTGGGGAGAGCTCCACTTCTGGGAGCTGCAGCTGAGGTCTGCTTCAGATGAGGAGTTGCAGGAGGGACAGAGAAGCTGTATGAAATGGAGGTGGTTCATCACTACTGAGCATCTAATGGATGTCAGGAGGGCTGTCCTAATGGAAAATGAATAACCAAGGTTGTCAGGAGATCAAAGGAGAGCATTAAAGCCAAACAAGGATGGTTGTGACATTATTGTCTAACAGACCACAGACCAAAGCCACCCATTGTGCTGTCCCCATTGGCTGTGATCATACTGACAAAAACTTGGGAGCTGTGGTCCATGTGGAATGAGGGGGTGAGGCCATTGCTTTGCCTCTGTATAGCTGGGCAAATACACTGTTGTCCAGCTTTCTTATGATTCACTCCCACCTCAACACGTGTTTTTCCTGAGTATTTGTTCTACAAGAGATCCAAAAAGCCCATGACTTTTCTCAGTCTCCTTCTTCTTATCCCCTATGTCTGTCCCCACTGGGGAAAGGCAAGGTGTGACAGGCTGTGTGGGAGTTTGGCTGCCATCCAGGGCAAATCCACCATACACCAGAGTGGAGGTTCCAGAAGTTTGATTGACTGCTCCCTAGACAACAATAGGATTTCAGGTGTCACCACTCCTGCTCCAAGTATAAACAAGCAAGTCAGACAGCAAATATTAGCTTTTGCTTTTCTAAGTGCCTCTTCAGTGCAGTGTCACTTCTCTCCTATTCATCTGCGGAGACCTATAATGAAGTTTCAAGGCAAACACAGCATGATGTGGAAAAGGGCTGAGAACCAACATCTGCCTAAGCCCTGTTCTTCAGCTGCTTACTACAATACCTGTGCAGAATAAGGAGCATGAATTCAGACTGGCAGCAAATGAAAAGGAGGTAGGAGCTGTGCCTATCTGTTTTTATTCAGATAATAGATGCCCCTACCACTGAGAGCAGTGGAATGGGACAGCATCCTCCCGTTGCTCCAGGGGTATGATTACACTGCCAGGTAGCACTGTGATGTCTGTGCTAGCTCTTCACAAACTAGTTCAGGTACTAGTTCAGAGCTCTTGAGCTGTGACTACAAGGCCAGCAGGATAGATTAGCCCCATGGAGCTCTTTGGTGTGCCTAGGCTTACTTGCAAACGACAACATCTTTGCCCTGTCTTTATCACATAATTTTTTTAAAGGCTTCATGCTATCAGTGCTTTTCACAGGAAAGTCAGGCCCCACAAAAGCACAAGTGAGAAGGAAAAAACAAGAAGAGCTAGGCCCCAGGGCACTTTCTACTAAGTGATACCAGAAATACTTTCCTGAGGAAGCATATTTCCATTTCAAATCTCCATGGCAGAAGAGACCTGTTTGTCTCTTCCAGTCCCCATTGACTCTACTAACCATTCCACATCATTTTTCATACTTTGGCCGCTTTGACATCTTTGCTGCTGTCATATGCTAGTATGCACAGTAGTCCATAGGTAATAATCTCCCCTTATCCCAGGAATCATGTCATTGCCAGGGACAGGGGCAGGGAGTCTTCTCCAACAACAATGGGCTCCTTCCAGTAAGGGTAGCGCAGCCCCAGTTCTGAGCTGGAGGGGAGTGGTGGGTGCAGCATGGCAGAGGGAGGTGCAGGGTATTGGCTATTGTTGGGGGTTTCCAGGGTGAGCAGTAATGTTCCTTTCCTTGTGCACTCTCTCATTTATATTCTTGCTGTTAACTGCTCCTTTTCTTATCTCATTGCTGTTTCCAGTAAATTGTTCTTATCTTAACCCATGATCTTCACCTTTTGTGTCTCCAATTCTGCTCTCCAGCCATCTGCAGTGGGGGAGGAGAGGGAAGCAGCTGGAACAAAAAAGCAGCATGTGTTTTGGAGAGTTTCAGTGGGAGCACTAAATTGGGAACCACCATTTTCAAACCACAACACCTTTCCAAATGCGAAAGGAATAGACATAGAAAGAAGTGGCAGCCACCTCAGGAATACTCATTTGAGGCATGGAAAGCCCAGCGACACAGTTTTCCTCTTTTGCCATCTTCATCTCCTCAACTGTGTCAGCACTTTCTCTTGGTTTCCACTGAGGTTCAAACATGCTTAGTCCTTTCCTGTCTTCACTGATACATTTTACTGCCTGCAAGCAGTCGCTGCTCAAGATATTCAAACAATTGAATTTTTTTGGCTTCTCACTGGCCCAGTGAATATTTAACATTTGAGACAAGCTATTTTTGTTACAGCTCCCAGAGGAGGGATTAGGTAGGCAGGTACACCTTCAGGGCTTCCATTTACATGTATCTGGCTCAAGTCTGAGTGACATGGGAGTCAGACAGTCCAGGCATCCTGGTGCTGTTCTATTAGACATCTATCCTAACACAGAAACTGCTTCACACCGAATATCACCACAACTTCAGGATTCCTGTAAAAATTTCAGTTTTTAAAATAATAAAATCCTGACCAAGTGCTTCCCCTGTGCACTTCTACCTTTCTGGCCTTTAATAACTCTTAGTAGCTGGGAATTTATTTGGAAAACCCAACTGCAGATAAAATTTCTTAGTTGGATGAATGCTCAACTTTGGCTTCCATTTTTTGATCAAGCTCTCATTTATCCTCATAGTCTCTGAAGTTACTGATTCTTTGAACCTGACTGCTATTCCACATAAGCAGTGTTTTATGTATAATCAACTTCTTTATTACATAACAACCAGTAACATCTGAAAGCTTTAAACATATTCTAACATTTTAATGATAGCAAGGAAAGATTTATGGGCAGAGTAAATATCTTTTATTGGCCCAATGATGTAGTTGGAAAAATGCAGACTTGCTTTTGGGCACCCAAATCTTTTTCTGAATTTGAAACAGAAACTGCAAAATTGTGGCTTGATGTTTGCCGTTTCTTTTGGTTCTGAAGCAGATCATGGATGTCTGAAGTCTTGACTGATTTCCCAGCAGTGCAAGTAGACAAAGAAGTCCCTGCAAACCTTAATTTGGTTATCCTCTTATATCATCATGGTTACATTATACAATTATTTTAGAATATTGTCAAATTCATTGTAAACTGAGCCATATACTTGATGATCCTGCCTTTCAATTGTCTTATTACGTTGCCTTTGAGCAATACCTTACTTCAAAAGTCTTTCTAACCAGCCTTTTTAGATATATAATATTTGATGTTATTGTCTATGTTGTATTTCTTTTTTTAAACCCATAAAAAATGTTTACTTGCTTTTAGGTCCCCTCCATGAAATTTTCTCCTTAAAGAGAAGGAAAATGCACCATCTGTGGCATAATTTGTAGCTGCTTATTTGAGACTGTTCAGAAGGAAGTAAATCTTTCCACATTTTAGAAAGCTTGTGAGGGAAGGAATTTATCCACATTTAGCAGACACTGGGGTAAGTACATTCTTCTGGAAGCCGCAGGTTTGGGGGGCAATAAATCCTTCCATTGCTATTAGACAGGAGGCAATAAATCCTTTGATCTCTACCACACTCAATGATTTTACTCCACTCAGAATGTACATTTCATTGAGGTACTGTCTTCATTTTCCCATTTTCCTGGGATTAATTTATCCTCCTTTTCTAGGTTACTACCCCTTTTTTTAATTAATTGGTTTTACTTCTCAACTGTTCACTATGAGGGCATGGCATTCAGTTACATTATCTGTTAAGAGAGAAAATACTTTTTTTTTTTACTTTCCTTTCATCATCTGGGTGAGAGACTCTGAAGTTGTACCAGTGTATTCCCTCTCTTAAGAGTACCAAAGTGTGTTCTTTTTTAAATAAGCAGGCATTCTTAAGCTTTTTGAAAGATGTTTTTTCTTGAAGAGCTTTTTTACACTTTTGGCCAATTTCACATTGGACATTTTCTCTTACATGTAGCTACAAGCATCAGTAGGTTTAGTGTTGGCTTGAGAAACACTAGAAATCTAATTCTTTAGGTTGAAAATCTGGGGTAACAGGTTTTCCCTATTAATTCAGCACTATTTTTATCTGCAGCTTGGATTAAGATGCCAGTAAATAAATGTAATTGACAAATTCTAGCAGCACAGCATGCCTCAAATGCTCAGAAGTTACCTTATTTTTCTCATTTTTCCCCTGCTTTTGGTATTTATATTAAAAATCAAAGTATTTTCCAAAATCCAATTAAAACAAAAGCATCCCACTCCAAAAGATCCTTTAAAACTCCATCCATTGAGAGGCCAGATGGGGAAGAGAATTTTAAAATTAAATCTGCATCTTCTCGCGTACAAGTCGAGAAGGTATCCGGAGGTTTTGAGCCTTTCTAAGTTTATTTCTGTCAAACAGTGACACCCGGTGGTCAGTCAGACTAAGGCATTAAGCCTTACAGCCCCAGCCCCAGTGCCTCTGCCCTTGAGAGGGGGCAGAAAGGAGGAGGGTTTCTGGCAGCCAGGTGCCTAATTAGTAACGATGGGGACTAAGTAGCAAATGAAACAAGCACATGGTCGGATATATAAAGCGTAAATACACTGAAAGATCCATCTTGCATCTTTTTTCTTTTGGTGTTTAATAGCATCATATTAGACTGGAGATGCTTATCTGTCCCCCAAAGGTTAGGAAATAATTTAAATTTTGCTTATAAATATGTCAAGTATTCCCTTCTGTCACTGCATTCTTGTACAGCTGGTAAGCTGGGGACAGTTTCCAAAAACTGCACTACAGGGTGAAACAGTGTTGTCAGACTTTATAAACCATCTGGAACAGCAAGCTGCTTTTCATGCCCTGAAATTCCCAAGCCCTGCTTTTTTACACCATATGTAAAATTGATATTTTCCTATAAAAGTGTAAGACTTAATTATGAAATTATAATAAGAAGTTCCAGGCTTTTAATTCAGTTTCTGATCTTATTACTGAGGTGGAAGGGGTGTTTCACACATGAATTATGGGACCAAATGTCTTGCAGCAGCCACAGCAGTACCTCAGCAGTGCCAGTCTCCAGCTCCCCAGGGCTCTTCTCTGCCCATCAGTGCCCTGACACATGGCACTAGTAAACCACAGCTCTAAAAATTAAACTTAGGGTCCAGTTTACCATCTTGTCTAGAAAAAAATTTGAGAATGAGACAGAGACCTTTCATGACCTTTGCCAGAGAATTTTCTCTGAACAGCTTGGTGTAGGTAAGGCTCTTTCATCCAATACATCCATCACTCCTTTATGAAGTGTGCTCCAGATTAGGAGTTAGGTTGTCGATGACAAAAATGCCCTTCAAGTACAACCAAAGGGGACTAGTAAGAGGTGGGAACAGGACTGGTGGGGTTTTGCATGAGCTCTGCTCACACAGCCAGTGGATTGTTCACCGAAAATTAGAAAGGAACTCTTCCCTGGTTCATTCATTCTTCTACAAAGCTCTGTTTTTATTCCATGTGCTAAAAAGTAGTTGGGAAGATTGTATTTTCTGGTTTCATCAATGAGGAGAGCTAACATTCTGTTAACTCTGCACTACCCTATTAACTCTGCCTTTTCCTTCTTTTATATCCTTAAATGAATGGCAAGACCAAGTCTGGTTATAAAACTTCTTTGCTATTGTGAAAGATCTATTATTTTCTCTTATTGATTCTTTTCTGATTATCTAAATCAAAATTGTGAAATGGAATTAGAGATGACAGGTTAGCTGAAATTTATCTAAATGTTTGTGTGTGTGTGTGTGTATATATGTGTGTGTGTGTGTCTGTATGTATCTAACAGGAACTTTCTTATTTTCCTCATAGTCAAGATTCTGAAATATACTGTTATGTTCAAAAGAAGCTCAAATATGCTATTATGATAAATGCATAGTAAGACACTCAGCAAGCCATAAATACTTCATAATGATGCCAAGCAATGCCATGTTACTGTAACAAAGATATGCTTATAGTGTCTGAATGGATTTTACTGATTTAGAGAACTTTCATGCAAGGCAAAATCAATATTAAGAGTGTTTTCACTAAACTTTAGGAAAGGAGGAGAGACGTTTGACATTAGTACTGTTTGTAAATATTTTCTTTAAGTCTTTCTGACCTGCATACATTAAAAGCATGTTATAGCAATAACAAAGGCCAGATACTCAAAAGTGACTTTCAGTTCACACTTGAACTTAGTTCCTGAGGAAATAATTTGCGGCATGACATCACCAGGGCAAACAAGGTAGCTTCTAAAATGACTTTCAAATAAAATTCAGGAGCTGGTTGGACCAGTGCTCTGAGGTCCAAATTTCCATCCAAAGTAAAACATCAAGTCAATAAAAGGCCGGTTGTATCTGCAACCAGAAGAAAATGAATGCTGATTTATATTAGTTTGGCTGCGCTAAATCACTGTGGTCTTGAATTTATGATAGTAACACTTCTGCATGGAAATGCACTGCTTTCAGGGGAAACTAGAATATATATCTGTCACATTCATTCTTGGTTTACTCTTTTTTCTGTTCTTTGCTACTCTTCAGTATCCTTTTCTTCCTTGTTTCTCCCCCTTTTTTCTGCTACCAGATTCCAAATCTGTTTGTCCCTTTAGTCTCTATACTGTAAATCTGTCTTCCCTCAGTTTCTGTCCCTCTCTCCTTCTTCTATCCTCCCTTCATTCCTTCCCCCTTGTATAACCTGTCATACCTCTCTTCCCAGCGCTAAATCATAAGTCATCCTTCTTTCATTTTTTTTCTAAATCCTACTAGGCTACTAGCTATTCAGTTATTTTGAATGTCCCATTATAGCCTCAGAGTTTCTAAACATTAGTTAGTAGCTTTTGTAATGCCCTTAGTACAAAATTTTTGTCTTTACTTCTTTCCCAGCAGCTGAAGAAGAAAAAAGGTCTTGCACGTAGACTGAGCATCTATTCAATCAGGTCTGAAAGGAGAATAAAAAAGACGAGAGCATCTCTAGCTACTAGAAATTTTTTGGAGTCCTCGTATGTGAGTGTGCTTGCAAATATGGCTGTTCCAACCAGGTTCATTTTTATTTTTCTTTATTAATTTTCTGCCCTTTGTCTTCATTTCTATTGTCATTTGGTGTTAACTAGTTGGCCGAAATGTTTTGTGTAATTGGACTAAGCAACCATGTTGATAATAAGACAGAGCCCTAAAGGTCCCAAATTCTGTAGCCTCAAAACACTTGCAAATTTTCCTTGTCACCAAATGCTGCCCCTGGCAGAAAAAATTCATTTTGTGCTCCATTAGGCTCTACTGTCTTCACTTTTCTCTATCATGCCTGCCCCTGTCTTTCCTTAGCTGCCTTCTACAGGAGCTTCTGTAGCACTCAGCATCAAAAATGCAGTTCTTCAGAAAAACCTGTCAACACAAGAATTTAAATCTGAAAAAATTACACAGTAGTACCAGCTCGGGGCAATGTACCCTGTACATAAAGAGACCTTTTTATCTTTGGATGTTGGTCCTTTTGACCAATTACCAAACCCATCTTTCCAACTTATTTTTATCATGACATGATAACATAGTGGCTGTCACAAAGACCTGTAACATTTCCAGCATTAATTCTGCTGATGCACAATTTTCCTTTAACATGCAACTCGAAAATTCCTAAAAGATGCCAACAAAATAATACATCTTTTTGCTGTAATTCCAAAGGAATTACTTCCTCACTTGGATCTTTTTTAACCAAAAAAAAAATTAAATCTAATGAAATATTTGCAAAGAGAGGCTAGGAATTTCATGTGCACGTTTCACTGTCCTAAAATGTCAAATAATTTAAATTGCATCATTGTGCAAGCCAACTGCTCTATTGAGCTGACTGTATGTTTATTTTTTTTTCATGATGGTGCAGCCATCTTCTGTGATGATTTTGAGCAAGGGGTTAGAGCAAGAACGGCTCTAGGGGTAGTATGAGAATGCCAGTGTTTAATAACCTTGTTCCAATTCCAGAACAGGAGACAAGGGAAAGCCAGATAAACCTTTTGGATTGGACAAAGGGATAGATGTAGATAGAGATATAGATATAGATTATAGAGATATAAATATAGATATAAAACTACAGATATATATCAAACTATATATATACAGATATATATAAAGCTATAGATATAAAACTACTACTTTCTACACTACTATATAGTGTAGAAAGGTAGAAAGGCAGCAAAGAAAATGGCTAATGAATGTTTTTTCACTGTTTATAATATCGAAAATTTGCTGAGTACTTAGACATTGACTCTTTTTGGAATTAGGAACTACTAAACTGAATTACCAAGTAACACATTTTTTTAAATAAGAACTTTTAATCTGCAGTTTGGCCATAGATCTCATTACCAAATAAAGTCTATTTTTATACTAAAAGTATAAATGGATGTTAAGAGCAAAGAGACAAAAGCTTGGAAGTAGAGCCTACCTGGGGTGCAGCATTTCATTCAAAACCCTGGCATCCTGGAGTGAGCATAAATATAAGTGTGTCTTTCTGTTTAACCTGTTCTTGCAGGTTTTTCCCTAAGGTTCTGCTCTTGGCTAGAGACAGGATACTAGGTCGCAGTACTTGCTAGATGCAATATGTCCTTCCCACTTCCAGCCACCACTCTGACTTCATTACAACTGTTCTTGCATCAGTATTTTATCAGTATAGGTCTTGTTTTTGTCATCAAGCATTTGAAATTTGTTGCTTTTTAAAAACACAGTATTTTAAACACATTTCAAAAATATAGGAGAGAACACTGTGCATGACTGTTGAACAAGGTCAATTTCAAATCAGCAAAGAGTTTCCCAAATCCAGACAAGAAGTGTCTGAGTGGGATACCTTTGTTATACTTTATACAGTGTAAACCAGAGGGATGTTGTACCAGCAGACTGAGACTTAGAAACCATGATGTCCCTAGGCCAGCCAGGACTGCAGACCTGCCCTGTCAACTGGCCAGTGAATTCAGTGGTGTAAGTGAAATATTCAGCTTCTTCCCCACAGGTCGACTTCTCTGTCTCCAAAGGAATTCTATGGATGTGCTGCTGAACTCAGCAAAAGTGGCGGGTGAATTGTATTCCTGGGTCATGTGAAAGACCCAGTTCATTCTGAGGAGGCAACTGGTCCTGCTAAAGAACTGGAGGTGGTCTTGAGATTATAGGGGAAGATACAGGATTTCCAGAAATTCGGCTCTTGAGAGCTGAAGTTTAAGAGGAGTTTCCTTACCACGGCAGAAATAACCCAGGGTGCCACAGTGCCCATTGCTCCCTAAATAGAGTGGAGAGTTCTCTCACAGCTGAGAAAGCTGTATCAGTTTACACAGCCACAGGGCATTAAAATCAGAAAACATATAGTACACCAAAGAGGAAAGACTTCAGTGAAGAGGCATAATGGCTGTTTGCTCCTGCTTTGCTGTTCTGCACACCCTGCAGGAGAAATATCTGCAGAAAAGAATGAAATATATATATGCTGTAGATTGTTTCCACATGGGGAATTATCTCCATTCTCTTAAATCCAAGACTCTGTGGAAGTAGCATCTTGGACTAGCATGTATCTTGATAAACACACACTGATCCACTCTAAGGAGATACAGAGAGAGTTTGGTGAAGATCTGTGAGTGTCTCCAGGGTCAGCTAACAATGTCTGACTTTTTCTGTTTGAAGGCAGAGCTGAGAACAGCTAGGGATGGTCTATGATATTCTGGCACAGACTTGTTGCTGTGATAAAGACTGACAATATCACAAAATCTCATGTGTCATAACATATCCATATAATGTGTCATTCAAAAAGAGAGAAACATAGGTAGAAACAATTTGATCAATTTTATGCTCTTGTAGTTTGCTGCTACTTGATGATCATCTTTGGAGCAAAAATTCTTTCACAAAAATCCTTTCAAAATGAAGAGGAGTTTTCTATCATAGGCCAAGCCCACTATTTTGTCACATGAACTCCTGTATTTGAAGAATCCTCTTAAATAAATTTCAAGAACATTTTCCCTTTTCCATTCACTCTTGGCTTCTCAGTTTAGGTGAGCACAATAATAGTTCTCTCACAGAGGTTAAGGGAAATTGTTAGCAGGGAGAAAAATTGTGATGTGATTTCACTTCAACACATGGACTCAAAGCAGGTTTCGACAGCTGCTGGTTCCAATTTAACTTCCAGCCATCCCATTCCTCAGAGGAAAGCTTTAAGGTGTACATAACTCCTTTTATACAGCATCACTTATGAATTTTCTTCCTTCCATAGCCAAAACAACTATTTTGGCCCAATGTTCTCATTTTCTACCTTTATAAAGTATAATTTTTGTCAACTTTCATTATAAATGAGTAACCAAAAAAAGAAATAAATAATAAAAGATATGTCCCAAAGGAAAAATAAATCATATCCATCTGAGGCAAAATTACTATACATAGAAAAAATTACATTTCTGAAGAACAATTCATAAGGCATCACCTCATAAAAATTAAAGTGATGGAAAATCCACTTCTTTCTTAGAAGTTTGTTTCAGTTCTATTCACTCTCACTGCTTGCATTCTGCTATGTTCCCAAATTACATTTTCCTGGTTTCAGCTTCCAGTCATTCATTCTTATGACCCTTTTTCTCTTCTGGATTGAAAAGATCTTTACTAAAATCTTCATTAGTCCTTCTTTCTGAGGAAAAACTTGCTCTTCTTATTGATGAAGCAAATAGATTGACCTTCTTGGCTGTAAAAAATAATCTTGAAGCCTTGAATTATTTTTTCTCCTCTTTTTTATGTTTACATAATTTTTCTTTCTTGTGTAGTGTTAAAAAAACTGAACCCCCAATTCTTATTGCCACCACCTTGCTTGTACAGCTGTAGATGTTTTTCTCTGCTGAGCTGGGCCACACTGCAACACAATGTAGACCTAAACATATAAAATGCACTGCAGTAAGAATAACAACAAATAACATGGTTAGTAGATGTCTGTACCTATCCACAAGGTCCATCTCGAGCACTTAAAAGTACAGCTGTGAGATCAAACACTTCATGAAAACATTCCACTTGTCCTTTCCATTCCTTTTGACAACATCAGCACTTTCTGATTAATGCATATTTCTAAACCTTGGATTATCCCTCTCTTTGTACTCAGCTGGGGTTATAGTAGAGCATGAACTACAATTTATTTTCTTTTAAATTGTTTGCATTTCTAAGATAACTGTCAGATTATGTCAGCCTTCTGATCACTTTTTAAAATGCAAGGAGGTTGTCAGTGGTAGAGAGAGTTGTCTGGATTCGGTCACTGGTAGAGAGGATTCTCAGTTTTGTACTGAACTTGGCAGACCCCAACACTGCATTGTCATCAGTATGTCCTTATTAAGCCAGGTAATGGGAAACCAAAAGGCAGAGGAGAGAGATGCTGCTGAATACAAAGCATGAGAATGGTAGACTGAATATCAGTCTACCGCAGCTTTTACAAAAGACCTTCACTCATGAAAATGCAGAAGTAAACTGAAGAGATGGTGAAGCCCAAGAGAGGTTTGTGGTCACAGGATTACGTAGGAAATTTTTTCTCATACATTTCATTATAGAAGAACATAATGCAAGTGCTAGTAGCGATCTCAAGGTGCCAGGCCAAAAACAAAACAAAAAAAAAAAAAAGAAGAGGAAAACTAGGAAAATTAAAATAAATTGACTGGAAGATATGAAAAGCTTTATTCTATCTATAGGTGTTTCTTAAAAGTATTCCAGTTCCTAATTAACAACATCTTTACAATCCCAGCTCGTTGTGGCTCTGCAGACTGAGCCTCTGCCGCGCCGCAGCCCAGCAGCAGATGGAGCTCTCGGCTTGCGTTTGAGCTGCCTTTTCCAGGCTTAGTCTCGTCTTTTTGTACTTTTTTGGTACTTTGCCGTTTGCCAATTAAATGCATATATTGCAATATGAGTCGGTTGAAATTTAGAAACAAGTTAAAATAGGAATAAGAAATTCGAATGGTGTTTTTCACACTAAAAACTGTATTTCTTTTGGGGCCTTCATGCCATATATGTCTTTTAAAAAGCCACTGCTTCTCTTGTCCATCAACCATAAAAATATTTTTTTCCTATATCTGAATCAGGCTCTAGATGATATCACACCTGAAAAAACTTTAGTAAATGCACTTCTAATAAAATTCAATTTTTTATTAGAAGTTAATTAGTCATTAATTAGTAAAAAGTACCAATGTTATTGGTATTATAGAATATCAACTATATTATGTAATTGGTTTCATAGCAGATTTCATCCAAGGTTTAACTTGGTTTGATTTTCATTTAAAAATACTGTTTTAGATGCCTTTTTAGTGCAGAGGACTTGAATTTCCATTCTTATTTGGACAAAATAGTTTCCATGTTGCTTTAAAGTAAAGGAAATCAGACACATGTTCAGTTCAAGACAGCTGATAGAACAGCATCCTTTTGTATGCCATCTTAGCCAGCAGGAATCCTGAATTTCAGGTCCACCCAAGTCTTATCACTTGATTGTTTCCATCAACTGATATAATTCCTAGTAAAATGCCATGTTCCCCAGCTCCAGGGATATAGTCTGGCACAGGGCATTTGGAATGAGGAAGGTGGGACATGGTGTTTGCAGGTAGGAGGAGTGCAGAAAAGAAACCCAAGAGTTATGGGATAAGGTAAGGAATAAACACAAAGCAGCTTGACAATGTGATGCCCTTACCAAGGGTGCTTTCCAGAAATGACTGAGAGGAATGGCATCAGGTTTCTGCTTCCAGTGGTATTTAGTTTACCTGTTTAATTTTAATCAGAGATACATAAGCCATATTCATTCAAGGGTTAGAGCCCACGATTTCCATATGTACAAGGGGAAGTAAAGGGTTTGGTCCTAATGTGCAAGTAGCCTTTTGCAAGCTACAGTCTCATACCACTGGACTGGTCTCTGCAACTAAAAGTGTATTGGTTCCTCTTTCTCTGAAAGTCATGCGGCTTTACCAAATTTTTAGAACTATTTTAGCAGACCTCATGTTAAAGCACCCTTGCAAAACACACTTGTTCTATTATCTAAATATGTTCTATTATCTAAAGACAGATTGTTATGTTCGAGGAAATCAAAACTGCTTCCTTTTCATTAAATTAATAATTCCAAAGGCACTATAGTGAAAGTCATAGACATACTATGTAGCATTCTTGCAATATTTACATTTTTACATCTTGGATCTGGTAGCAGAGTGTAAAATGAAGTCACTCTGTGCCAGGAGAGCAAACTTAGTGCTTCTGGAAATTCCTTTTTCCTTCAGCAGCAAACAGACTGTGGTAAATCTGTCTTAATCTCTCAGGAGCAGAACTGCTGGCAGCAGTATCCACTGCTTCTGGGATCAGGTAGCAGATAGAAGTCATATAAGCAGCTTGGTTGTACATATTTCACAGAATATACTGGAGAGGACCCTTAGCTTAACCATTTTGATTTAAATTTGTAAAGAAACTCCAGACTCTCTCTTTTGACCTCCTGGGCAATTATCTGGTTTAAAGAATTTCCGAAGAGTAGAACCTGGCAGAGAAGGAAAATCCAGCTGCCAGGAGCAGGCTGCCAAAGGTTGCCAAGCTCTGTAGTGGGTAAAGGGTACAAAGAGAGCATGACTGGTAGGGAAATTGAGCTTTTCAGCCCAGAGAGACAGTTATATGAATGCTGAAGCCAAACATAAAATTGAAACAGATAATTCAGCTCAGAAAAGTCTACTTAAGTACTATTACACTAGACCCCCTGAAAGGAGACTCAATTTTGAAAGTACCTGCTGTGTGGGGTTTTGAGCCAGCACAGGGAAATTCAAGCAGCAAATGGGCATGAAACAGGATTATGCATTTTCTCTTCACCACCACCATGCTTGTCCTTTCCAGCTCGGTCTGTTTCTCTCTGTAGAATATTTGTTTCTGCACAACAGTTTGCCTCCATGAAAAGAAGCATACACAACAACCAATAGCTGAACATCACATTAAAATAATTCAACATAAAGCTCTCCATTTTTTCTGGTTTCAGAAGCATTGAGAAGCTTTGAGTTATAATTGTATTTGTGATTTAAGATTCACATCTGAAACCTTTGAGAAGAAACATATAATATTAAATCCTACAATCCTAAATTGTTCAGGATATGTGAAATACATTACAACAGTGAACAGGTATAACAACATTAGAACTGTTTTCAGAGGAAAAGTCAGTGTAGACAAGAATGACTCAATGTAAGAATCACTGAAAATTTATTTGAATGCACTTATTCTGCAATTTTTTTTCCTAGTCCAAGAACCTGTGGATAAAAACTACCAGCAGTTTTCACACAATATTCTGTACAGTTTCATGAGTGCTGATCCACTTACCCAGCAGATCCTTAAAAGCAAACCTAAAAAATTTCTGTAAATCTATATAGATTATGTGTTACCAAGATTGACTTTTACATTTGTTACCTAGTGATCCAACCAAGCTGTTTATGTACTTGCAGTAGGATGATGCATCTGTTTTTAAAACCTCTGTATAGATATAGACACAGATTAGCTATATCAAGGAAGAACTTGAGTCCTTAAGTAAGGGGCAGCAAAAGGATGCTGTTCAAGAAAGACAGAGCAGCAGCATGTTTAACTCCAGGAGTCTAGCTCCTATGCATTGCCCCCTTATGAGCATTTGGGCTGACTTGTCTTTTGCCAGGGGCCAAGCAGGTTCTCAGCTAATCCTAGGACAGACAGCAGTTTGAACATTTGCCTCTGACTTCCCACAACCATAGGTGAAGTCTTTCGACATCATCAAAATCCTTATGTTAACATGAGGGTGAGTTATACAGTTAAACAGTATAATTGCTTTTGAGACAGCCTTCTCAATTAATTCTGTGCTGTCCTGAGTTTGTGACTTTAATGTGCAGCACATCTGCAGGTCTTCAGAAACATCAAAGCATCAGTAAAAACAAAAAAACCGTTTAAATTAACATCCATAAATAATACTACATCTCATGAGTATGAGTGTTTGAAAACTGAGAGTGGCATCCACAGGGAAGTACAATTTTTTAAAAAAATATTTCAATGCTTCTTCACACAGGGTCTTTTTAGCTTGTCTTGGAAATGCATGCTGTAGTACACTTTAGTCCCCACTCACAGCTGGCATGGCTTTCATCTTCCTGTTTGATGCATGGTGCCTTTTTTCTCTGCCTTGCTTGTGGCAGAAAAATGTTGCCTGAATTTTTATTGCCTTACCTGCTTGAGAGTGGTTGCTTCCATTTGCAAAGAGATTTACCAGCACTTTAGGAAACTGGCCAGTAAGCTTGTAGGTAGCTCTTCTTGTAAGAAGTAATAGGAACTCAGTTGCATAATCAGTCAGCATCACTGTTCTTTTTGACAAAACGGAAAAGGGGGAAAGAGCAAACTCATGGAAGTACAAACACACTGTCAACATTTACCTCTGTGTTCATTCAACTTGTTTCAATTCGAGGAAAAGCTCTGGTGAGTCGGCCTGTGCTTAGGGCTCACCCAAGCAGTGAGACAATGAGAAACTGTTCCCTGTGCTTGGAAGGATGGTTTCTGAATACATCCCCAAGGTTTCCCCATGTTCTGCCGTCACCAATGACTGTTTCCCCAGCGCTCAACCATGGAGCAGGGTTCTGTCATTCTACACCTATGTCCCCTTCTTACATCTCAGGGATAGTGGCTGTTATGAGCACTAGACTTTAGGTCTAGATCTAAAATGTTTTACTCCAAGAGGTGACATTCACCTTTAAGGCATTTAACACACGCAATCCATAATAATGAGAAGAACCTTGGATTGGCCTAGAAAACACTCATGAAGGGAGGAAGAATATGGCCTTTTTCAGAGTGAGACGACATAGGCTTAGAAAGTGAATAACTAGAGTCACAAAACCATACATCATAAAGGAACCTCATATAGAAAAAACCTCTTAGAAACCTCTAATGTATGGCCTCTTTCAAGTCCTCGTGATTCCTGCAAGCTGTGAATATACCTGAAACATCAAGTGTGATTCCTACCTCAGCACAAATGCCTCCTCCAAGTGACTAGTTGCCTTTAATGAAATAGTGAAGGTAGAGGAATGACTTGGACAGGACTGTAACTTTTCCTCCTCTCTTTAGGAGAGAGGTTGATATTATACGGATCAGATTCTAAGTTTATCCTTTTATCCTATTCTTTTTTTTTTCTCCTTGGCCCTGAGAAATACTGCTCCTTTCAAGCTCTGCTGTTTAATTGGCTCTTCTTCTGTTTTATGCCAAAGGAAATAAGCTTGCATGGAATCCCTGTCAGTAAAAAACAGTGCACAATGAGAATCTTCCTCCTGCTCTTGGAAGAGGTCTACTTGATGTCAACGGCATTTGTCTGTGAGATGAAGATCCCTGTTCAGAGCCCATCCTATTATCTTGTGGCATAGTGGGGGAGAAGCTGTATCCCTCTGCAGCTTCCTATCGTCACTGCAGTTGTAAGAGCTTCTGCAGCCTGCTGGTGCCCACTTATAATTTTTGTGAATGACAACTGGATATGAAAACAGTGTTACATTCATCATAGTTTTTTACATATATTGATCACATCAACCCTAACAGCTTTCTGAAAACCACCTACAATTGTCAGTGAGTATTTCTAATCAAAACCAGCAATAAAAATTTCACCATCAGAAATTATTTACAAGTTACTACAAGAAAACTTTTGTCCCCCACCTTCTATTCTTCATAAAAATCACTGCTTCTATCAGACCTTGAAATTCCTTAGGTCTGAAACTGGAGCCTAGCAAGCTAATAATCATCTCCTATCAGTTTTTTACTTGTCTTTTATCACTGCAAATTTCACATTTGTGTAGAAGGACAGCAGAACATAATGCATCCAGGGCATGCTGTGACAAAGGCCTGCTGCAGCTCATTTCCCAAGGCTGAAAGTGAGCACCTTGAAACAAGGCCGTAAAGGCACCTGAACAATGAAAAATGTTCAGGCACTATCTCAGCATAAGAATGGCCTCACATTTTGGATTCCTGAATGAAAAAACATGAAGCCATGTGTGTCAGTGTCTCACTGGTTTGATGATTGTAGTTTTTAGTCTATTTAAGGGCTACCATGAGCATAAATCAGGAAATAAATACAGCCTTTAAAGAACAGGAGTTTCAGCCTATCTTCAACCTCCATCGTATCCACATATCCATAAATTTTCAGGCATCTGCCCTTGCCTGAAGTCTGGAGAAAGGTGGAGAGAGGCTGAATAGGGATGATCCACTGCAAGAGCAAACTCTCAGTATGGCAGTCCTATATCAGCTGGGTAGGGTAGATGATAAGTTGGATGGGTGTCACATCCCACCCCCTGGACTTCTCCACCTCTTTATACAGTGTTATGCCACTGGAGACATCAGACACAAATGTGGCAAGCAACAAAAAAAGTCTTCTGCTGTCAGAAAGTTAGGGGAGGGTTCTCTTCCCAGTGCTTTAAGTTAACATAAGCTGTCAAGAAGTCTAGACTGAAACATCAATAAAAGATGAGGCATTAAATGTGATTAGTCTCACAGAGCCTCAGGGAGAAATGTGTTTGTGGTTTACCTGTGTACAAGATTCCTGTTTAGTGTTAGACGGGCTAATGGCTGGCACCCACGTCCACACAGATTTTGAAGAATTTCCTCATGCAGTATTAGTTATCCACATCACAGCCAGCTTCTGGCTCCTGGCAGGGCTAACAAGTCCTCTGGCAAACTCCATCACTGCACCCACTCTGGTTGAGCAGAGAACTGTGCTGTACTGAACCACACACACCCAGCCACTTCCCCCTTAATGTCTGAGCTTGCATTCCTGCTCAAAATGAACTTAAACTTGTGGAAAAAAATGCTTGAAAATTTTTTCTCAGCACAAAAGTCTCAGTTTTGTACAGACGATGTAACAGCAAAGCAGTGAAGCTCCCCAAAGGGATGAATGAGGAGCAGTTCAGCTCCCAGCAACTGCTTCCTCTGCAGTTGGCTCTGAATGCCAACAAGCTGGGGTGCAGGTGTGCATTTCTGCTTGTGCCCAGTGTCTTAGTTTGATATGCATTTATGTGGATCAGAATGGCAAAGACAACCATCTTTTGATTCAGGCTAAATCTGAGCATATTCTAAGGTGCCTTGCCCCTACTTTCTCGTACTTACTTGTCTCCCAGTAATGCCTCTGATTTCTAATTCCAAAAAAGCTAAGGCTTTTGCCTGTTTTCACTGTCCAATAGGTAATGCACTAGTAATGTGGAAAGGATGAAACTTCAGGGTCAAAAGCCACTCTAGGTCTGTGAAGAGCTGACATCACTGTGAGCTCTGTGTGTGGAACAAGGACAGTACATAACAGCGCCCTCAGTGATGACTTATAAATGTTTCTATTGGCTTTTCATGGATAGGCTTAAGGGTATTATCCATGTCCTTAACAGAATATTCAACAAATGAAAAATGTGTCTGGCAACTCACTCTACTGAACAGCATGTCCTGACAGCTAGGGACTACCACTGCACCCCCTCAACTGAAACAAACCAATTTTGCCAATGTCATTTTTCACCAACTGAAGACTTTTCACCTCATTTTTATCTCAGTGACAGCCCATCTCCAGTAACCACCATTTACATTGACAATAATCTCCTTCCACCACATGCTCCACTTGTCAACAACAGCCACTTTGTTAATATAAAAGTAGTTTCTTGGAATTTTGCTCAGAGTCTCACTCAAGTGTAACTGTATAAGATTTATCTTCCTTCAAAATCCTCATCATCTTATTTTGCCCTGCTTTACTCAGCCAACTAAGGGTCTAGACATTAGAGCCACATTTCATTTTCAAAATATATTTATTTGTTATCATAAAATCATAGAATGATTTGGACAGGAAGAAACCTTCAAGATCATGTAGTTCCAAGCTCCCTTCCATAGGCAGGGACACATTTCACTAAACCAGGTTGCTCAGAGCCCCTTCGAGCCTAGCCTTGCACATCTCCAAGGATAGAGCATCCACAACTTCTCTGGACAACCTGTTCCCTTGTCTTACCACCCTCACAGCAAAGAACTTCCTCCTAATGCTTAATCTAACCTACTCTCTTTCAGTGTGAAGCCAATCCCCCTTGTCCTGTCACTACATGCTCTTGTGAAAAGTCCCTCTCCAGCTTTCTTGTGTGCTCCCTTCAGGTACTGGAAGGCCTCAGTTAAGTCACCCTGAAGCCTTCTCTTTTCTAGGCTGAACAGATCCAATTCTCTCAGCCTTTCCTCATATTAGAGTTTGTCCATCTCTCTAATCATCTTGGTAGCCCTGCTCTGGACAAGTTCATGTCCTTCCTGTAGTGAGTTCCCCAGAGCTGGATGCAGCACTCCAGGTGGAGTCTCACCAGAGAAGCATAGAGGGACAAATCGCCCTCGCTCACCCGGCTGGCCACGCTGCTTTTGGTACAGCCCAGGATACAATTGGCTCTCTGGGCTGGAACTGCATGCTGCTGTCTCATGTCCAGCCTCTCATCCACCAGGATGGGTGTGTGCATTTGAGGATAATGCAGAAGCAGTGATTCTCATTTCTGCATTTCCTTTTATCTTATAATTTCCATTTAAATTCAAAAAAATGAAGGATGCAGTCTCTTTTAACCTCTTTCTGTCTCATTATCCAGTTCTAAACCAGGCAAATCAACTCTGGAGTGGAGCTTCAGTGTATGTATTGTGAAAGGAGAAAGGGAAGGAGCATGGAAAGATGCATATCTTCTGGTGGAGAGTGGTGGATCAGTGGGTAGCCTCTCGACACTGGGGACATTTACTGGGATGAAGGTTGTCCAACAGACCTCTGTTATCACAGCCATCCATCAGGGACACCTGCTCCATATTCCACTGATTAATTTGGTCATCCTGACCTTAACCTCTTTTATCTGTTGTATGTCAAAGAGACAATTCTTTGCATTTTAGAGTCCAAGGCCAAGTACAGCAGTTAAAGAGAAGTCAAAGTAGGACATTTTGAAGACTTTGGAGAAAGATTAGATAGCTATACTGATAGTGTATAAGCATGGGACTCCAGTCTTGTGTTGTCTGCTAAATCATGGAGCCTAAGAGAAGCAGAGACCCTCAAAGCAATGAATCATGAGGAAAAGGATCCTAAAAACAGCAAAAATACTTGCTGCTCCTGCTTACAGTCGATATCAACTGCAAAGAGAGCCTAAACACATAAATAAACACTCTGAACATTAAACACACAGTTTCCGTTTATCACACATTTTGGCTGGCAGTCTTTCTGCTGAATGCACTGAGAAATTTGCCTATTGCCCAAAGACCTGGATCCCAGCAAAAGCACAAAAGCCTGCTTGGAAGGTTTTGAAGGTTTTTGAAGAAACAGGGAAATTGCAATTGGAATCTATCAGTGGTCAGCTTTTTCCCTCCCAAAGTCTCAGGCTTCTGGTCTCTTCCAGGACCATTGCACATCAGGAGATATCTTCCCCTGGTCCTGGTGGATGTAAAAAGGAAAGCAAGCACTGGGTTACTTTCAAGACAAACAGAGGACTAGAAGGGAAATCTATCACTGCCAGATCTACTAATGTAACTGTTCCAGGCTTGGACTATTTTCCCACTTTTGTATATTAATTCACTGTTGCAGATTTGCACTATTTTTTTCTCTCACAGTCTCTTGTTTTATATTCCCAGCTTTCTTTGTCCATCTGCCATTTCTGTACACTGTTCTGTTCCTCCCAACCCTTTCTTGTCCCTTTCTTGAGGCCAGAAGTATGAGCAGTGCAACAGTTGTTTTCTCTGGCATTTTCAATCATACAGATATACACAGACGGACAAATTCATATACTTGAGAAGACAAATCCAAAGCCTTTTGTAGCTTCTTCATTAGGAGCAGATGATGGTGATATTTGTGATGATTGTCATGACTCACTTAAATCTGGACCCTGAGGGCTCTGTCCTCTGTGCAGACAGGTTTTGTCTCAGTGTAAATGATCCACTAAGAGAGCACAGTGGCTCTTCAGTTGGGTCCTCAACCCAAACCTCGCTGTATTTCAGGCCATTGAAAGCCAGTTAGAATGTAAGACCAGCCCTCGAAGTAGGTTTGATATTCTACAAAGACATAGTGTAACCTCATCCAGGTGTGATATCCTTGTAGTAGCCATCCAGAAAGTTGCTTCACAGAAAGGGCTCTGTGCCAGCCAGAGCATCAGGCCTAGGAAAGAAGACTTGTATTGCACTGTTATTTTTCAAATGGCCCTCTCATTGCCTAACCGGAGAGATAGACTCTGGTAGATAATTTGAGATAATATAAAGCTTTGCTGAGGCTACAAGAGTGCTTGACATCAGCAAGGAAGTCTGTTGGAAACTGAAGTGGAAGCTTCAGGTGAGCGGCAACTCAGTGCCTCACTTGATAGGAGGAATTCCATCGCCACCCATCAGACAGGTTCATGGAAGGACTCACTTCTCTGTTACTCCTCTTGGCCCTGTCACCTTTCAGATGATAAATTAAGGAGATATTTAAATGAACACATGGATGTTGTATGAGGAAGGAACTTCATTTATCCCAGACACCATGTAAATATGTCTTGCAAGTTTTCTGGTCAGTGCTTGTTCCTTCTGGTACATAATGCTGCTTAACTCATAAGAAGGGGTACTAGCAGATGAAATAAGAACAATTTGTCTTAGGTCATCACAAAATTGGCAATGTCACTGGGCATAACACTGAAGCTTATAAAAGGCCCAACGACAAGGCAGAGTAATGGAATAAATAAATCAGAGATGACTTTTAAATCATACAAAATGAATAACAAATTTTTTTCTTCTATAATACTAAAGCCCCTGTTCTGAAACAAATTTACATGACAGGCCACAAAGGACTGTTGATATTGTATATATGGTAGTACATACATAGAAGACTACTTAAAAAGATCACAAAACCAGCACTCCCAAAATTATGCAACCCAGAATTAAAGTTCTCCATATACCCTTAATTTTATCTGTTTATGAATGATACAGCCCTTAGTAAAATTTTGAAAGTTATTTTTTCCACACAACCCAATCTTGGTTGGTGACTGAAAGAAAAGCGTTTTACTGTACTCTTCAGCCTGGTTCTTCAGGTAGAGGTTCCAGACACAGTTTGAATGTGATGTTCACAGCCTGTTCCGTTCAGAATTATTAGTTTCCAACTGGGATTTTCGCTAGCACTTGCTCTTTCCTGTATGAGTGCTCAATTTCCACAAGAATTTAGGACTGCATGATCTCTTCTTGGCACCTAATCAATAGGACTTGCAACCTCTAGTCTGGATTCAAGTACTCTTCAAATTTTTGTTAACGCTAGACTCAGCAACTGGGAGCCACAAAATCAGCATAAGGGTATCCAGTGAAAAAGGTTAAGGATGTGTATAAGGTCCTAAATGAACTTTAGGAGAGAGAGCTCTTAGAAGATCCTCAATATTAGGGCAGCCTGTCTGCACCCAGTTTGATAAGATGGAAAGGTGGATGGGACTTCCATTTGGAGTCTTTCAAAGGCGTGTCCCACACTCCAGTGTCTAAGCAGGGAACTATGCTGTTTATTATTGAAGAGCATTTGGATAAAGTGCCTGAAAGGTGAGCAGGCTCTTCACCCACAGGACCATGCCTGAGGATTTACCAGGGAAATATGCGAAGTGGAGCAATTCAAAGCCGTGCGAGCACTTTTTTCACATTTCCTGCAACTTTGTGAGACATTATTGAAGTCACTTTATAGAAGGATCTTCAGCTCCAGTCTCTATCGATTCCTGCCTGAGTGTTTTTTAACTGCTACTTGCTTTAAAAAATCCTTCTCTGAGAAATCTATTGGATTGAGCCTCCAAAATGAGACCAGCATCATACAGGCATATCTTATGATTCTCTGCAGGCCTGGAAGACAAATGGGAGACATAATAGTCTTAGAATGAGGACATCATTATATGACTGCATTTGTCCAGTGGTAAAATGTAGATACATACGTCACAAAATGATGAAAAGACTTGTATATGCATTTAGGCGTTTCCAGGACAAGGTATCAACTTGATTGGTGGGATGGGGATATGAGCACTAAATTTAGGCACCTAAAATGGCAGGTGGCCATTATGTCTTACCTATACCCCTTCTTAAGTCCTTCTGTGCTATACATGATTTCCAAATGGACAGTTTCTCAGGCAAAGAGAGACTTTGGTGACACACAGACCACATGAAAACATTTGCATGTGTGCATGGTATTACTTACATTTTTAATCTTGTGTTTATGACAGACTGCTTTTTAATTAGTAAAATTAATGTCAGGAAGTGGACTCAGAAGATATTGAATCATCTTTACATTGTTTAGTCTATGTAGTCTAACTGAGGCAGCAGGGAATTCAGAGGTGCTAGAGGGGAAACTGCAGGCTGATAGTACCATATGCTTTGGGGTACTCTGAAAGAAAAAAAGAATGTGGGGATATTTTTTTAAGACCTTATGGTCTTTCTTTTCATGAAAAAGTGCATAGAACAAGGCACAGTGAAGCAGTTGAAGTTTTGTTTCCAATGCATGGCACACAAAGCTCAATACTCTTTGTATAAACACTATTCTCTATAATGCTTCATACAGTTTCTTTTGTACTATTGACTCTCTACCATGTCTACAGAGCTTCCACAAAACTGCCATTTTCTGCTCAGTGCATT
>WEIT01010961.1:0-25771 GCA_013389985.1 Dryoscopus gambensis
TTTCACCAGAACCTTGTGAGGGTTGGATTGTGGGGAAATTAAGCTGGGTTATTTTCAGCCTAGGACAGCTGATTTTGACTGTTTGAAGTAAACGAGCAGAGGATTTTGTAGGTACAACATCCCAGGTGTAGTCATCTCTTTTCAGTGAGGCTTGTACACTAACAGTGCTCTGAAGTACCAGATTCCTTCTTGCTTTACAATTAATGAAAAAATGAGGGCCAAAAATCTTCACTTTCAGTTAATGCTGTTTCTAATCCTCACTTCATTGAACCAGTTGCTGAGTAAAGCAAGGAAGTGTGTGTGAGGAAAAAAAATCTAAGTAAAATATCTTTACAGACAACATAAACTGTGTTATCTGAGCACTTCAAAACTGTTAATGGACTTTATCTGGACAGCTTCACTGTGAAGTAGGGAAGTGATAATATGTTTTAAGGATAAAGACCTGAAATACAGAAAGGCCAAGGGTCAATACAAAAAACAAACCAACCAATAAACATACTAAAAAATAAATGAGCAAAATAACTCTCAACCCAAAACAAAGAAATTTAAAAAAATCTTTAAAATAAATATACCTCAGGCCCTAATATTTCTAGACTGCTGCTCTGAATTTTGTATTCTATGATTAACATGTATATTTGGGGTGTTTTGGAGAGCAAAAAATATCTGGATCATTTACAGTCATGCACTTTCTTGAATGTGGACTGAATTAGAAGGCAGTTCCAGCTCTCCTTGGCTTTAGGTACCAGACAGCTGGTGTCTGATCCTGTACCTGAATTGCATCACTACAAATACTTATCATACTCTGAGTCTTTGCAGGAGTTGTTTATTTGGTATTTGTACAGACAAAACCTACTCTTTGACTCATGAAGTCCTACTCTTAGGGACTCAGCTTTCTTGACCCTAAAGCTGTAGTAATTAAAAGAAGTTCTGTAAAATATAACAGAAATAAGATCTATGTATTTGTTACTAAAAAAAAAAAATTACACATGAACACAGGACATACACGGGCTGACTAAAACCGGAGTCCATTCTGTCCTGGAAATGATTCTGGGAAAGAAAAATTTAATTAAACACTGAGAAAGCAGAAGGTTTATGTGATCTTTTTTTCATCCTGATTGTTTCATCCAGACCCTCAAATTTAAATCCTTGTATTTTAAATCTGAGATTTTTCAGATGTTCAATAATCTGTTGCTTGTTTAAACATCCATTTCTTGCAAGGTTTTGGTTGTTTATTTTTTAATATATGAAATACTTGGATTTGATTGCAGATATTTGAATATTGTTACATGTGTAATTGAGATTTTATGTGCTAGTCACACCTACAAAATTCATGGTGATCTATATGCATATACATAAGGAGGTAGAAACATATTTAAAGGAGAATAATAACTAAGTAAGTAACATTAGCTATTGATGGTCCATGAAAGTTACCGAGGTACCCACTNTCTGGGTATTATTGAAGGGCTGTGCCCAACAAACACCTCAGCTATTGAGCATCCTATGTCAGTGCAGTCTCATTGATTTTGGTAGGATTTTGTGTTACTGGATCCAGGTGCAGAATTGGAGTCAAAGTCAGACTAGAAGGAACATTGATCCATGATGGTATTGTGATTCCTGTGTGTCTGTGCTATTGAATCACGTCCTGTTTGAAAGTCATTGAATTAAAATGAATATGCCTGCAAATAAATGTGAGGCTTTTGCAGACTGCAGCACAAACTATGTCAAACTACACTCTGAATGATTCAGCCAAAATTTCTAAATGACTGGCTCACACAATCTATGGAATTTATAATTGAAAGTATGCAGGTGCATGAATATGGGTGCATTTTTCTTGACTGTGTTTCAGAGACCTATAAAGCCTCAGACATTACTAGAGATGTGCCGAATTAGCCATAAATAATTCAGGTAGCCTGAGAACGTCTGCATCTGCTGTTTTGCAAGGAATCTGCATGTACTGCTATTAGCTTTCCTTCTACTCACTGCAATTACTTTTGAAACAGCAGCTTGCTTTTTAGATGTGCAGCAGTTATTTGAAAGAATAGTTCTTTAAAAAGTGCTATGTCGAGTCTCTCCGAGATATGTCAATACATTTTTTGGGGTCAGAGACTGATGTCATGTGATTCTAAATGTCAAACATGAGAAAAAAATAAATTACTTCTCAGCTTCGGATAGGCAGACCTGTTCTTATATGTAATATTCTATCTAAATTCTTGATTTCTTTACAGAAGATCATGCCTCTCATAAAAGTGCTTCTCCTTCTGCATTTTTGACTTTGCCTTATTCTTTTTGTTTTCCTCCCTTTGGTAAAACTGATTTGTGAGGCACATTTGGTGCTCATATTCACTTAGTTATCCTAGAAGTAGAGCAAATGCAGGGAATTAGTTAAAATTAAAAAGAGCTAACAAAACAAAGCAAGTTACTGTAAACACAAAAAAAAATTGAAAGAGAAGCTGACTATTTTGAGCTGAGTTCAGCTGTATGATCTGTAGTCTCTTGAGTAAAGATGGTGAAGTGTGTTCTCCTCTGAAAAATACAGATTTGTGTCAATCATAGAAGCCATCGAAAAATGACTTAAAATAATGCTTTTTATTTTAAGGCTTTTAAAATAGCAATGATATTTTTTCCCAAAATTATTTTTGCAAATGCATTTGTGAAAGCAATTTGAGGGCAAAAAAAATGTGTTTATTCTTTTGCAGATCTTGAAATCAAATGTATTTTTACCTAATGATAAAAAAACTTTACTTTTGAGAAAAGAAACATAGTTTATTCTGTCCAAAATATTGGTTTTTCCAGAGCTCACACAAAACTAAGACTTAAATATTTGCTCAGCCCTTCCCCTAAGTTTAAACAAGATCCCTAAAGCCTTTGTATAGCCCAGATATCTTTTTTTTTATACTCCTTTTTTCATTGACATTTTTCTTAACTTACATATTTATATATTGCTTATATATATATTAACTTATATACTTACATAAGTGGTATATTTCAGGAGAGGAAATACTCTTGAGATGACACTCTGCAGTAGACTACAGTGATCTCTGCTCAAATTCCAAGGTGGTCTTAGGGTGGTTTTGCATTCTTGTGGTTGTACAATACCCACCAAAACTGGCTCATGCACTTGAATTATTGCACATCAGCTGAAGGTTGCTGCCTCTCTCAGGTCAGGCCACCCAGCTGAGGTTCACAGTCTGATTCACAAACTGGTTTTAAAATGAGGCAGCAAAGGAGACCCTGCTGAGATGGTGAAACCCTCCTCTGTCTTCCTTCAAAGCACAAGTGGAGTGACACACTGCAGCCCCTAAGGAATCATTTTATTATCAACAGCTATACAGTGCACCAAATATGTTTAAGTAAGCAAAACTCTGACTGAGGGAGATTTGATCACTAGAGGGAATATTTAGTTCTTGTGTTGCTTCTGGGGTCCCAATGCTGCTCCTTAATGATGTTTTGGACCTCAGTTTCCACTGTTTGTTCCTCTCTATCTCCAAACCTTATCACCACTCTGTTTAAATTCTTATGTACTCTTCAGAATTAATTTCTCTTATCCAGTTTCTGTGGGGGGTTTGATGGCTCTCAATCCTCACAGCATATTTACTACAACTTGTAGGGTTCATGACTGACTCTGGTCACTTCCTGCTCCCATTACATGATGTGCAAGGCGAGTGACACATATTTATGTTTTTATAAAGCTTTTCCCTCAGTTCTTTGCTTGCCAACTTAGGCTGGGTGGTTCTTAAAGTTTCCCATACCATTGGAACAATGTTTTCCATTGACTCTGTAAAGTCTGTTTATTAATCATGATGTGTTGCAAAAGAACTTCTAGGAAGATCCACTGAACAGGCAGGATGCTGCAGAGTTTGGTGACTCCATGGAGTCAGGATCAGCAGGGGATTCTTGGGGGACCAGAGGGAGGAATGGGGACAATCAGGGGCAGCCCCCAAACCAGAGCCCTCAGCACTGTGGGAATGTTGCAGCTCCACAGAACAATGAAGTAATGCCATTTGTATCAGCTGATCAGATCTGATAATCCCTTTCCAAAGTCTGAAATAAATAGGGAAAGGTCCAAAAGTTACTCCTTTGGAAGAAACTGTGGTCTATTTCCCTGACAGAAATCCTTTCTGCAAATTAAACCCCTGATTTTCTTAATATCGGCAAAATTAATAAGTCTCTGTTTTTCACTATACTATAAAGTAGTTTTCCTGGGACGTATTCCAGTTATGATCTCTCAGACTGAGTTTCCCTTCACTATATAACAATCAATACTGTGATAAGCTTTTTAAACTTTTAAACTTGCTCAACATTTTTGTATATAAGTTTAACTGCACATGTGTATAAAAAAGTACACACTTCAAAAGATATATATTTAATTTTGAAAGCTTTAGGGTGTTTCAACATTATAAAGTATAAAATATCATGAGTGAGGTTTTATGCAAGGGAATACATGACCTCTCTCTAAAAGAAATAGAAACCTGAATTATAGAACACAGAAACCCTTTAAAAAAGGCAAGAGGCTACTGAATATGGAAATCTAAGGATTTTCAAGTTTCTGACTTTCGGCATCTTTATTTTGGTGAGCATTAATAGCGAAATTACCCTGGCAATGTAAATCCCAGCAGAACTTGCAAACCTTGAATCAGAATTCATTTCCCTTTGTCTCTGCTGTAATAATGAGTATATATGGAAATAAATCTCCCATTTCTGCTTTCTTGAAGTCTTTGAAGATTGGTGAGGGGGGATTTTTAGATAGATAGCGAAAGAACATGTGCACGTAGTTCTATATTGCACATTTGCTATTTATATTATAGGGGTGCACGCTGCGGGCAGGAGACCACTGATTCACAATAAGGGAGTTTTCAGATTCCAGCATTATCCCAGGCAGGACAAAGCCTGTGCAAACCCAAACACCAAGTTATTTGCCAAAGGTCACAGAACAAGTCAATGGCAAAGCTCAGGAAAAAACTTTTTGCACCCAGGCAAGGGTCTTAATGACTTGACGGTGCTGGTTTTCAATACCTGGTATTGGAGGACTGTTGCTTCTGTAAAACCTTCGATTTGAATGATGCAATTCACATGGGAAATTCTGATCCAGGATTCAGCCCAGAGCCCGGACCTGCTGCTTTGTGCCTTGCTGGTGATGAACTTCTGGCCCTGGTTAAGAATGCACCATCCTTTCCATGCTGAATGAAGCCTGTCTGTACCTGGAACATGTTTTTCTCATGTGTTTGAATAACACCAACACAATCTCCCCTCAGTGGTGGATCTAAGTGTTAGCAGAGCAGTAATAATATTCCTGCTACCACTGTGTTGGCATTTTCCTGGTATTGCTTGGGAAGCTGGGCAGAGGAACTGGCAAACTTGTACTGCACTGATGCTTGAATAAATTATTTTCTCAAATTAGGATGTACTCAAACCCATATATTGTTGCTCCTCTAGTTCCCTGGAAAACAGAGGGGTTAAATAATTTCCAGATTCCCCTTTTCTTCTTTCCGGGTACAGAATTTCAAAATAATTTGTGGAAGAGAGGGTCAAAACCTATAAAATCAAACTCTCCTCCCATATTTACATAAAACCTAAGAGGAAAAATGAAGACATTAGCCTGAATGCAGGCCTTTTACACCAGGAAGACTATCAGGGACCACATTATTGTTATAATCACTGTCAAAACATGAGATTTAGAGGTGAGAAACAAAAGAATTTAAATTTTAAAGGACTTTTATGAAAGGGCTTACATTTTCCCAAGTAATATCTCCCATTAATTTAACATGTTCATTGTTCTCCTACCCATAGCCATCAAATTATTCTTCCTTTTTCACATATAGTGCTGATATCTGCTGATGGATTATTTTGTTTACAAAGTCTGCAGCTCAACAGATTTTGAAAAGTGCTGCAATTCAGAATTTAATAGCTGGTTTGCTTGAAGTGGAAGGTCAGAATTAAAACTGTGTACCATGAGGCTGTCACTGTGAGTATGGGTTTGGTAATAGTCTCTGAGGCACAAACAGAATACACTACAGCAAAATTTATTAGATAACTTTTAAACACTCAGGAATATGTTTGAGATTGATATGTAGGCATTGGAGGCACTTAAAAAATGGATCATTTTGGAGACCGTATTGACAAATGATGCTTCCTTCAACAATTGGCCAGCAATGGAAGCTGTGTCACGTCTAAGTGCATCTAAATTGCCTAGTACTATTAAGAAGTCATTTAAGCTTCAGCAGTGTTTTGTCTGATTCTGAAGCTGAGCACTTAAAATGTATGTCTTGTCCAAACACACAATGAAAACATTATTTTTAACTTTCTTTTTAAGCCTGCCTTTCTCCACAAACATACGCACATCCCCAGCTGAAAAGAAATAAAATAGTAAATGATGATGACATGTTCTATCAAACGCATGAGTGGAATAGGATCTATCACTGTGTCAGTCTGGGTATAAGAGCTTTCTTCCAGGACTCAAGGGGATATTAAAATAAGAAAGCCTTTTTTTAGCACTTTACGTGATTCATGATTTAGACACAACATCCATGAGTTTCATAAGCCAAGAAAAAGCTTAGGTAGATACAGAGTAATAGAGAATAAGTGAAACAGATTTTTAATTTAACAAACCACTCAAATAGACATAATAATTTAGACATTTCTACAGTAAAATGAGTGGGAGAAAGCTTCTGTGGAAGTTTCTAGGCATAATTTACAAAGTCATATAGACTACTGAAATTTATTTCTCTTACATCCCTATATGTTTTTGCAGTGTTTAAAACTGGTAAGAATCAAAGCAGTGATGGGTATCAAAACCAAATCCTATATTCATTAGTCAATGGAAATTGAGCTTTTTCCTCTGATCAATTTTGTAGCTATTTTCTCCACCTCTTCCAGTGTATGAGGAAATGCATAGGCAGTTACAACATAGCCATTGCTCAGTCTTGTAGTGGTGCACCAAACAATTTAGAAATTGCTGACAGCGTAAGTGTTGATAAGTGACAGCTCAATGAACGTAAAAAAAATCTGACAGACAGTCTATTCTTATGAAAGGATGGGGATAATAACGTGTTGGCTATATTTATATATCTTACAATGATTCCCATTGCATTTCCTGGAACTCCACTTTTCAAATGTGTCTTTGTGTACTGAGTGGGAAGAAGACTTCCTTGTCTGAGCAAAAGTAACTACTTTGTTCTCAGTGTTCTTCTTAAAATTCGCTTTTGTTGTTACACAGAATAGATAGATGAACAGCAAGTTGCTGCTATGCCAAGAAACAATCCTGGCTTTCTCAGGTTCTCCAAGCTGTCTATATTGATGAGATTTCTATTTAGATTGCAAGATTTCTTAGCTAGAGAAGGTCTTCTTTTCTTCCTTTGTTCAAATTCTGTGTGGTCCCCACTCCAACAGGAATCTTATTCCACAGCATGGGCTTCCAAGCAGTACAGAACTTGAAACACCTATCAGTAGGAAAGGAGTGTATAAGTACTTGTTAAGTGAGTGACTCCTCATGCACTGACGATAAATTGAAGAACAGTAGGAACATTCAGAGAGCAGTGAGATGGCACAGAAATTGGCACGGCAGCAGCTGTGTTCCCAAGATTGAAGACTTTGTCACTTGGAATCTAAAGCTATGAAGGTACAAATCCAGAACTATCTTTGATTTACCATATGCAGTCACTGAAAGCAGAAGAAATTTTAAAAAAAAGAAATAAAATAATTACATTGCTTCAGTGGATAAGAGAATGCAGAAGAGAAAATGTTCTCTTCCACACAGAGGTCCAGAATCATCAGTGATTTAATATTCAAATCAATTATAGATCCTCACATGCTTATCTTAGAAATTAAATATATTGTTATTTGCTTTGCTGGATCAACATCTTTGCCTTTGAGATGCTACACAAAAAAAGCAAGGCATTGCCTAAACTCAGTAGCACAGAAGCACCTTGCCCTTGTTTTCCTGACCACCAGGTTGGGATCTTTCAATATGCCTTTTCTAGAAGTCTTCTTGAACAACATACCTCCTTAAGAAGAGACTTACACACCTTTAGAAAATCTGTGGAGGAAAAAAAGGTATTTCAACAAGCCAGCCTTAAAGCCACATGAGCTCTTGCTGATGTATATCAGAAAACATTGTTTTTTACAACAATATCTGATGAAATACAATGCAGTTTGAAACAAAAGCATTGTTTATAGCAAATTACAGTGAAACTGAGAACCTATCACTAATTATCCTTTGAAATAAAAACCGCATGGTGTACTGTAGAAAGGACTGCATAATAAATGAAGACTTATCACTGTATTGTTGGACAGCTATTTTATCTATGTCCAATTTATTTATTTAATAGTTAAAATTAGAACTGGATTATTTCCAGAAGGTTTCAGTACCTGATCTGCTCTAAAGCACAGTATCAGAGCACTGAATACAGTAAGACAATATGCTTTCACTACAGTAATAAGTGAAATTCAGCACTGACATGCAAACAGGTTCAGCTGAGTGTCCCTTACTTCAGCTTCATTAGAGTTCAGCTTACTAATCAATAACTGAGTCAGCCCTTGCTGCAGGCAGTGCAAGGAGATGAAAGTGAGAAAAAATACTGTTCTTGAAAGTATAATTTCCAGGGGATATTAGCTCAAGGGCTCTCAGTTACATGCCACCAAAGCACTGACTCAGCCGCTCATCTAAAATGTCACTGGACGAATTTATCCTTGGAGCAACGTGAAATTTCTGACTATCTACATTGTTCTGGTTAGACTTTTCTATTCAAAATGCTCACAGTGGACAGGAACGTGAAAAATAACCAATTCAGATAAATCAATAACTTATCTAAGAATTCATCTGTACTCGAGGCATGTGCTTGTGAATCACTCAGATTCACCCTGCAAAAGAAAATAGAAAATATATGAATCCTACATATGCACCACTAGAGTTAACTGATTGATCAAGCATCCCCCAGTTTACAACAAATTATCTGGCACTGACATAAAAGCTCCAGTTTCTGCTGTTGTGAAACAGGTCAGGAAGAAAAAGAATAGAGACATATCTTTTATTATTTATTTATTCTTCATTTTACTTTAGTTTTTCATTCCAACACTTACAGGAAATCATGAAACCTGGGCAGCAGTTTAAAATAACTGTTGCTGCGTGGTGGATGAGGGGCGCCACGACCCTCCAAATGTCTCCACAGGGGCTGGAGCTGCTCTGGCAGAGCCACTGCGCTTCTGGTGACGAGCTCGGATGCACCAAGGCCCCTGTTCTGCCCCATTCTTAGAGTCTCCATTTTCTGGGTGGCTCCCCAGAGGAAGCAGCTCAGGAGGGGTCAGACTCCCATAGGAGTGAAGCAGGCAGCATCAGCTTTAGTCAGAGAAGCAGCTGGCACTCACACGCACACAGGCGGACGATGAAAGAGTCAGGAAGGGTTCTGGCATGTTCTTGCACGAGAGGATTTATTTCAGCCTCATCGCAGGGGAGGTTAGTAGCCAAGAACAAGAAGGAGGAAGGATCTGGGGTTTATATAGGAGGTTCACAGGGTGGGCAGAGCATCGGGATTGAGGGTGTTGGGGTGCAGGGGCGGTACAGAGACGGGGTTATGGCAAGGGAACAAATAGGAATACCGCAAGGGAGGGACTGAGGCACGAGGGCCAATGGGGAAGCAGGGAAGGAAAAACACACATGTAAGGAATAAAAGGGGGCATGGAGAAGCAACAGATCAATCAAAGGAACAGGACTGGGGTACATCATGTCCTTAGGAGAAGCCTGCCTCTCAAGCCTGGGGGAGGACCCCCTGCCACAGCTCTCAATTTGTTGCGGGTCACCACAACAAATAACCTGCTTACATTTTTAAAAAAACTGTCACAAAAAGGTCTAGTGAGCTTGCTTACTCTTATTGTTAAAACTAGCAAATGTTTAAAGTACTTACTCGAGAGCCTGAACTAGGATGTGGCAATCAGGGCATCAGCAGCTCTGTCTGTGGTTTTGACTCCTCTTCCCTACTCTATGGCTTCTGGCACTCCTCCCTGCACTCTGCTTGTATTACAGCCTCATTCCTTTTCCAAAGGCCATACTGTTTGATGTGTTGCAAGAAGTTGCCTTCCTGCAAATCTGCAGGAATATTCTTAGGGGTTTTTTAGCAAAGAACTTCAGGAAATTACAAAAATAAATGAAGAAGAAAACCGGGAATAGTAACTATGGTTCTCCTGACATATCTGTGATGAGAGCCTTGCGCATCTATTTCACATTCCTTAAAGAAATTATGTTCATGCAATTATACAGCTTTTGTGCACATTTGTGAATGTTTACCCTATATAACTCTGGAACACAGTTTTCACATCCAACTAAAAAGACTTTTGAAAAAGGTCTTGGCTATAATTCTCTAGTTCCTTAAATAGAACCTAAAAGGTGCTTCAAAGAGAAGAAAGGCTATTCCACATACCTTTCCTTTCTACAATATCCTATGAAAAAGCATGACACAAATTCTGTGACATGAAACCCTCCAACCTCATGGCAAGTCCAGTAGCAGTACCCATTGCCAAGAGAACAAGACTTTGGTGTTCTTTGTTCCATGAGACAATCATTGGTTTGTGGACAAACGTGTCTAATTTGAGTGTTTCCATAAAAATTAAAAGGCTCTATTGAAACAGCTTTTAAAGGTAGTTAGCTATCATCACTTAAGCAATAGGGAGACCATCTATTTTTAAATGGAATTATTTTTAAATTAAGCTTGATCATTTATGATATTTGGGGTATAACTCCAAAAGTGTCAGGACATAATAGGGACTGGGGTCAAGGGGCCATGGAAACTCTCCAAGGATGGCAGAGTGTTAGCTAAGGTCAGTCCCAGCATTACAGTCTGGAGCAGGGCAGCCTGGGGTCCACAGGGACCGGAGAGGACAGCACCAGCCCTGGGCTGTGGCACCTCCCTGAGAGTGGAGGTGGATTAAGACCAGGAGATTGTCCCATTGATGGGATTGTCCTGGCGCATTTTGGCCAGAGGGCAGGGATCTGCCAGAGCTGGAGACCAATGTCCTATGGTGTCACTGAGGCAGGGACTGACAGCCCAGAGGAGCTGAAAAGGACTCTGGAGCCGTCAGCAGAGAGAGGGGAAGAAGAGATGCCCTGGAAGAGGTGCAAAGTGTGGGTGCCCTCTGAACCCTGACAAAAAGTCCATAGAGACTAGAGTTTGTGCTTGTCATTGCAATATTTGTTTGCAATCCATATGTGGACTAACACTATGGAATGCCACAATCTTTAATAGGATTACACTATGATAACATCACAGAGTACAGAAATTATAGCCTCATATTTTATAGACAGAAACCTGAGACACAGAGCCATTTCAGAAGACTGTGAGGAGAGAGAGATTTTAATCACCATGTTCCCTGTCATAAAGAAATAGACAAACATGAGATTATCATTTTGGGCTGAGACAAACTGCTGTGGTGCTGTGGATGGGATGAGGATTGCAGGGCTAATATTGGCTCCAAGTGCAGCACTGACCCCATTAGGGTGATGGGGAAACACATTTTGCAGTACAATTTTTTGGAACAAAGAAGTCCACAGGGCTTTTGTGCCATTCTTTAATACTGGAAAAGTATGTGAAATTGTGCTTATTTCATATACATCCCAGTTCTATTTCCAAGTGGTCAAGTCCTTTGGAAGGGTAAAAGTACATGCTTAAACTGATACAGGTATGATTATTCTTCCCTCCTGAGGATGAGATTGGACACAGAATCAATTCAGTTGCCTGAGTTCTTTCCTGGATCTGGACCATATTTTTCAGTTCTGGGAAGCAAAGAGTCCATCATGTATTGAGTTATCTGTTAGATCAAGAAAAAATGGAGGGGGAATTATTAACCAAATGAAGTCAAATCAACCAAGGCATCAATTCAGGATCAGGATAAAAAAATAGATTGTTCATTATAATTGGCCTAACTATTTGTCTTTGCTTCTTTTTAAATTTATTTTCTTTTTCCTACAGGGCAATCATTGTCACCTGTCTACTTCTTGTCATCACAGGGCATGAATTAAAAAAAAAAACAAAAAACAAAAAAACACTTCAATATGAGAGACCATTCCCCTTTTGCAATGCTCTTCTGTGTAGTGGCTGTCAGAGTTCAGCAACATGACAAAACATAATACAGAATATAACTGGGATTTTTATTTCATTTTCATAGTTAAAAGACCTTTCTAGAAATTGCTTTTCATTGTTTATCTTGCTCTCACTTAAAAAAGACAGGACCACCTGCATACAGATAACAGGAAAGGAAATGAGTTTTGGTATCTCCTATTTAAAGTACAAACATTGCTCTTTATAGTCAAAATCTTCTAAGGGATTGATGGTATCTTGACTGTATTTGTTTTACTTCTCCTCAATTCAATTTACAGAAACTGTCCCATTGCAAGAAGCAACAGAGTAAATACAGTGATGCACAGAATAACAGCATTAAGTTCCTCTCATTTTGGTCACTTGCCAATACTCCACCTGAATATGAAATGAAGATTCCAGTGTCTCGACAATTCAGACTCTAGAACTTTGTGACTCGTCTGAATCACTCAGCAATGCTAGGACAGAGAACACAGAAATTATTTTTTTTGGACAACTAATAAATGTGCAGTTTGTCATATAAATCCAAGTGTCCCCATAATTTGGCTGGGAGACCTGCAGATCAGCCCCCATATCTGTGCTTTACTAGGGTGAAAATCATACCATGAAAGAGGATGGAGGGGAGAGGAAGTAGATGGCTGGCATTCACATATTATTTTGCTGTAGAGCTAGGATATTAGTCAGGACACAAGAGTTCCTGGAGCTAGAACCCAATCCTATTGTTGTGGTATGTACTTAGTTTTGTCATCTAAAAGTACCATTGATACCCTGGTGCAACTCGGATCTAAGCCCAACTTTAGTGATCTAAAATAATTTCTTAACGTTTCTTCTTACTTAGCTTGAAATATTCTTCTGTGTCTGGAAAGCATGACTCTGAACAAGTCTAGAGCTGTGTGATGGTTTTGGCCAAATTTAGGGGAAACGTCCAAGGGGAACGTCTCCTAAAAAGGAGATGCCACCCCTCCCCGCTTATCAGGTTCGGGAAAAAAGAAAATTCTCCTCGGAGGAAGGTGAAAGAGAAAATTAAACTATTTATTTAACAAACAGTGATGTTAGGAGTAATAACAACAACAACCAAAAAAAACCCAAAAAACAACAACAACAACAAAAAAGCCTCCCACTGAGGGGAGGGAACCTGAAAGATTTGAAAGTCCTTCTGTGGGTGCGGTTTCCCCTTCTCTCCCGTGATGCTGGAATCGGAGCTGGCCGGCACGGGGTGCAGGGGCCCCCCGAAGACGGTGGAACTCAGTGGGTCTCTGATGCTCTGATACTTCTGGTGACAGGATCCTGTAACTGAGCAAGCTGGTCTTCTTCCAGGATAGCAGGATGGCCTTCCTAGTAGTTCTCTCAACTCCCCCTTCAGGACTCTTCTCCTCTCTCTTATGTGTTATCTCACTGAGGGTCAGCTGGTCTCTGACCCTTAGTGGAAACACCTGATTTGACACACCTGTAACTCATCCAGGTCAAGTGGGGGCTGAATAATGTGGGATACAGCACAAATCACCCCATGACAAGCTGTTTGTTAATGATTGGATACGTCTTGTACCTGTCTTAGTCCCATGGAAATCAAGGTACCTTGATATATTCTGCAAGGATTCTGAAAACTCCTCCTAAGTTTTATGTTGAGGCATGGTACAAAAAGGTGTTGTGACAAAGCATTCAGCTTTCTAGGTGACTTATTAGCTGGGACACTTAACCTGGGTTTTGGCCTTGCATCCAAAAATGATGGTCACTTTCTGGCCCAAGAACTATTTAAAGTGAACTGTGTAAAATTGGAGAAGCATGATCTTTACTCAAAATCTTCCCTATAGTTCAGTGGCCTTAGCACAAGGCAGAGAGTTCTTCCTGTGCCTTTTTTTGTGCTGCTTATTCCTCCACTCTGTACCCCTGGATGTCACGTCTTTACTGCCAAGAAGTGTATCTACAGTAAGAAGAGTAAAAAGAAACTTGCTTTTTTCGTTGTTCAAATTATTCTGCTACTAAAATTAAGGAGAAACCCAATTTCTTTAGTGTAAATTTTCATTGGAACACAAAGTAATACCATGCTAAGTTCTGCTTTAGATCAATTCAAGACTCCTTATTGTCTCAGCACATTTTAAGATTTTGTTTACACTGGATTACCTTAATTCATCCTGGAATAGAAAGGAAGAAATTGAGCCTCCTTGAGTAGAGATATTACCCCATTTTCCCCAAGAATGGTTTGAAAATGTAAAAATCTCCTACAATGATTAAAAAACAAACACTAAAACATATTATTTTGTAAACATGACTTCAAATACTTTGGGATCAAAGTTTTTAGTGTGTTCTGCTTCTCTTGTCTCTTCCTTGCGCTCATACAGTACATTTACTGTGAAATAGTAACAGAGGGATGGGGTTTACTTTCCAATCAAGAACAATTCATAGTTATCTATTTCACTTTTCAAACTTTTTTTTTTTTAATTTTAATTTCTTCAGTGCTAGGTAAAGGGATCTGCGTGTGGGATAGTAAGTTCTGAATCTGGATGATGTTAGAGGTCGCCTTGAATGGCTGACTTTTGGTATAAGTTCTCCAGTAGGACTTTGTGTTTTGAAAAGTCCAGTGGACTCTTGCTCATGAATCACATTGGATTTAAAGAAACTTGTCAACCTGAAAAACTTGGTACCTATTTACTTTTTTTTTTCCCCAACTCTAACCTTCAAGTGCTCTACACACTGATGCAAGGTGAGATGTTACCCATAATTTTCCTGCATAACTTGTACTAAAAAAGAAAACTGCTTAGCAAATCTGCCACTAGGTGTGAAGACAAAAATAACCAGGGGTCTGTGTTCCTTTGAAATCAGCACTTCCTTTTGCACCAGCCACTACCAGGTAGCTGTACTTGGACTGCAGACTTAGGCTGAATTAAACCAATGGCTTAGTGTGCTCTCTTCATGTCCCATTAGCCAGACTCCCTGAGTCCTGCTTGCTCCTAAATGAAAAGCCAGTTGTTTTATTTCATTGACTGGGTTAATGGCAATGAAATACCATTACATCAGGAAAACTTCTGACCTTTTGCTGCATCTTTTTGAGAACTGTGCTGCTAATGACTGCTCATATTAACTGGAAATATGAAAAACAGATGTTTCAGTGCAATTCTTCATTCCATGATGTTCAGTCATCCCGCCACCCATCAAGAGATAATAGACTCAGTAAAGTGTAACAGGAGTAAACCAAGAATTTGACTAACATCAGTGTCTGATCTCTGCCTGTGCCAGATAACTCACCCCAACATTTAAAGAAGTTTTACTTTGTTCACTTTGTTACAACACACATTGAACCTGACCCTCTTAAAAAGCCTATCATGTTATCTGGTGCTTATAAACCAATGGAACAGAGGAACTGAGGACTTGGTACTTGCTCAGATCTACCAGTCCTTCTGTCAAGGCAAAAACCTTTCTTTAAAGACCAGGTCAGGCTGGGTAATAATTCCTAGAGAACCCCCACATATTTCATCTCAGTTGTCAACATTTTTAGTCACTGTCTATCAAAGTGGTTCAGTTGTTCAGATGAGGTGGATCAGTTCACTTAACTTTTGTCTTTCCCTGTTTGTTCCCTTCAAAGGCTGAAATTAGGAGACTAAATGTAAACTCATCATGCACCATAAAAGTGAAGAAACACATCTTTCAAACAGTATTTTGATAAGATATTCAAACTATATTCCTATGTATTTCTCTAGACTTAATTTGTTTTTGAACTTGAAGAGCTTGAGGTGTATCCCAGACAAAAACTTGGAACCATATTCTCTTTAGATCAGTTTCAGCAAATTTTTATTATGTACTATTACAATAGCTAACAAAGGGTAATTCCCTGTTCATCCCTTTTTTCATCCCATAGATTTTTTTACCTAATGAGGGTGCTATTTCATTTCAGGGATACAAATTCCTGTTTTGAAAACTCAGAGGGGTGGGGTCTTTGCTTTCAAATCAGTTGAACATTTCTATATTTTTGAGGGACTCATGCATTAACAGAAGGATAACATAAACCCAAAATTAACTAGTAATGTAAACCCAAAGCTAACTCAAGTTAACATACTTTATTTTAAGACTAAATTAAAATCTAAATTAAAATTCAGTTCCTTGAACTAATATGGAAGCAGTGGGGGTGAACCTGTTCCTATAAGAGCCCTCATGTATATACTGGAGTTTTACTGTAAGAAATACTATTGTTAAGAGGTGGAAGAGGTAATAGCAATTGTCCTGACAAATTGCCTCCCTGACTATATAAATAGCACACTTTTACAATATTAATTGAAGAAGGATCCAGGAATAGTAAATACACATTTTATTCTATAAATCAGTTTGACATACTATGGCTCACTTGAAACATACCCATCAGTGGTGATCAGAAAATTAATTAATATCAAAAAAGGGAAATGAGAACAGAAGACATCCTGGAAGATAGTTCAGATTTCCAAAGGAGCTTATTAACAAAGATATATTCCTGTTGTCAAAACCCTTTTTTCAGCCATCTTTCCTCAGGGCTTGTGCATAATACCTATGAATAGAACCACAGCCATTTACAGGAGAGCTGAAGACATATGGCAAATCTCTTACCAGAATGTCTCTCTAACTTCACTGTGAGACTACTACATATTTCCATAACTTTCTGAGCCATAAATCTTTAGATCAAGAAAAGAACTTTAAGATCTTAAAGTTTCATGGAAGACTCTACTGCTTCTTATCTACTGTGTGATGTGTCTCATAAGGTTCTTTTCATATGACCCAAATTCAGGGAACATCCCTGCCATCCAAGCTGGTGATGCCTGAGGCAGTAACACTTTCCAGAATAGGCCAAAGGCAGCAGTGGCAGAGGAGGAGGAAGCCAAGGAAGGAGCAGAAGCAGATAGACCCCAAGGGGGATGGAGGAAGAGGAGGGATAGAGGGGCTTCAGGCCCAGAGCAGGGATCCCCTGGTAAGGAATTTTCCTGTCTTTATCTTAACCCACAAACTTTTCCACCCTGTTTTCTTCCCCATCCCATTGGGGACTGGGAGTGAGAGAGATGATGTGTGGCAGTTTGACTCTCGGCCAAAGTTAACCCTCTCTGGTCCTGTTGACTTTTAGATGTGGTGCAAGTTGAAGGGTCTCATAAGAGAAAGGGAGTAAGACAGTTCCCAGTTTAGAGTGACATCTTCTGTGTCTTTTACCACTTGGACCTCCTATACTCATGAGCTTACCCAAGGTGGCTCAGATTTATGAAGTACAGTCTTTATGTCTGTAGACTTGGCTTTCTGCTAGTCAATAAACAACGTGAAGAGCCTTCATGATTGCTAGAATCCCCCGTTTCTGTGCTCAACAGCTTCAGCTCAGGTTCTCATGCTGAGTTATAACTCTCAGCAAGTAAACTGTTTCCTTCTTCATCAGCTCTTGGGTTGGTTTACCCTGCAGACCCATACAGAGCATATTGCAGTCTTTTTTTGTAAAACTACATCACACGGATCTCAGCAGCACCAGTAACATCTGATGCTGTCAAAACCATCAGAAAGATGTGAAGAAAAGTTTTGCTGACCAGTTCCAAATTTGACTAAAAGCATCTGCACAACTATCAGACTCCATTAATCTGTAAGCAGCAATTATTGTCAGTTCATGTAACAGAACATTAATTGCAAGAATGAATGCTAATGTAATATATAATTAATGGAACAGGATTCTGAAAACACATGCATTAGCAAAGTAAGAATAAGTCAGTCATACCTTTAATTATCTATTTATGTTTGGAGTATTTTCAGTAAGACAGAAACATAGGTTATAAAACCCAGAAGAACCCTCCATTTTCTCTAGCTTGTTCAGCAACAAGCTGTATATTTGGATTAATTTGAGAAAAGAAATTACTTGCCTACAGCAGAATATAACATGCAGACATGTAAATCTGATATCAGAGTCCTGTTACTAGTGAGCTACTTACTAGTTAAGTCAAGTTTGTGTTCCTTAAGGACTTAGCCAGTATTTGCACAACTATAACGAAAAATTTCTCTTCATTTTGACAAACTGCAGAAAATGTAGCTATTTAGCATAAACTAGGTTGTGAAAGAAGCACAGCCGTAGTAAACCAATGTACTCTAATTGTGATAGACTGTGTCCACACAGACACTACAGCTCTCAGGGCTTGGGGTTTTTTCTATACAATTCCTACACCTGTCAACAGGAATTGTTTGGACGTACGTACAGCAGAATACAGTCATATTTCTGCTATTAAGAGTAAAATTATAAACAGAAATATTAAAGCAAAGTTTGAACAATCTTGTTGTTGAGAAAAATGATTGAAGAAGATGCAAGGGCAAACAGGGATAGGACAAGGGGGAATGGCTTTAAGCTAAAAAAGGGCAGGTTTAGGTTAGATATTAGGAAGAAGTTCTTTACAGTGAGGATGGTGAGGAACATGTTTCCAAGAGAAGTTATGCATGCCCTATACCTGGAAGTGTTCAAAGCCAGGCTGGATGTGGCTCTGAGCAACCCGGTCTAGTGGAAGGTGTCCCTGTCAGAGGGATTATGAGAGGAGTTTAGAACTAGATGATCTTTAAGGTCTGGAGTGGTTTTGCAAGGCCTGGTTTTCAGCAGCTGGCGGGCCACAGAGGTGGGTCCTGTGAGAAGCTCCTGGAAGCTTCCACCTTCTCCGGCAGAGCCAGTGGCTGATGGTTCTGAAGATGGACAGGCTGCTGGCCAGAACTGGGCCAATGAGAGAGGCTGGTAATGCCTCTGTGATGACATATTTAAGAAGAAAATATAAACAAAGTCACAAGATTTTGGGATTCTAGTCAAAGAGGAGGAGGTGAGAACATGTGAGGGAAAAGAACATGGCAACGCCAAGGTCAGTGGAGAAGGAGGGGGAGGAGGCTCCAGGCGCCGGAGCCGAGGTTCCTCTGCAGGCCGTGGTGCAGCCCATGGTGAAGCAGCTGTGCCCCTGCAGCCCCTGGGCCCACGGGGGATGCAGAGATCCACCTGCAGTGTGTGGAGGAGGTGCCCACGCTGGAGCGAGTGGATGCCTGGAGGAGGCTGTGATCCAGTGGAAGACCCGGTGGAGAGAGAGGGCCCTGCTCCCAGGCTGGAGCAGCCTGGCCTTGGAAGACTGCACCCCGTGGGGAGAGACCCACGCCGCAGCAGTTTTGGGAGGGCTGTGTGCCCGTGGGAGGGACTCATACTGCAGCAGGTGTGGTTTGGCTGCTGCTCATGAGAGTGGACCTATGTTGGAGAGGTTCGTGGAGAACTTTCTCCTGTGGGAGGGACCCCACTGCCTCACAGGGGAAGGACTCCTCTCCCAGAGCAGTGGAAAAGAATCTCGGTGACGAACTGGCCGAAGACTCTCATGCCCTGTCTCCCTGCACTGTCAGTGGGAAAGCGGGAGGGGCTGAGAGGGAAAGGTGTTTTAAGGGCTTATTTTACTTCTCATTATCTTCCTCTGATTTTATTGGCGATAAATTCACTTTTTAAGTTTAGGTTAAGTGTGTTTTGCCTTGAAGTGTTCTCTCCCTGTCCTTATCTCAACTCATGGAGCCTTCATTATTTTATTTTTTCTTTCTCTCCTCTGCCCAGCTGTGGCAGGGGAGGGTGGGCAAGCGACTCTCATGGGTTCCTGGCTTTGGGCCAGTGTCAAACCACGACAAAGGTCCCTTCCAACCCAAAACCATTCTATGATTATGTGAATCTGTTAATTACTAGACCAAGAGTGTATTGCTTGAAAAGACAACAGCTGGAAGCAGAGGAAGAAGGAGCAGAGAAAAAAAAATGCAATAGAGGTCTGTAAAATCAGATTTGGCGTAGAGAAGGTGAATAGGGAAAAATGGAAAATTTGGAGAGGACAAATGTCAGCATTAATGAATTTCTAAAATAAGGAACTTTTTGACAGGATTAGACAAATTAATGAGACAAATATCTATCACAGGCTATTAAATACGAAGAAAAGTCTTCTGATTAAGGCGGCCTCTGAATCACCTATCATTGTGCTGGGAAAATATTCCAGAAATTATTGCAATATCCTTGTCCCATTCTTGTCTCTTTTCTTACACCATTCACAGTGGTCAATTTTATAGACCCAATAAGAGGCTGTATGAGCTTTTCATCAAATCCAGAAACATTTCCTACTGGGAAAAATTTTTAGAAAATGTTATCAGTAACACAGAGCCTCTCATCTATAGGCATAAAAACAATCATTCTTTTGTCTTCAGTGAGCATTGCAATACATCCTAATAACAGAAAAATCATCTTGATTACTGAAATCTATCCTAGGTTACCTTTCTTTGGTTAGTACAAACAATTATGATGCAAACTGCAAAACTTCTGCATTTTAGCAGGTAATATTTCCTACGTAGCTTTTTTCTGTTTCCAGTTTTTAAAAGTTTCTTGATTCCTAGCAAGTCTTATGTAGAAATGTTCCTGGAATACTGTCAGAGATTCTTGCAGTGTGAGCAAAGGTCAGGCAAAAGAAGTGTACTATTAAACGTTTGAGGAGATGACAAGACTGTTCAGCAGATATAGGCTGATTGAATTATCCTAATCTGCTTTTACTTACTGTACTGGTTTTGGCTGAGATTGAGTTAATTTTCTTCCTGGTAGCAGGTGTAGTGCTGTATTTTAAATTTAGGATGAGAATAGTGTTGAAAATACTTGCATGTTTTAGTGGTTGTGTTCAGTCGGGGACTTTTCTGCTTCTCACCCCGCCTCACCAGCGAGGAGTCTGGGGGTGCACAAGGAGTTGGGAGGGGACATGACTGGGACAGCTGATCCCAGCTGGCCAGAAGGATGTTCCAGACCATACTGTGTTATGCTCAGTATGTAAAATGGGGAGGGAAGGCTGGCTTGGGGCCACTGCTCAGAATCTTGATGGGCATTGGTAAAAAGATAGTGAGCAATTGTACTGTGCATCATTTGTCTTGTAACTTCTAATCGTTTTATTGTTGTTATTATTATACCTTCCTTTTTGGTCCTATAAAACTTTCTTTATCTCAATCCATTAACTTTACATTTTTATCCCAATTCTCTCTCCCATCCCCCTGAGGGGGGCAAGTGAGCAAGTGACTCTGTGGTGTTCAGATGCCTGCCAGGTTAGAGCACAACACAGTTCAAACATACAATTCCTCCAGATGGGCCTTGAATAAAGTGCATTTTAAACAGGATAAACAGCAAAGCTTATCTTTCTGCAGGGAAGCTTCCAGCAATGATGTCTTACTGAGCTAAGTGGACAACTCTGTGTAAATGTGTGTGTACATTCCTGCAGGGATGTGCACAGCATTGATCCAGCATGGTGAGAGGAGAGTGTTGTCTGCACAGCCAGAAGCTCACCAGGATTCTAATATGTGGCACATATTAGAAAATAAAAGCTTTTTAACAGTCTTACCCACACCCATTAAATATAGATACTCATTTACTCACTTTCACACACTGCTTTGATTATATGTTAATTTCTCCATTTTTATATTGCAAAGGGCTGTGAGGTAGAAAAGTTGTGACTATGTCCTTTTTAACCAGAGAGAAAAAGGATTTGCCATTAGCAACCAAGCCAGAGAGAGATGCCTCCATACTCCAGGCCCTGACTGGCAGGTCCTGCTTCTCCCAATACCTGGAAGCTTATTCTCAAAGTGGCTGAAAAAAACAGCCCCTGCCATTGAAGGAGATAGCCCATCCACTTATTCTCATTTCTTAATAACCTCTATGATGTAGTTTAATTTTCAATTAAATTCTGGCATATGCAGAATCAACATTTTGAAATATGCACTTTAATAGAAAAAAGCCTTGCATCTTTGAAGGCTCTCTGACTATTTTATTACATTTTTAGTTATTCCAGTGAGAAAAATCCTCTACAATTCTGTTTGTCTTTCTATTCTATTGAAAGGATCAAAATCTTTTATACAGGTAGCAATATAAAACATACATAGTTCGTACTAAAATCAATACTCATTGAATTTTCAAAGCAAAACAGTTTCTACCTCAAAAGTCTTGGTTTATTTTTGTGTTGTATCATGAAACATCACTTTATCTAGCAATCCATATTTTTACTAATAACACTTACCCAGCACATTTTCACTTCAGTTTATTTCGTGCTGATCATCCAAGCATAAGAAAACACTTTGTGAACATTATCTAACCTCAAAAAAATGAACAGTGTTAGTAAAAATAACACTTTTCTTCATAATTTTTTCTCCTTATGTGTTTTTAGAGCAAGGTCTGTTGAGTTAACTGGCAGCTGTATATTTTTCTTATTTTTATTTATATTTTTCTTGCAGAACTGACACAAGGTTGTGAAGGTACCACTGCATATTTTTATTATTACAGTTAACCTATCTTTATTCTTCTCCAAGTCTGCTGAAAATGTAAACTGAAACTGAGCTCAAGACCTGTTTTATTAGACATTACAGAACAGTAGTGTAAGGATGGGATTCATATCTTAGCTTTATGATAAGTGATGAAGTAATAAACTGTTATTACTACCACTACTACTGAGAATGACAAAACTATCACAAAGGTCCTTTAAGAAGGTAATACTCTACTATTCCTGTGAAAATAACTCATAATTACTGTAAAGAGACATATACATTAAGAATTCATTTCTGTTATTTGCCATAGTTAAATAGTACTGCAGATCCTAAAAAAAAAAAAGCCCTTTTATTTATCTAAAATGGCAAATCAACATTCATGTCTTACTTCCTCATATTTTACTTGTTGATGTAACTTTGTTCACATTCACATTATTTTTGTGTTTCAAAATACATGGAATTTAAAAAGAAAATACATGGAATATTTTGGTTTCTGGACAAGATATTTTTTGAGTTTGTAGGTAGTAAACTTTTTTCTAAGTTACTATCAATGTTTATTGCCCTTCAGGGTAATTAATTTTTTTTCAGCTTAGATCAATATTTGTAATGTTAAGTCAATACACTGTAATAAAATATTTGAACTTTATGTGTATTGCTTCAAAATACATTTTACATTCTCTGTAAGGCAGTGTTCAGTTCAATAGTGGACAGCACATGCCAAGGCTAGAGTTGCCTGTGCAGTTTGGAAAATCCAGAAATGGTCAGTGAGCATTCAGTGAAACTTCACAGTTCTTTTCCATTCATAGAATCATAGAAACACAGAATTATTAAGGCTGGAAAAGACCTCCAAGATCATCAAGTCCAATCATCACCTTGTCAACTAAACCACAGCACTAAGTCCCATGTCCAGTTGTTTCCTCCACTCCTTCAGGGATGCTGACTCCCCCACCTCCCTGGGCAGTCTCTTCCAAAGCCTGAAGGCCATTGCAATGCTTTCCATTCCATGTTGTGCATTCCATGTTGTCCATGTCTCCTCCTTGTGACCAAAGCCAGGTTTTTCGGACAACTCTACTCTTTCTCACTTGCAGATCTTTGGGTTTGGTATTTTTTTTCTGCTTAACTTGAATTCCCAATAGCTCAGTTCATCCTCAGATGAACATGAAAACTTAACTCTCTCTCTCTCATCTGCCTACTTATTTACTTCCTCTTTTGACCCATTCCATGACCTTTTATAGCCGAACACTAACTCTCCCCATTTGTTAAAAATAAATATTCAATTTCCTCATTTCTGTGCTGTCTTACACTTAATGTTTGTCTAGGAACCACACAGTGGAACTCAACTTTTTTAATTGGATCTTCTAGTTGGATCCTGCTGTAGCACAAGCAGTAACTACGTCTGTAAGTCTGAGCTTTTGTGGTCCTTTACCAAGGTGACAATAACTAAAGAAATATTTGCTTTGTGTCCTCCTTCCTTCTTTCTGCATATAGAACACTTCAAAAACCTCCTTTTTCATTAGGAGAACAAACCACAGCAATGCAAGCTGGTATTTGTATCAGAAGTTAGTACTTAATTTCTACTCTACTGAGCCCTCAACAAGTGTAGATATAATCTATACCTGAGAAAAAAAAGACTAGCAGCAAAATGCTTCACACTCCAAACTGGAGGACACACAGCATCAAGCAGAATAGGAAAAGTAATAGTGGTTTTCAGGACTGAATCATGAAGTATGAGCAATCAACATGTAATATTCTTCTAAGGGGATGTAGAAATTAAACTCCATACTGCCTCAAAAGGTAACTCATTAATTTCAAGGAATCTTAGGATATCCTGAGTTGGAAGGGACCCACAAGGGTCGTCAAATCTAAGTACTGGCCCTGCACAGGCCAACCTCAAGGATCTCAATGTGCCTGAGAGCATTGTCCAAATGCTTTTTTAACTCTGTCAGGTTTGGTGCTGTGACCACTTCCCTGGGCAGCCTGTTCCAGTGCCCAACCGGCCTCTGGGTGAAAGACCTGTCCCTGATATCCAGCCTAAACCTCTTCTGACACAGCTTCAATTTCCTTGATGCAAAGCCCAAGTGGATGAAAATGGTCCTTCCCAGTTATGACAATGAAGACAAAAACTGCCATTATGGTTTCCTGAACTCAAAAAGAATATGGATCAAGGAGAAGAAAAGATGCACATGCATTAGCTAGTAAAGTCCAAGCTCACAATCACTATGAGACAGGCCTTTTAAGTCATGAGGTTCTTTTAAAAATTTTTCGGTTGCTTCTTTTTTTTCTTCAATTCTTTTTCTATTCTTTCTCCAGGTACAAAAGCCTGGGAACCACACTGCAAGTGTACTTCTATCCCCAGTCCATGGTACAAGGATTTTTGCTATGACCTTTTCTTTTTTTCCACAGGTCTTAAGAGGCTTTAAAAATAACTATACCTCACATCACAAATGTAATATTCTCTCAGAGAGTATAGACAATGCAATTTCAAAAGCAAGACCCAACAAGGATGCTTGAGAATGATTTAATGAGACATCTTTTTTCACTACTTTGAAATCATGTGTTTATTGCAGCAGAGCAACTTTATAAGATCAAATGATCGATGAAATTCATACCAGAAGAGGTTTCTTGGGGGCCAAAATTTCTGCTCAGCACAGCAGACATATATTAGCCTTTGAAAAACTTGGTGAGGAGGACAGTGAGGCAGTCTGAGGCTGAGGAGAAAGCAGAGAAACTGTCCCTAGATTGCCATCCAAAATGTATTCCCACCAGTGTACACTGGTGGAAGGGCCTTGTACTTTCACTTCTATTTCACATACACCTTGAAATAAGGTTCTTCTTACCAAGAACTTGTCAAGCAATAATTTTTCTCACAGCTTGAGACTTTCACATTCTTCCTTTTACTGTTACCTAATTTATCAACTTGTCATGATTCTTACAGTTTGCATATGGAGCATCCATACCAGAAATGTGTGCATTTAATAGGCCTCCCGTGTTATATCTGCCACAGCCATGGATACAGATCATGAGTACCCTAAAGCATCCTAAGTAGCAATAGGTGTCTGTTTATAGAAAGCTGAACTGAATCCCTTGAGCAGAAATACAGAAGTCCAGAGGATCGTTCAGCTGACTTGTCAGTAAGTTAAATTTAAAATAATTTCCTGTTTAGTCTCAAAATCCTACTGAAAAAAAAGGGGAAATTGTGTATGGATGGCATGAGGACACCGGCATTCACCTGTCTTAATCTAGAGCTGAAGTCCTAACTTAAACTCCAGATTCATTTTAGACTTTTTCTGTGATGTCTTCTAAGTCAGCAATAGTTTAATGCCTAATATTCTCAATTCAATATTTGTTTTCTGGGGAAAGACACTGTGAAGATATATGTCATTCTTTGGCCCAAGTGATGTAAACAACCCAGATGAATATATTTTTCA
>WEIT01010966.1:5089-23122 GCA_013389985.1 Dryoscopus gambensis
GGGAGCCAATTTATTTTCAAGGACATTTCACATTCTCCTGTCCCATAGGTAAATGAAAACCACTTGTGTCTATTATTGATTAAGAAATAGTTGATCATTATACTAATGACTTTTTTCATGTCACTATTGAATGAGAATTACTTTAAATAGGCCCATAAGGGACACCTATGATAAAAGGTCTGAGAATATAACATATTAACACACACAGGAAAAAACGTGGGTGTTTAAACATGAGCCTTTAAAATTAATTCCACAAGCACTCAGACCAGGGTAAAATAAATCACTATTGTTTTAATTTTTACTAAATTATTCTAGGCAGCATGAGTCAGAAACTTGATATTTACATTTGGTTTTCTTTTCAAAGGGCATGAATAGCACTGTCTAGACTTACTATGCTTTGATTCATAGTTGCTATAGCAACATGTGTAATTTATTAATCTTTGTATGTGAAATATTTCAAAAGGACAGATTACCTTTGTGTTAAAAATGCAGTTAGTTTTAAATATTTCTGTGTGATGAAGCAGACTGCGTATAAAACAGCAAATGTTGTCAGAAAAATTAGGTCTCCTGAAATGTCTAGTAGGTGCCCCAAAACTGAAAGCTAATCTGAAGCTAAAGATAAATTAATAGAAGAAATTTATGAAATTCTATATAATATTTTAAATGGTTAAGTATCTTGACTTTATGGGGATGTTTTGCCTAAAATGTTTCTGTTCCACTCTCATAAGTAACATAAACCTGTACAAGGCAATGGGATGCAAGAATGACCCAAGAACACCACATAGCTATGCAACATTAACAGAAGAGACCACAATTGTGTGCACTCAAGAGGAAAAAGTCTCTGTACATGACGTTGCACCACTGAAATACTTCAGCTGTCTGTGGAAGAAAAAGAGGTTTCTTAAATAATGATGGTAGACGTCCAGAAATTAAGACATATTCGCAGTATCCTGTGAGGTCACTGTTAAAATCCCCCTGCATACTTTGTCTCTAGACACTGTCTTTCCTTTAGCAGATATTCAAAGTTCTACAGAGAGCACAGTGTCCCGTTGTTTTAATAACAGACCGAGTCAGCAGGAGGCCTTCAAGGATATTGGTACAGTTTGAGACATTTGCACTGAAACGCAAGACACTGGGGAAACTGTCAAAAACATACATTCCAATACATAAATAATTATTTTCTATAAAATTCATTGAGAAATAAAGAAGGTCAATTCTATATTAAGTCATTTCCAAGAACTACACAAAAATAAATAGAAAGGAAACTAAAATAAAAAAATCAGGCCACTTTTGCATATAGTTTTGGACACATTGTAAGTTAACATTTGTTAGGAATATTAGTAAGTTTCTTTTATTAGGAAATTTTCTGGCTGTGAATACGAAAGAAACTTGATAGGGTATTCTAGTCAAATTTGACTAGAGTTATAAAGCTGGTTCCTACTCAGTAACTTAGGAAATTAAAACCATCTAGGATTTCTCTGCTGGGACTTAATCTGGTCCAATATGCAAGTTGAGGATTTACAAAGGCTTTTCTGAAAGAAATAAGAAAATGTCAGGTACAACATCTTGCTAGAGCTGCACTGAATCTACTAACTTTGCCCAGAGAATGTAATGTTGCAGTTAACTCATTTACAATGTTATTGTATATGATTCATGACCATGGCATAAAATCTCAAGCGACAGTTTGTATTTACATGTCTATGAATTTTCAAGAAACATATCTAAAAAGCTATTTATAATATTTCAACTTTATGGAAAATAGAACACATGAGGAGACAAGATGCGAAATAATGTGTGAAAACGAACAGTATCTTCAGATGTCAATGAATATCTGCAATTAGGCTAATGTTTCTCTCTTCTAATTAAGCAATATGAAGCATGAAATACATTCAGTGAGCCTGAAAATATATAGATACTGAGAGATTCTGATGGAGGCAAGCATAAAGGGAGATTTTTGTGCAAAATGGAACACAACACTTTGAAAACATTCTGCAAACCACTCCCACAACCTGTTTTCTTTAGAGAATAAATTGGTTTACAAATTTATTAAATCTCTACAAATTGAAAAAAGAAAGACTTGTCTGACCTACAAAATATTGTAACACTCCCTCCTCTTTTTTTTTTTTTTCCCTTTGGTAAGTTTCAAGATCCTGAAACACTGGAGGTACTTGCTAATTTTAAATGATACTTCCTTGCCATTTTTTTGCCCGTTTGATTTACCAGTTTTGTGCTTATATTTCATTCTAAGTCAACCCCAAACGACATGCAGTACCACAGGGAATCAGAACTGATTCTGTAGATGTGATACTGTTTCCATGCCTCTCTCAAGCATAGAGAGCTTCTTCATCTGCTGGTGTATTTCTGTTCTCCTTACTGAACACTTTCATGCATGCAGAAAGACATGCTAATAACATATATTAAAAATGGCTGGTCATTTTCATTATTAAAAAGACAAATATATGTAGTGATGCAGCCCAGAGGGTAGTGAGGCACTGGAACCAGTTGCCCACAGAAATTGTTGATGCTCCAGTCCTGGAGGTGTTCAAGACCAGGTTGGATAGGGTTTCAATCAACCTGGTCTCTTGGGAGGTCTCCCTGCTCATGGCATGGGGCTTGGAACCACATGGTCATTATGGTTCTCTCTGACCTGAACCAGCCTTTGATTCGATGACTCTATGATCTTGTCACTCTCTTCTCAGCAATAGTTTTTCCTTTGCAGTCAGACAAGCTTCGACCTTAATCTTCCTTGGAACCAACATCTATCTATTCAAGAGGCGACAGCCATAAGTATCATTCTGTGTATCATGAAATGATGTGCTGGTTTTGGCTGGGGTACGGTTAATTTTCGTCACAGTAGCTTGTTTGTATTTGTGCTGGAAACAATGTTGACAACACAGGGATGTTCTCATTACTGCTGAGCAAGGCTTACACAGAGCCAAGGCGTTCTCTGCTCATCAGCCCCCCCCACCAGCAACTGGGCTGATGAGAGTGCACAAGGAGCTGAGAGGGGACACACCTGGAAGGGAACAGCTGACCCCAACTGACTCAAGGGGGTAGTCCAGACCAGACAGGTCATGTTCAGCATATAAAACTGTGGGAAGAAGAAGAAAGGAGAGGATGCTGAGAGTGATGTTTGTATTCCCAAGTAAGCATCATGAATGATGGAGCCTAGCTTTCCTGGAGGTGGCTGAACAACTGCCTGCCCATGGGAAGAGGTGAATGAATTCCTGGTTTTGCTTCACCTNCTTCAGATGTCAATGAATATCTGCAATTAGGCTAATGTTTCTCTCTTCTAATTAAGCAATATGAAGCATGAAATACATTCAGTGAGCCTGAAAATATATAGATACTGAGAGATTCTGATGGAGGCAAGCATAAAGGGAGATTTTTGTGCAAAATGGAACACAACACTTTGAAAACATTCTGCAAACCACTCCCACAACCTGTTTTCTTTAGAGAATAAATTGGTTTACAAATTTATTAAATCTCTACAAATTGAAAAAAGAAAGACTTGTCTGACCTACAAAATATTGTAACACTCCCTCCTCTTTTTTTTTTTTTTCCCTTTGGTAAGTTTCAAGATCCTGAAACACTGGAGGTACTTGCTAATTTTAAATGATACTTCCTTGCCATTTTTTTGCCCGTTTGATTTACCAGTTTTGTGCTTATATTTCATTCTAAGTCAACCCCAAACGACATGCAGTACCACAGGGAATCAGAACTGATTCTGTAGATGTGATACTGTTTCCATGCCTCTCTCAAGCATAGAGAGCTTCTTCATCTGCTGGTGTATTTCTGTTCTCCTTACTGAACACTTTCATGCATGCAGAAAGACATGCTAATAACATATATTAAAAATGGCTGGTCATTTTCATTATTAAAAAGACAAATATATGTAGTGATGCAGCCCAGAGGGTAGTGAGGCACTGGAACCAGTTGCCCACAGAAATTGTTGATGCTCCAGTCCTGGAGGTGTTCAAGACCAGGTTGGATAGGGTTTCAATCAACCTGGTCTCTTGGGAGGTCTCCCTGCTCATGGCATGGGGCTTGGAACCACATGGTCATTATGGTTCTCTCTGACCTGAACCAGCCTTTGATTCGATGACTCTATGATCTTGTCACTCTCTTCTCAGCAATAGTTTTTCCTTTGCAGTCAGACAAGCTTCGACCTTAATCTTCCTTGGAACCAACATCTATCTATTCAAGAGGCGACAGCCATAAGTATCATTCTGTGTATCATGAAATGATGTGCTGGTTTTGGCTGGGGTACGGTTAATTTTCGTCACAGTAGCTTGTTTGTATTTGTGCTGGAAACAATGTTGACAACACAGGGATGTTCTCATTACTGCTGAGCAAGGCTTACACAGAGCCAAGGCGTTCTCTGCTCATCAGCCCCCCCCACCAGCAACTGGGCTGATGAGAGTGCACAAGGAGTTGAGAGGGGACACACCTGGAAGGGAACAGCTGACCCCAACTGACTCAAGGGGGTAGTCCAGACCAGACAGGTCATGTTCAGCATATAAAACTGTGGGAAGAAGAAGAAAGGAGAGGATGCTGAGAGTGATGTTTGTATTCCCAAGTAAGCATCATGAATGATGGAGCCTAGCTTTCCTGGAGGTGGCTGAACAACTGCCTGCCCATGGGAAGAGGTGAATGAATTCCTGGTTTTGCTTCACCTTTTTGCACAGCTTTTACATATTGAACTGCCTTTATCCTAAGCCACAAGCTCTTTCACTTTTTCTCTTCTTATTCTCTCCTCCATCCCACTATGGGGAAGTGAGGAAGTGGCTGAGTATGGCTTAGTTACTGGCTAGGGTTAAACCACGACAAACGAGAAGTCAGTGAGGAAAAAGAAATGCTCATGATAGATATCAGAACAATAAGTGAAGTGATCTGCAGTCACTAAGTGACAACCCCCAAAGTCTGTAGTATACGCAACGTCTCCAATGCATGTTTCGATATGAGAATAAAGCAGTTTAGGACACACAGCCTCTGTTAGAAAGCGTGACTGAGAGTGACAGCATGCAAGGATTTAGGTATTATTTTCTGAGACATCATTTGTCTTAATACTTCATGCACAGTGACTAGAGGTTGATGACAGATGTGTAACAGAATCTCTCCATGCATAGGTTCATAATGTTTAGTTTCATCTGGTCCTGATCAAGACCTATAAGCAGCAATCAGACAAACTTGAGCATGAGTCCAATATTCACGTTCATGTTTGTCACAAGCCAATATTGTCTACTGGTCAGCCTATTTTCATCAGCAGTAGAAGACAAATTTATTGATTAACATCTGGGTGAACACAAACACCAGCAAGATGGAGATGGTATTGGTAGACAGAGAAAAAAGAAACTATCTTAGACATGGAACAATTCCTGGTTGTCATAGGTTTCCTTTCATTGATGGACTACATCCAACTCAAAACACAAAAATGGTCTTAGATTCATTCTCGACGACTTTTTCTTAGCAGTATGAGATTCATGATACCTATGATAATCCACAAAATTCAGCTCTTCCTGATTCTATAGATCACTGAACTCAAGACTGCTTGCCATATTTTTGCAATGGGCCAAAGAAAACTACTTAATTACAAAAGATTTGCTTTTTCGTGCTCTTTTTTTTCCACTGAGGTTCAAGGAAATAAAGTTATGAGACTCACATCCGCAAGAACTTTTATTCACTCAGGACTTATCACCACCATCATCTTCTGCTAGCCTGTAATTTCTCCTGCAATTTTGCTGAGAGACGAGCAATTTAAGCATCATTTTTTTACATACCTTTAAAATTCACAAAACCCACAAGTATTAACACTACAATACCGAGTTATAACGACCTTGATAAAATGCTGTGAAAAATGAATGAATAATATCTGAGGGTTGAAAGATTAATTACTACTCTGTTTCACTCAGTAAAGGTATTTTAAATTCCTCATTTGTGAACAATGAAATAAAATGTGGCAAACAATAAAGTAAGGTCATAATTTTGATAGCTCTTACCAGCTCTGCATTGTCTGGCTTGAAGCAGTTTATCACAAAGGGGGTTTTTTTGATACAGAAAAGAACCCTTATCAATAAATCAGTACTCAATATCTCAAGAGTAGAGATTTCCCAACCATGTATACATTTTACTAGGAAATAGATAAGCTACAAAAAGAAATTTAATTCAGTGGAAAATATGAACACTGGTTTATTAAATGGCCTGCCTTGAACGCTCTACCTCAATGCTATAAAACCAGAAAATACAATTATTTATGAAAAAAAATCTGCAGTTCTATTCACCAGGTTAGTGTGATGAAAATATTACAACGTGACAGTAACAACCACAAAGCAATTAACAGTTATGCCACAAGTGCTCAGACTTCCTAGTTCAAGATCATCAACCACACTGTTCTAGGAAATCAGGAGTGCAAGCAAACTGGACAGTCACACCTCTGTTATCATCACCTGAAATTAATATTAATAAAACCCCCCCACCATTTCACCGCAAAGAATAAATTCTGACTAAATCTGCTGAGGACCAATCTTACAAATACAGGTAAGTCCAGCTCTGGCTTTACCCTTTTAGAGACATACCTACCAGGCAGGAAATTTAGTGCTGGGATTTCATCACCTTTCTCATTCAGAGGTGCATACTGTGAATTACAATATAATTCCATCAGATGGTTTTGGTTGAGGCAAAGGTAGAATTGTAATTAATGTTTGAATGCAATAACCAGAAGAATTCAATTTTTATTGCTTTGACAGCCTTTTTTTCCTTCCTCTTGCAAAGAAGCAAGACAATGCTTCTTACAGTCTTCCCACATTCCACACTGACTCCTGCAGAAATGATTATCACAACCAAACCACACTTTCTCAAATTTATTCCCTCTATAACTGCTGATTTTTATCATTATAAAATCTTTGGGATAGAAAATCTTTATTCTGAAATACTTTTTCTCCTCATTCCACCCAACAATTCCCAATAGCACAGAGTGGGCTTTCACATCTCACCACTCTGTGGTCCTGACTGAAGAAAGCGTGAGATCAGACATGTCGGCTCCACTCGATGGTGGGAACGAAATTCTTTCACGGAATAATGACGATGCCTTGGTCCCTCCTCCAGTTGCTTGACGGGGACTAAAGAAAGAGTCTAAAGCTAGATGGTCTGAAAAACTTCAAACATAGATTTCTCTTATTCAGATTATACTTGCGTTCAGGATTTAGTGTTTATATAGCTAATAAAAATGAAATGATGCAAATATTAACACTTGATGTTACAAATATGCTAGTCAGAATATTTGTAAACCTAGCAAGGAAAAGTTTACAATGACCTTTCCTTCGCTTGGCTTTCTTCATCTGCATAATAATATGGATTATCATTCCAAGATCAAGCCTTTCCTGTCCTAATGCTGCAAAGACATATAAGAAAAAATAGAAATGAAACATTAAAACAAATCAGCGTTATAAAGTAAACATAAAAAACCAAACATGTGTTTACTATAATAAAGTTGAATATCATGGAAATGCTTGCTTTTGACTCCGCAAAACTGTTGGGGGAGAAATATGCTTATGGATTAACATTTCAACTCTTAAAACTGCAAAAGTCTCCTTCAGAATTCAAAGTCACTTGAACAAAAGTGTCACTAACATGCTATATTTGTCTTAGCTTGTTTTCTGTAGCGATAACATGCCTTCCTGGAGCTGAATTTTAGAACAACTGCATTAGAGACATCTCTTTCTTTTGTAATTCTGAAATGAAACACCAGAATCCTTACTACATTGAATGGAACCATTTAAGATAATTATTTTGTGAACCAGTATTTCTGTATTAATTATCATCATGCATTTTGGGAATACACTGGTTAGGCAGTTAAAAAGGAGCATCACACGTGCTTTGCACATCTTCCTATTCACCATGTTCAATATGTACTTAACCATAGACAGAAGGGGTGAAGCAGACTCGTAGTTTAGCTGAGTTTGGGTTGTCCCTACAGAATTTCCTCAAATACTTTCCTCTGTCTAGCCTATTCTTTTCAGTATCAGCAACTATGGTGCTTCCACACTGACCTCAGAATATTATAAGAGATTTTAGCTGGCTCTGTCACTCTTTGTCTGATGGATAGTATATTTTTCCAGTGCAGATCTTCACATTCTGGCACTGTGTTTAAGAATTCCTCTCCTCTTTCTCACAAGCAGCCTTGTGACACTCCTTAATCCATGTTTACCCAAAGCTAAACGTTTTTCTTTCTGTCCCCCCTTCTTCAAATTTGAATTAAGTCCTTCCACATTATACTTGCCTGCCTACAAGTTATTTCAAGTTTATAAACATTTCTTTTAAATATTTTCTTTATATGATATGAAAAAATTATACTGAGAAACAAAGAAAGAGGAAGAGAGAAATAGAGAAAGGAAGAGAGAAAAAGAGAGAAAGAGAGAGAGAAAGAGAGAAAGAAAGAGAGAGAGAGAGAGAGANAGTCCTGATGGACAAATAAGAAAGAAAGAAAGAAAGAAAGAAAGAAAGAAAGAAAGAAAGAAAGAAAGAAGAAAGAAAGGAGGGAAGGGAGGGAGGGAGGAAGGGAGGGAAGGAGGAAGGGGAATAGGAGCTACTAATAGTCCTAATGCTCACTTCTAACATCTGAATTATGATACAAAATTCTGATTTAAAAGCTAGCAGATAGATTCACAACTTCAGACATATAAAAGTAAATTCTTAATATATATTTTACTTGAAGTCATACTTAGGTGAGAGCAAGGACAATTAACATGGCCTCCACTTCTACTCGTTTCATGAACTATCAGGGCAGGGAAACAGAAATAGCCAGGACCATGAACTTTTCTTAAATTATACTCCCAGGCATCAAGCCCACTTTTATTGCATGTCCTGATCAAGCAGATTCTCACCCTCTGTGAGGGGGTATGTGGCCTCCTGTAGTCATCTGACAGTGTTTGATGTGCCCCTGGCAAGTGCTTCCTTTTCATAGAATCAAAAAATGGTTTGAGTTGGAAGGGACCTTAAAGATCACCAGTTCTTCCCATCTAAGTATTGGGAGCCAAAAATGGGCACTTGAAGTCAGCAGTAAAAAACTGGAAAGCAACAATTTGGAAAAAACTTGGAAAAAAATTTGGGAAGCAGGACCAGGTTTCCCTGTACTTGGCACTGGTAAGGCCGCACCTTGAGTTCTGTGTCCAGTGCTGGACCCCCCCAGTCTGGAAGGGTGTTGAGATGCTGGAGTGAGTCCAGAGAAGGGCAGCAAGGCTGGTGAAGAGTCTGGAACACAAATCCTGTGAGGAGCAGCTGAGGGAACTCGGGGTGTTTAGCCTGAAGAAAAGGAGGCTCAGGGGGACCTTATCACTCTCTATAACTCCCTGAAAGGAGGGTGTAGCCAGCTGGGGGTTGCTCTCCTCTCCCAGGCAACCAGCGATAGGATGAGATGACAGAGTCTTTTAAGCTGTGCCACAGGAGGTTTAGGCTAGGCATTAGAAAAAAATGCTATATAGGAAGAGCGGTTGGGCATTGGAATGGGGTGCCCAGGGAGGTGGTGGACTCACTGTCCCTGGAGGTGTTTAAGTGTGGATATGACACTCAGTGCCATGGTCTAATTGACAAGGTGATGCTAGGTCATAGGTTGGACTAGGTGATCTTAAAAGTCTTTTCCAACCTAGTTAATTCTGTGATTGATTCAGTCTCAGAAGGCAACTACCATGCTTTCCTCCTCACACGAAATTTTGGTACTGGGATCTCATGTGGTAAACTAATAGAACTAAACTGATTTCCTGTTTTGATCTTAACTTGTCACAGCGTGTGCTGATGGAAGGTGCCACAACCCTTCCAAAAGCATCTCCGCAACGAAGTTGCTTCAGCAGCGCTGCTGCGCCCCAGCTGGCAAGCTCAGATGTGCCAATAGCTCCTGGCCTTTCCTCTTGTGGGATCTCCATGGAAGGGTCGGGCTCCCGGAGGGAGCAGCCCAAAAGGGGTCCGGCTCTCACAGGAGCAAAGGGAGGCAGCATCCATCTCAGCCACCAAAGCAGCTGGTACTCACACACTCGCAGGCGGACAGTGAAAGAGCCAGGAAGGGTCCTTGCATGGTGTCCCAGGAGAGGGTTTACTACATCCTCACCTTGAAGGACACCAGGGGCCAAGAACAAAATGGAGGACAGTGTTTAGGGTTTATATATGGGGACTGGGGGGGGGAGGGGTGGAGGGGCAGAGCATCAGGACCAATGGTGTGAGGGCACAGGGCGGTACTGAGGTGGGATTAGGCTGAGAAAACCAATAGGAATATTGTGAGGGAGGGACTAAGGTACAAGGGCCAATGGGGAAGCAGGGAAGGGAAAATATTCTAGGGTACAAACATATAAGGGATAAAGGATCAGGGAGAACAACAAATCAATCAGGGAAACAGTACTAGGATACTTTAGCTTAAAGTATCCTAGGAGAAGCCTGTCACTCAGGCATGGGGGAGGATTTTTTGCCACAGCCCCTTAGTGGACTGGGTCACTTCAATATTAACTCCTTGGTGATGACATAAAAAAATACATTAATGATGCAATTTAAATAAATACTGACATTTTCTATGACCTGGCTCAGTTTTGAGGGGTTATGTTTAATTTCCCTACCTTAAAAAAAAGCAAAACCCACAAAATTTCAGAATCCTTGGTGCAGTGTACTGACGTATAGGGTGGTACTGGAAAACCACAGATATTGGTTTAGACATCTTCAGTGGCAGAGATGTCATTACAGTGGTACTGAATGGTGATGCATGTCATTAAAACAAGATGTTGCATGACATGTCTTTCAATTATTTGGTTGCGCTGGAAATACTGCAGGAATTTCTTTTAAATAATGGAAAGCTAATGGCATGCCAATCAAATTCAATAGATTGTCACAAAAATGCAGATGGCAGAAAAAAAATTGCATCATTCAGTTTATTGCATCCCCTCCTCCAGCAGAGAGGAAGCATTTTTACCAGGAACATGAATACAAGGCAAGCTGGCACTTGCATCCAGCTTACATTCCCAAAATGGTCTAAATTCAAAAGAGGAGTTTCTTATAAATCTTTCTGAACTGGTTCAAAGTGAAGCAAATACTCTCCTTAACACTTAGCATGCACATCTGCCTCGGGGTTCACACACTAGCAGGCTGATTGGAGATACACAGTTTGACAGGCCAATATGTGGGGCACAGATGCCTATATATAGCATATGAGGCCAAAACAGTTTTCCATGACTTGCAACTGAAAACATGGGAAATGAGGCAAACATTGAATGGAAATGTTTTATACTTGCTTACATTGTAACTGTATTAGAATGGCACAGGGAATTTCATAAGACTTATTGCCCAGCAGGAGTGAATTGTCCTTGGCCGTGCTTCAAACTATTATTATCTTTCCAGTGATCATGAATCCTTCCTAAACACCTCAATCATTATTTCTTCAATACTGACATACTTTTAACTAGAAGATTCTGCTTGCAGAGATATAATTTTCAAGTGAGCACAACCAATCAAGGCATTTTATAAGGAAATCAGAAAAATCGAAGTGAAATAAATGCATGTGCTAGTCTCATGCCAAGGCACATCCTAAGAAGGAAAGAATGGACAATGAATCATATGCAATTACTGCTTCATTTACAGTAGGAAAGTAGAAAAATGTATTGAGGTGGGAGCACTGATGTGTCAATGGAAAAGTTGTTTCTGCAGGAGTCCATGTGTTACTTTCTGGCAAACTGTGTAGACACTTAGCTTTAGAAAGACTTAAAGAATACAAGAAAGGAAAATTACAACTTCAGTGGGTTTTTTTTCTAGTGCCAGGGTGAGCAGTTTTCCCAACAGCAGGGTTCCTAATTATGATTAGCTATTTGCAATTGTGGAGGATAAAGTACGTTAAGTGTCTGCATTTTCATCAGGATGAGAGGATGGGCTGTTGAGTTCTCTTCACAGGAAGCACTGGCCCTTTCAAAGGCTTGTCACTGACTAAGTAGGAAAGAGGCTGTGCATTAGAAATGTTACAGGGTGGGCCTGTTTTTGACAACTTATAGCAGAAAGCATGCTGTTGATCATGCTGCACACACATAAACCTTCTTTACCTTCTCTATCACAGACACAATATAAATATGTGAAGTGCTCAGATTAAAACTTCTCATCTTTTAATTAAAATTATTCACACATTTTGATGGCTAATACTGGTAATGATAAAAAGGAAAATGTTCCTTCATTGAAAGAATAGATGTGAAAGAGAGAAAGTTGCAAAAATTTTTATTTTGTTTCTCAAGTTCAGAGAGGAAGCTAAACTGCTGAAAAAACCTTGACTTATAAATTTACATGTACTTGATACTTCCTCAGGAATCTATGCAATTTCATTTGCTTCTAAGTTATTCTCCAGCCTCATCTCAGAACAAGGACAAAATAGCAAAAGCAAAATACTAATTGCTTACTCTAGTAACCTGGTCCATCGTGCATCTAAAGCCATGTTTTCTACACCTATTTATTGAAAATCCTGGCAGGTTTTTTTACCAACAATAAGTCTGGCATTCTTGCAGGTAATCTCAAGATACAGTGAAAGAACAGGATGGAAAAAAATCCCCCAAAATAATAAATTTTCCTTTTATTCATGAAGAAAACTTGCCCATGACAAGCCTAATCCATTTTTACATGTGTACATACTTGTCAAAACTCAATAATAATTATGACTGCATCAGGAACTACATCATTAGTAAAACTTCTAACATTTAATTCACTAGTATACAATCAACTGCCATGTCTTATTTACATCTATGCAATAAGAGCTGAAAATTAAATACTGAATTGAACACTAAAATTGAAAAAAAAATACTAAGTATAAAAAATGAACTATATGTGACCCAGAAAATAACCTTTCTGGTCTCTGTCACAGCGATACTCAGCCCGCATCACAGAATAATTTTGTACCATGGCTTTATAAAATCAAAAGAGTTAGGCAATGTTTTAGGTATGGGCATTACTGTTATTCTGGATCTCCATAAACAAGAACTGGAAATGGCAGAATCTTGCCTGATTGCTTTTTTATTTGTTCTGAGTAATGTAAAGGTAACTCATTTGCCCACAGAGAATCATCTTCATTTGCTGATTAAATGCAATCAGAGTGCTTTTGCTGGCAATCTGGTCTAATTTAAAAACTATCATACCAAGTGATCACTGTTAATAACTACTAGTATTATACCGCTTTGAAATGAAGGTCAAAAGCTATGGTTTGAAAGCCAAGACAGGATAATAGTTCTACTGCTGCTCATGGAAAGAGCCCTTTACTCTCTGCTCAGAGCCCTTACATACAATCCAAATGGTCCCTATGACGAATGTGCATAACAGATATTTTATTCACCCCTCACACAAATAACACAGGCAAAAATGCTACAGAGAGATATGGTTTATCAGCCTTTCCACTCACAAAATCTTGGATTATACTGCTTATGGAAGTTAACAGAATTTCCTGCCGTAGCTACATAAGATGATTCATTCCATACCAGAATTTGTGAAAGAGTACAGCAAAATTGTGCTGCCAATATACCAGGCTGCCCTCAAGCCCCTTATTCACAAGGGAAAAGTATCACTAAAGCACATTTCCACTGAAAATGCAAAGAATTAGCACCCAGAAGCCAAAAAAACAGTAAGTAAAAGAAAAGTACAGCAGGTACCACCCCTTGTTTAACCAGTCAGACCTAGTTTTCTTGGGTAGTGGACCAGTCTAGTATCACATTAGACAAGCAGGTTCCACACAACTCATATGCCAGCAGTTCTCATCCTTTTGTCTGTCATGACACAAAGTAAGGATGGAAAGTTTCTCCTACAATCAATAAACATAAGTAGAAGTCAAAACCCAGTTTTTGTTCATTTCATCATCAGCTGCAAGTTTTAATTATGAAGGTGCAATGCTGAGTGACAGGAAAAGGGCCCTGTCATTCCTGCCCAAGATTCCTCACATTTTCCCTGCAACCTCCAAGTGCAGTATCCTGGCAGCGGTATTCTCTACATTGCTCAAGAACACAGTTTTCATAAAATCCCTCCCTCTACAGAGGTCTGGATAGGTCATGTAATTAAGGCTCAGACTTCTGATTGCATAATAGTGACATAGGGACTGAGACCCTTGGAACATTTTCACAATACCACTAGTCTGCACAAATCAATGGTGAGACCAGCTGGTGATCTTTCTATGGGAAATGGTGATTGCCATCATCACTGCTATACAGGCAGCTGTGAGGAGGCTGTACGTTCAGCCCGAGCTTCCCTGATGCCCAGTCTGGTGCCAATGGTGTGTTTTCTAAAAAAGGCACTCACCTTCAAGCAGCACGGCAGCTGGGAGTGGGGAGCACAAACACCGTGTCTAGTAACAATAAAATAATAGCCACTCACACCAACACAAGGCCATTTTTAAGCAACCATAGTTCGTGTTATGTAGATATGTTAGTTCACAGAAAAAACATTTGTTACTTTTCATAAAGCCTGGTCATAATAAGCCTGGTGAGGGTGCACTAAGATACATTCTTTTGTTCACAAGTAACAAAGAGCTTTAACACCTTGCTCAGTTTCAAATCTCTATGCAGCCATAACAAAGTCACTGCTGTAGCACATCCATAATCTGGAGTGCATTTTGAGATTCTCAGATGAAAGGCCCTATATAAGTGGAAACTATTATTATCTATATAGCAGGTAGATCTGCTGTAATATGCTACTCTCCTCAGGGGGCTCAGGCATGTGAGCTGCTAAGTACTCTCCATTTCCACTGCAACTCCTTGCAGCTGAGAGCACTCAGCATCTAGGAGGATCAAGCACAGAATTGAGTCTGGGCTTCAAACTCACAACCTTTACTTATGCAAAGCTTCCATCATGGTTTTTAAACTGTGCATTGAGCTTTTGAGGTAGAAAGAGGAAGTGTAACAGAAACACTGGAGAAAGAAAGCAAAATTCAATAGAACTGAAAAGACGTAAATTACTTAAACCATTAAAAGGGTTATTGCTGTTTGAAGACTAGGTTACTGAGATTACTGTCCTCCCATCAGATGACAAAATAAACCACTACATAAACCAAGAGAGATTGTACCAGCCATTAAACTCTCATAATTTCAACAAAGAAATACACATTTTTTAAATGACACCAAAAAAAATTATTACAGTAGCATTAAATGTAAAAAATATAAATGAGAAATTCAAAATCTACATGTGCATAAACTGAAACATTTGCTTTGTTTTGCTCAGTGCACACACACAAAGCAGTAAATTTCTCACTAAGGGTTTTCCCCCTTCCCCCCTGCCCCCACTGGGAACAGCACAATTTCAAATCCTCAGTATTTCCACCTCTAATTGCTAGAAGGGTTCATTATCAGCTGTCTAAAGTGCAATACATCAACCTTGCAAAGCTGATATACAAAAGACTTTCACACATCTGATGGGCTGCTGTGCTAAATACATCTTAATTTGTGCTGCATCTGCTGTTTTCTAATTTGTTTGTCATGCTGTGAATGCTACAGACTTTGCTACAGCAGCTCCCTGATTTTTTATTTTTAAAAACACAGCAGCTATTCAGGAAAGAAATGGCTGAGTGCCACCATTGTTCCTCTGATCAGTGGAATGACATCAGTTTCCTCATATTAACCAGTAAATACTTGATGATATATGTTTAATATATTACATGCACAAGATACCATATGTCTCAATATACAAACTGTATGTGTATGTGTGCTATTTACATCTTTCCTGTTAACATTCACTAGAGCACAGATCTCTTCAAACCAGTTTATCTACATTTGTAAGAATGTCTCATCTAAGTCACTTCATGTTCTGTGTGTCCTCAATTTTTACAGTCAAGCCATTTTTGTTGAAAATCTGGAAGAGTGCTGCTAAAATCATAAGTCTTAGTGATTCATATACATAAATAAAGCCTGGTGGCTTTTTTACACATTGAAGGATATTTCATTGAACCCACATACAGTCCTCAGTGGAATGAGTTTGACGTTCTCTGTTCAGTCCCTGCTGAGGTGAAAAGCAAATGGTAGAACAACATGTGTAATTCAGCATGATTCATAATACATCAAAGACTCTGTACAGAAGAAGCCTCAGCTTGAGCTGTCAGGGAAATTAAATTTCTACTCTTCCTTTCTTAAAGCAGATCGTTTTCCCAGGTACAGTGAGCACTAACATTGAGCAGAGTGTGATGAATTTCTAGTGAAACAGCCTATGCTGACATTAGCCTTCATAATTACGAGAATCCCACATATACTCCTTCTCCAAAAATAAGAATGACACATCAAGTTGTATTTTGCACACTTCCTCCTGAAACTTCATAGGTTGCAAGGTTAGAAGGGAACTCACTTGGCACCATATACATCTTCCAAGAGATCTTGATCTCTCAGAGATCTTTATTTTAGGAAGGCAAATCCACTGCCAATCACACCTCCACCAAAATCAGCTTTCAAAGAGATTTAAAAACACATCACCAAAAAGCAGAATCTTGCCATTGTTGAATTCCCATGTGATGTACACACAGAAAAATACCATAACCTAAGCCATAAGTGTTGTTACAAATAATGTTCCTTACTTATTTGTTTATATTTAGCTGTCAGTCTTGCCAGCTAGACAAGAAAATGTGTTTTGTGCTGGGTAGTTGACATATAATAGAAAGGATAACTCTCTTTGTTTCAGCAAGCCCTGACTTTAGAGGAGCAGCTGGAATGCAAATTTGCTTCTCCTGCTTTTGCAGTGCAATTCTTGATGCTAAAGACATGGAGAGCTATTTGCATAATCAAAGTTGGTCAAAACCTTTAAGACTGAGCCCCACTGTTAAGCCTACACTGCCAACGTCACCAGCACCCCATCAAACCCATCTTTTAAAAATCCCCAGGAATGGTGAATCAACCACGTCTCTGGGCAGCCTGTTCCAGTGTTTGCATCAGTCTCCATTTTCCAGTCAAATACCAATCACTCTCCAGTGTCAGGTCCTCAACAAGAACATGCAGCAGCTATTACAGAGGCAGCTTTATGACTGGAGAAGCCATAGACAAATCAGTGCTACCGTAAAGAAGCATGTTTAATCAATAAGGCATATTGTTCAACTAGTGTGGAAGAAAAAACACCTTGTAGAGTAACAGCATTTGTAAAGGTTAATCAATTCAGCTAATTGTAAATGCTCTCAGTTGCCAGTCTTTAAACAGTTCCTTCTCTTTGTAGCAGCTAATTCACTGGGATGCAACAGTGCTAAGCTGGAAAGGAGGGAAAGGAAGAAAGCAGTCAAATTTCTCATTACTCTCTGTGCTGTACTGTGCCTCTGTCTCTAACATCAATATATTTACCAGAGGGAGATAATCTTTTCTTTCTGCTAACACTGCCTTACCTCCTTCATTACACAATAAACAAAGCAAGAGGTCTATGCTTCACAGTCCAGGCAGATGAAAAGGAAATCAGGTTATTGATCTTTTTGGTCAGTTCTTTAAAGGCCAAATGTATGACTAACCACTGGAGTAGTTTTTGTGGTGCTCTTCCTTTGATGGCCATAAGGAAAGATTTTTTTTCTATGCTCAAATAATTGTTTCCTGTAGAAAAAGGAACAGTCAACATAATTCTAGAGAATCGTGAGAGAACTAAACACAGGCCTACACTATAATAAAGAACATACAGCCTGATTTCAATTTTTTTCTCTAGACCAATTTAAAATAAGCCTATGAAGGCAGGTTAACAGTCTCTGACACTTGTGAACTGTGTAATTGTTTATTGTTTGTGAAAGAGCTTATAGTTTTCTAAGGCTATACCTGGTCCCTCTTAAATGTACATTCAGTGTCCCACTTCCATATCTTGAGTTTGAAAAATAAAAAGCTTTCCTTTAGACACCCACCTCAGACAATGCCAGAGTTATCATATGGGCTTGAAAGCACTGTCTGGTTTTATCTCTGATGTATTTATGGTATTTTCAGTAAGTAAAAGATATTAGCATCTTTTAACTTTACTTTTGCAAAGCCAGCCAGAGGTCAGAGACTTCAGGTCCTAACAAAATCAATCAATATTGATTAAAGGTCAACGCAAGTCTGAAAA
>WEIT01010970.1:1404-14821 GCA_013389985.1 Dryoscopus gambensis
CCTGTCTAGTGCAGGGGTTTCCAAACTGGTGCTATTAGCAATAGAGATGGCATCCTCCACCAACCCGTACTCACATCCATTCCTGGATTCTCCACATGCAGCCCCTGACCACTCCTCCCCAGCCCCATATCCTCTCTCTTCCCTCACCTCACCTATTCCCCACATCCGCACAAGCTGTGGCAGAGTTTGGGTTACTGCCAAAGTTTTCACTGGCAAGGAGGCACAAACAGCCCAGAGCCACTTAGCCCTCAAATCGTGACAGAATCCAAAAAAGCTGATGAGTGTGAACTGTCTCTGTGAAAACACTCTGTAAAGGTAGGAAATGCTGGAAATGCTGAATTTATTCATCACTGGTGATGTCCAAAGAAGCAGTTGCTCTGCCACTCAGCTGTGTGCCCTTCAGAGAAAGAGAAATATGTCAGCATGGCACTGGTGGGGCCTCACCTTGACTACTGTGTTCAGTTTTGGACCACTACAGCAAAAAATTTGAGGTGCTGAAACAAGTCCAGGGAGAGGGCAAAAGAGATGGTGAAAGGTCTAGAGAAAAACTTCTGTAAGGAGCAGTTGGGAGAGTTGATGTTCTTTAGCCTGGAGGTAAGAAGGAGCCTGAGAGGAGACCTTAGTGCTCTCTCTAACTATCTGAAAGGAGGTTGTTGCCAGCTGGTTGTCAGCCTCCTCTCCCAAGTAACAGGAGACAAGACATGAGGAAACGGCCTCAAGTTGCACCAGGGGAGGCTTTTATTGGTTCTTAGGAAACAAATTGATTACCAAGAGAGGTGTCAAGCATTGGAACAGGCTGCCGAGAGAAGCGGTTTAGCTGCTGTCCCTGGAAGCATTTAAAAGTGGTGTGGATGCAGCACTCAGGGATTAGTGGTGAACTTGGCGGTGCTACGTTACTGGTTGGATTTGTTGATTTTACAGGTCTTTTCCAAATTAAGTGACTCTAGGATTCCATGTGCCACTTTCAAAGAGGTCATGTGTTACCAGCGGTAGGGAAAGCAGCAACGAATACCAAAGGCACTTTTGTCAATAAGATACACAATAACTAGGATGAGTACCAAACACCTGCACTCAGACTGGAAGCTACATATCAAATACCTCATGACAGACACAGTCAGACTCATATGCATAAATTATGACTGGAAAATAAAGCACACATATAACAGAGACAAGTTCAAATTAATCTCTTATGATTACTCCAATGGCATGCTTTTTCCAGACTAGATTGGCATCATCCTGTAGGGTGCGCAAAGGAGGTGTACATGAAAATACGTGAAGATGCCATATGAATGTGATTTTGCTCCTTTCAGGACCCACATGAGCTTCCTCGGACCTCACCATGATGTCTCTGGTTATCACTGTGTTGATATAACACATAGGCAATCTTCGGCAAAATCAAATTTAAAAACCGTAGTCTTTTTGCAACTTTTGTGCCATGTGAAGATTAATCACTAAATTCTGTTTCTGTTCATTTTGACACTTGTTTCCAGGGCATTTACCATGAAAGCCAAAGAGTTCATAAAACATTTGCTAAATCTGTCAGTAATCACTTTTTCCAAAAATACAACCCATAACTATTACTATTCAGCAGTCACATCTACATGATCTAATATTGCTGCTTTATAGTATCTCAACTGCATTTTTTGGTCTCTGACACAGGTGCCTATCAATGGCAAGAGAAGTGCCATGAGCACGGAGAAGACAGAATGTCATTATACCATAATATGGAATTTAAGGAAAAATCTATGTATAGCCCTCTCTGTAGGTTCCTCACCAGATGGAATAGGGAGTTCTGTGTTAATGCTCATCCTACTGTGAAACACGTCAGCAAGCCCAAGTTACCAATAATATGACTTGAATTCTGACAAGGTCAGACTGGCTGGACTATATTTAAAACACTTTTATCTTACTGCAATAGGATAATGTGTTCTAAGACTATATACCACAGGAACATAAGACTCTTCTGCTGATTTAACCTAGGCTCAGAAGCTTATGCTCTGTACCATGCTTCAAGTTAATTACAGCTGAACAATGCAGAAGAAGAGCACAGGACTCTTAACACAGCACCAAGTGAATTAGTGTGGCCTTCTGGTCAAAGACTAAGCAGACTATGTCCAGAAAACCAATTAAGAAGCTGCAAAAATCTGAGAGAAATTTTGTGTGATTTTAGTTGTTCATTGTTTGTGAAGTTAAAGCTCAGAAAAGGAAGAAATTGCATTAGCACCACTGAACCCTAAAATTAGAAAGAGCATCAAGTGATCACCTGAACCATTTCTCTGCGAGACAACTGGATCAAGCTTAGGTGTGTCATCTTGGCAGATGCTCCCTAAACCTGTCCTTGATAAAAATAACACTGTCCTCATCATTAGAAAGATATTGAATTTTTTTCTTAAGCACATTCTTAACTGATGAAATGCTGAGTCTTTACTTCTTGACCCACCTATAAGGAAGGCTAATAAGAAAATGAGAAAGTTTCTGGCTATCTCCAAATAATTCACACTTTTTTTCCTCATGTACATAGAGCAACCAAAACTAGACAGCATTGAAAACCATTATTAGTTCTTTCAGTTGGATGCACTTAGTAGTGTGTGGGTCCTTCCAATAATTGTTGCAACTTCATTCCAGGACTTGGTTCATGCTGCTGAATGATCAATGTAAGTATTTGACTCTATGATGATCCTAGTCCTGAACCTGAATTACATCTTTGAAAGCGCATTCTTTACATCACACAAATATTGAAGGACAAACAACAGATTAATTGCTGGCCCTAATGCTGTGTTTGTGAGTGCTAAGAAGTCATTCCAAATGTTCCAAAAAGGATTAATGCAGTATAACAAGTCTATTTAATTACTGAAGGACCAGTGATCCTCATTTTACTATAAGCAGCTTTTCCTTTATTTGGAGGTTGTAAATGGAACAGAAATCATCACAGGACAACTATAATTCTTGTCCCAGAATATTCAAGTTATATCCACAGTATAGTGAAAAACTACATGAAAGGCCAAGAAGGGCTACATAGACACACTGCATTTGTGCATGACAATGCAAGATCAGCACACGTTTTAAAACACACCAGACCTCCTCACTATAAAGTGCAAAAAACAATTCTTATGCTGTGATATGTTTTCTTAACTAAAAAAAAAATGGCAGCAATTAAGCCAGTTAAAGTAATTACACATAGCTTTAAAACAAATTCCCTTGGGTTTAATAAAACCAACTAAGTCTGTGACTCCTATAACATAAGCCTCGACAAATGACGGAACTGCAGGCAGTAAACTCACCTATGAATGCATATATGGCAAAATCAAAACCTGATATCATTTAAATTTTATGCCTGAATCCAAAAGTCCAATCAATTTTTCAATTCTCTTTTCTGCACAAGCTGGTTATTCTTTAACTGGAAGTTAAACAATAGAATAAGTTTTGATGTTAACCCTTGTTTTGCTGTAAACTGCACTGTTTCAGAATCAGCGGGAAAAGTGCATGGACAGATTACATTTTTGTAAATTATTGCCACTTCCCACTCTGAGAACCAGACACAGTAATTTTGCAGGTGTTGGTATGGCTACCTCATTACCAACCCTGAAATATCACCGTAAAGGAAGGAATGAGGAAAGCAATGACCTAAGGAGTAGAAGTATATGGCATACTGGGTCCAAAAGGCACAGGTTACTAATTATTTAGCAACATTTCACTACAATCAGTTGGAGTTTCAGGCAAAGCTCAGCCCTATAAGACACAATCCTGGACTAAGCCCCTACAAACCAATGATCTCCCCCATCAGCTGCCTCACAAACCAAATTTGTCCAAATCTGGGAGATTAAACAGGATGGCCAGCATATTTCAGGCACAGGTACTCTGTTACATTAGCTTGGGTTTCATCTCACACGTCACTAAATTCCTGACAATCTACCTTGTGCACAGGACCACAATACAGGAACTTTAGTATGTTCTGAGTTACTAGCCCACTTGACTGAAAACCTGTGATCAGAGCAGAGAGAAGGACAGGGAAACAGACTGACCTCACAGGCCACCCCTGCAGGCACTGCAGATGCCTCCTTTGTGGTTGAATGCTGATGAACATCCATACAATTGCCCCATAATGAGTGTTTGTTTTACCTTTCTGTCTGGAGTATATGTTCGCTTCACTATCACCGGGCAGGGAAACTCAGAGAGCTCTCAGTGCCACGTCCCACCCCCAAGGGCCAGCCCTGTCCAGAGCTCATGCTGCATGAAGCACGGGTGACAGGAGGAGTGGTCCCCGCACAGCCCCGGTCCCCTGTGCCGGGCTAGCCCTGCTGCGCTGTTTCGCCCCGACACGGTCTCCCACGGAGCAGTTCCACCGCAGGGCTTACAGGCAAGGAATGCTTTGTGCCGGCCCTCCCTGCTTGGGCAAGTTTCCTCTGTCTGGGCATGAGAAAACTGGGTAAAACATTTCTTTACGATACAGAGCCCTCTTGGGGGCTGGGCACCAGCACATGGGTTTTGCTAGCAGTGGAATACAGGAACTTTTTAGCCAGTACATTATCTCAGTACATTATCACAACCCTTGCTGGGCCAGCACTGAAGCAAGTGATGTTGTCTCTGCCTGGGACTAGAGACACAAAGATATTAATTAATTTGCCTGCAGTCACCCAGGAGACACAGCAGAGCTGGGGACCAGGGACAGGATTTTGAAGTTCTTGCAACTAAACACTGAGTCATACTCCACAATGTCATCACAGCAATAGCATTCAAGTTCCTTGCACCAGCATTCCCACCCTCTTCCTTCAGAGGAACTATGTAACTGCAATTAGAAATCACACCTAGCTTGTAGAATTTCACACAGAAGGAAAAGGTTTCATCATATACAAGCGCACAGGAATGCTGTATGTAAACATACCACCTGATTTTTTTTTCTTTTTCAAGAAACAAAAAAGAATAAGTTTACAAAGTAATCAGGTGTACTGCAGAAATACTAACCTGCTCATATGCTGCAAAGTCAGTGTGTAGTGCTGTGAATGAATATGGGGTTTAAACTATGTCAATTTGATAGAATAAATCCACTCATGTGAGCAAAGTCTAAGGCTAAAGATTTAAAATAAGAACATACCAATTTTCTGATGATCCCAAGAATACAAATTTACTTGTTTTATAGTGGTACCAGTACTAGCCTATAATCTGTCTTAACCCTATAGCCACAGTTTTCCAACAGACCAGTCATTGATTTTGAAAGGCACTATGTCCTAAAACTGTGTCATAATGCAGCATATGATGAGAGGTAATACCCATTTCAATAAAATGAACTGTCCCAACAGTCAAATTTTTGGTAGTTATAGGAAGCACAAAGTCCACATCAAGAAGCTGACATTAGCATCTGAGATACTGACAGTAGGCAGTCTGTCAGGGTAAGGGGCCAGTGACTGCCCCCCACCAAGAATAATTCTTAAGGACAAGTAGCTTTCCCTAGAAATAATGCATTTCACTTTTTTTTGAAGAAGAAGAAGTAATATAAAGATTGCTCCTTCTCCCTTTTAATAAGTTTAGATTCTGCATCAAGCATAGCATTTAAAGTCCTTTGCTTAGAAACCGTGACTGCTCTTGAATACACTAGGTCTTTAGAAACTGATGTTTTAGTACTAAAGAAATCAACAGCCACTTATGACACTGACAGGAAACACTCCATTTCACGCCAAGAAATTATTTCAATCACTTCTGTGGCCTAAAAATTGAAGTGGTGTGCATACTCATCAGATTTTCATCACAAAATATTTTCAAAGCTGAACCTTCTTCCCAGCACATCCCACTCAAACAAAGCTCACAGTGAAATGGGATTGACTAAGACTGATGGTGTTTTCCCTTGAAAAAAGTAGCAACCTCATGCACACCAACAGAAATGCACAGCAGCCTGAGAGGATGGAGTTTTCCTGCAGCTCCCAGAAATTCCCTCACCACCTCTTCTACTATGAAGGGCTGTCAATTTGTCCCCTTCACTTTCAGCAGACAATAGGTGGTGACATCAGGAGCACTTCCAAAGAAGGATACAGATGCTCTGGAGGCACACTGCAAAACCCACTGGGGTGTAAATTCAGGGCCGAGGTCTTCTTGTCAGCAACTACCACAAAAAAGTGGAGGAAGTGGCATGGCCACTGAACAATGGAGAGGTCAAGCAGCTCACAGCCATTTCATGACCCAGACAAACCAAGGTCAAGAGATTCAGGTAGCAACTTGGCCTGGGCATGAGTTACAGCACAAATGAATTGTTTTAACAAATCAGCTTTGGTCAATTAAACCTAACAAGATGCATTGCATCACATAGCAGGGTTCTTGACACTAAGGCCAGGAGCTGAGGCCAGCCTCGTAAAACACATATTTTAATGTGGCATGACAAATTTAAGGTAATCCATCTAGAAACTGCAGATGTCAGAGTAAGTTGTCTTGATTGGGAGAAATTTTCGCACTTTTAAATCAGGGACACTGGAGGGTAGCCATGCCTTCAGAAAGTCTGGCATCACTCTCAATGGCATTACTCAGGCAATGGAAAGCTGATGCTGCAATGAGTATATTTTTTTATCTCTCAGACACAATGCACATCCGTAACAATCTTCTAAGAATTTCCATGTTAGCCACTTCATAAAACAGGCTGAAAATGGTTTGGCATCTTAGCCAAATGCAATTCACTAGCGAAAAAGATATACTCCATGAATATTTTAATTTCATTTAATTTCTAAAGGCATAGAATTTGTAATTAGTGTTCTCTAAAGCATGCACATTGTTTTGTTTCTGTTTTAAAGAAAAATTTATAAATCTTATGACATGTCCGAACATAGTTTAAGAAGGATATGGCAAGGTAATTGACTGGAAATTAAAATACAATGCTAGGTTTAAGATAAATAGATAACCATCCTTCAGTTGTTTAAATTGATCCTTTATAAAAAGATGTATAGTAACTCACGTTAATATAGCTTGGATATCAGGAAGACAAATACATAAACAATATGTTCAAAATATACATACTTAAAATTATTAATTGTCAAATAATTCCAAATAATATAGAATATACTTACCTGTGCACAGCATTTGCCTCCAACAAACAATCACAGAATTTTTTTTCTAATTTCTCGATAGCAACACCAACTTTCTCAGAGTTCACTAACTGTTCATTTTTGCATTCAGCTTTCCTGTTCACTTTCTAAGGAAGAAAATGGGAACTGTTTTGATCAATTTCCATACGTATTTTTTTCAGGGGAAAAATAATTTAAAAGCCCACTTAAAGGCAGAGAGATGCCTTTAGTGAAGGTGCCTTTATGGAAGGACACTGGAAAACTTAACGTGTCCCTTCTGCTCTGCAGATAAGCAGTTACTTAACTAAAAAGTGCAAGGTTTCACTGAGAGAAATAAACACAATGACTGGGGCTTCAGCTAAGCTTTCACACCATGCTACATCACAATAACTTCTCCTTATTTCAGTTCTACTGCTTGGAGTAAAAACAAACAAACATACATGTAGTTTAAAAATTCCAAACACCACAGGCAGTTAGGAGCAAATTAAGGTTAAAATTACACCAAGGTCCCTATAATTTTTGTTCACTTTTCTGACTTGAAGAGGAATCTAGGATGAAACAGGATGTAACACACAGGAGTCATAGGGCATGAAGGCAAAAGCTCTGGTCCTCAGGCTAGCTAGAAAGTTTTGAAATACTGTTATTGATAAACACACTTCAGACCATCAGCCCTTCCTCAAAATCCCCTGCAAACACCAAGTCTGAAGTGCCCATCTCCCACCACTCTCTTTGGGGTGAGGGGGAAAACTAGCAGAAAAGTCACATGCTAGTGTTGGTGTTCCTAAGAAACAGCTAAAGACATGTATTTATTTAAAATTATAAAAGCACAATATACTCCAGACAAGGAAAGACACCACCCCCTCTGAGGAAGACTGGGGGGCAGAGTGCAAGTAATTTTTTTGTAAACAAAAACATGGTGGGGGAAAAGATAAATAGCTGCACTAGAAGAATCCTTCCAGCTTCACACACAACTCACTGCTACCAGACAGTACAACAGACTCACCAAAATGAACTTTGCTTTCTCTTAGATAAAGCTAATAATCTAAGATTTACTTCCCCTTTACCAGCTTCTGAGACTTTCAAACCTCTTCTAATCCAGGCTTCACTGCTCTGAGCCTGGTTTTTAGTGAAAACTTCTAAAAATTCCACCAGTTTGAAATAACAAAAATAAAAGAGAGATAGTGTAAAATCATGAAACCTCCCTATAATGAATGACATCTTGTTTGACATCTGTCAAACAAACGGAGTAGTAACATAAACTTTCTTCCTTTTTCACATTCACTTAGTATCTGAGAAGTAGCTCCACATCAGGAGCCTTCTTCTTCACCCCACAATGGAAGGAGCAACCCTATTCAGTTAAGATAGCCATTTGACTTGATCTTAAGATCATCCTAATCCAAGCAATTACAGCAAAGAAACATTTCACCTTGCTGTTGAAAAAAAGGTGCTGTTGGATAGTAGCACTTCAGGAAACCTCTTGAATTAGTGTTTGGCATTGTAGACCACCATTTCAGAGGGCCACCTGTCCTTGACATGACTATGTTACTACAGTAGCAGCAGGGAAGAGGAGAAGGACAAAAAGCAGGGGGGAAAAAAGGAAAGCTAGAAAAAGAAGTGGGCTTGACAGCAATCTCATGCAATTAACTTTAAAATCCAACCAGCAGTGGCCTTTAGTATTTAAGTGTTTTAAGGAAGTTTTCACAGTTACCGTGAATTCAATATGCAGGAAAATTTAAGAAACTAAAACATAAAACTCTACTTTAAATTGACATATTTCCTTCATGAATTAGTGGTCTTATATACAGTTTAGAAATTTCTGTCTGAAACTACCATGAAGCAAGAATCTTCTGATTCCTTTTCCATTCTTTTTTTTTAATTTATAGCTTCTTGCTGTTGAACTAAATGTCATTCATAAATTAACACTGACCTCTACATTTTCAAGTAGTTGCTCAGAATTCATTTAAGCTAAAGTTTCTTTTGTCTTAAACACAATTGATGTTATTTAACTGTGTGAAAATTACTCCTCTTAGTGTATCAGGTAAGAAAAATCAGAATGAGGTAAATGTTCCTTCCTAAAATGCTCATAAATTTAATTCCTGTTAAAAAAATTAATATTAAATATGAAAAATCTCTTTTTCCTTCTCATGAACCTGTCATACGACCCACAATCCTGCTCTGAGGGAAATTTTTTAAATTAAAAAGAAAAAATAAACATTTTGACTACTTCAGATCTACTATCTGAAGTTCACATATAAACGTTCTGAAAAAATGAAAATTGCTAAGTGACCTTTCAAAATGTTTCAGTACCCTACATCTTCATAAACAAAGTAACTATTAATAAGCAATTGACAAACCTTATTACATCCATATATACACTGAATAAACCTCCATTTCCTAATGGCAGACGTCTCTCTTGCCTGTAATTTTCAGCACAACAGAGACAGTCAACAAAATAGTTATCCAAAATTTCACATTAGAAAACTAGAAAATAATACAGTGTCTTTTTCCATTCACACAAAAAAGTTTTTTTTAAAATTGCATTGTCTGCACACTTCAACAGACTGGAATTGTCTAGAGTAATTCCATTTTAAAAGGGTTTATTATCCACTGTGAGATTTTTAAACTACTAGAAGCTCTTTTCATACCAGAGCAGATAAAATATAAACTCATACTTCTGGTTCTGTACTGGCTTTCTGATTCAATATGAGGATTCAGAGCAAGGGATCTGCATGCCATCTCACTGGGCAAGAAACAAGGTCCTAGAGCACATAGAAGCCTGTAGGTACAGGCAGTAATAAGCTCTATTTCCTGTTGTTCCTGCTGTAACTCATAATTTGCTGTGTAAACTCCCAACAAATCACTGGGCACTTTGACATATCCTTCTGCAAAACAGGCAAAACATTCTAGTGTGTGTTCCTAGGTAAAGTATTCAGAAGGAGGTAAACCATCAAGGTTAAAAGAAGTAGGAACAGTCAGCAAATGGTTGATTCTTCTAAGTCCCTTGCTTTTTCATTAATTGTATATGAGAACATCAGTGCACATGAAAAATGCAAACCCTCATCCAAAATCTGTCTGGGTGGTGTGACATTTAGGCATATGACCATAATATGGCTTAACCAGAAACTGCTTAAAACATTATTTTGAGTGTGATTTTAAGCGGAATTTCATGTAGTCAGAGCAAACTAACCAAAATAATTTTATTATCATTTTAAAATATGAAAAGAATGACTACACAATAAATTTTCTCTACTTACGGAATGAAAACTAAAATGTAACATGAAAGCTACTATGCAAAACTCTTTCAAATTCTGAGCTCTCTATAGCTATAAATTCAAAAATTCAAAAAGCTTTAAAAAAGATCAAGCCATTGATAAACCCACCCACTCATGCAATTCAGACACGTCACATTAAAAAAAGAATTAAAATTCCTTCTGGAAGAGTGCACATTTTTCAAGTAAGACAAGGCACACACGTTGCCAGGACTGTCTGAACTGAGAAAACAATATCCCCATTTGGCTAGGGGTTGCCAGTTTGCTGGCATTAAGCTAAGGGCAAAAGAGATTCTGCTCGATCTGGCGGCAGCACCTTGCACCCCAGCTAAGGTTATCTGCAAGCACGCTTTTTAGGAGCACGGGCACCACACCAGGGTGTGCCCGTGCCCCGTCCTACACCCCCCCCGCCCCCGGCGGGGCATGGCACCTGGGGCAGGGCAGGGCACTGCCGACATCCCTTGCACAGGGGCAGCTAAGCATAAGAGTCCTGCACACAAAATTCTCCCCCTGGCCAGCCAGTGCCCTCTCTTTTCTCTCACCTTTCTCTTGCTTTTCTTTTTCATCCAGGCCCAGCACCCCCCCTCCAATCCTCAAGAGACAGGACACAGTCTAGCAACTCAGGGACTCACATAGGCCAGGCTTCCTTCTGTGCAGCCCTTTGGGTAGAGCTGCTAATCCTTCTTATTAATTAACAAGATAATAGCAGTCAACCGGAAAGCAATATTAATGTTAACTATCTAGAAAACTTCCAACAGAAATGATTTATTCTTTTTACCAATTTCCTGGTAACAAAGTCACACAGCTGGAACTGTGGTAGCATCTTGATGGTGTCAGAAGTTAAAAAATGAAGAGTGCCTGAACACTATGGGACTAAGGACATCTGCATCTATTTTCTGCCCCGCTCCCAAGATAGTTTAAAAGATCCTCTCCTCCTTTGACTCCAGAGTTTATTAACAGCTGGGAACATGGGCTCCCCCAATTATATCATCCTTACATAAGAACAAAGGAGAGTGTAAACAGTAACATGACTGATCAGAGACACGTACTCTGAGAGGCACATTCACTAAAAACACTTAAAAATGTTAACATTTACGTGTACCACCGCTTCAGTTCTTTAAACTCTCAAAGCATTTCTCAAGGTCTACTATGCTTCATTCAGTATATGCTGAATTACCTAATATCAAGTTTGCATTTTACTTATGCTGCAAAAAAAAAGTAGCAGAGATGATGAAGGAATTAGGAATTCTGCAGACAAGGCACATTGCTATAGATACTTTATGCTTTAAAAAAAAAATAAGGCAATTTTTAGCTTTTTTTTTGAATTAGTCACTGTAAGAGTAAGTAAAACATCTATCTGAAGGAGGGATTTGTATTATCTTGGTTCTGTTGCAGCAAACAAGTACTGCAGCTTTCATTCACTGATTGTCAAAAACTTTCCAATGTGCCCACTGCAATGCGGATGCCAACCAACGAATCAAAGGCATTCAGCAACTAGACAAAGAGGGTCTGATGCCAACCTCGGTGCCACTGGCAACCATTATTGGCATCAAGCACATTGTCTGCCTTTTTTTTCCTCTCTCCTGGCACTCGACAAACAAAATGGCGGTTCTTGTAGCAACGGGAACACAGCATAAGCACTGCGCTGAATCAAATACCATCAAATGATTTTATGGACTGAAATGCATTTCAGACCAATAGATAGACACTCTCAGAGGCTGACAGGAAAAAAAATAGGGGCAATTCTGTCAATAGAAACAATGTTCATACCATTTTCAAGTTTGGGGTTTATAAAAGATCTGCGTGGGACACACACACGCCCCTGATACCCACAACAAGCAGAGCCCCTTGGAAGCATGTTATGATTAAGAATTATTTTGATGTTAAACATTGATCACAGTGTATACTTCACAGTTTCTTCTTCCATTTCAGTCAAAGGAGCAGGATTGCAACCTATGTCAATCCTCTTTTTTTTTTTTTCTTTTATTTAAGAGGATAGCAGAAAGAGAATAGAGGGGGGAAAAGATGCTGAATTTTGAGATGAGCGAAAAGTAGAATCTGAGGAAGTTCGTCAAGGATAGAACTTCACAGATCAGTCCTTATTTCTTCTTTCAAGGCAGTAGAAGCTCTTTTTGTTAAGAACTGAAAAGATTATTGACACTTCTAGATCTGGAAATTGTCAATATATTGTAACATTAGTCTGCACTGCAATGCGGATGCCAACCAACAAATCACAGACATCCTAGGCTAAACAAAGAAGGTCTGATGCCAATCCTGGTGCCACTGGCAACCATCACTGGCACCCGAACTATCCTTCCTCCTCTTTTTTCCCCCTAATCTTCTATTTTAAAGCAACAAAAAAGCAAACTACTTGGCCCCTTTATTCATTTTATGTGCTAATTCCTTCTTCATATTTCATTCAGGGACTTAATTGTTTCTATGTTTCCACTTAGTTTTTACACAGTGCTATTAGGCGTGTTTATATGTTCCGAAAGATAAATAAAAAGCAAAACGCCATATGTATAATGCAGCATTTTGGTTGACTTCATGCGTATCTTTCACAAAGCCTGGCACTCTTAATCAAGTACACTACAAAGTGCCACAATTAACCTGCTTTCAATCAGTATAGAGAATCAAAGTTTGATAAAATGGAAAAAAAATACATGGACAACTTCGTATGACTTCTTCAAGAAGAGAGCCAACAGATGTTAATGGAAGATTTACTGTAAAGCAGAAAGACAGATACAAAATACATGCAGTTAATAATAAACAAAAGGGTCTTCTAAGAATGACTTGGTATACAGAAATTATCCAGCTTCATTTCAGTATATTGTCAAAGTTGCATTGCATAACTGTGAAAGTTATAATATTACAGCATGCTTAACTTACTCATTTCCAATTAGACAAAAGTGTTTTAAATAAACTTATATTCTCAATACATTTAAATCAACAAAATCAGCTATGCCCTGCAATTCCTTCTCCAAGTTACTGGCTTTCAACAACTTTTAAGTCAACAATGTGTTAAGAGTACTCTGACCCCAGTTTCTTTGGCACAAGAACTACTTAAACTCCCTTTGTAGTTTTGACTTTTAGAGACAGGTAAAA
>WEIT01010970.1:30408-42862 GCA_013389985.1 Dryoscopus gambensis
CGCTGCGCTGCGCCGCCGGCCCGCGGGAAGCGCGGCTCTCCGCTTCCGCCTGGCGGCCGCGGGCTCCTGCACGCTAAGGACGAGTAATACTTCGCTCCAGCCCTCTCAGGCCACGCTTGATGAGTATGGCTCTTCGCACGTGGGGTTTTTTGGTTGTTTGTTTTTGGTGGGTTTTTTTTCCCCGAAAGGTTTTTGCTCACATATTATGTAATTTCATGGTTTCAGATGCCACCTTTTGTAAGGTGTCACATCATACTGCTCGCTCCCTGTAGGATTAACTCCGCTCCAGAGGAGTTGTTCACCAGTCCAAACCCGAAGGCAGTAAGGCAACCTCGCAGAGGAAGGATTTCACATTTAAAACTTCCTACACAATTAAGGCACTTGCAGTGAAATAAATAAACCTGCATGAGGTAAAAGTGTGTGAAGAGTTTTAATCAATCAGATAACAAGTGTATTCCTTCCTGTTAAAAAACTGGCAAGTACAAACTGTATTGAATCTTCATAATTACTTGGAGGCCATTGCTGGGAGTATGGGAGCCTCTCAGAAAGTTGATTTTCTTTTGTCTGATTCGAGAAAAACAGTTTAAGCTTCTAAAAATGCGGTCTACTCTTGAAATGAAGCAGAAATTGCCATGAAATAGGAAAAAAAATTGAAATATCAGTCTCAGACTTAAGACCAATCGCTGTAGAGTTTTGCTTTACTTTTTAGATCTTTACTTTTCAGATCCTTTTATAAAGAAGTCAAACCTAGAAAAATTGAATTATGACTTTTTCTGTTCAGTGAGCAGGGGAAATGGTTGTTCGTGCTATGTGTGGTAGATTTTGAAAATTTTACACCAGCCAGTCAGTCAAATGGAAAGCAGACCTTTCTTCACACCAAAAGGAACCTGCAGGTGTTGATTTTTTAAATTTTAAATGTTTTCCTCTTTTTTATGGAATGAAAGTTTTATTTTTGAAAGTTGCACACAATTAACAATTTGTGCTAGAATTAACAGAATTAACAGAATTTTTGCAAGAATTTTGGCAATATTTCATTCAGATTTTGAGGCCTTTTTTTTGCATCTTAGCTTTGAATTTGGTGTTGCTGTTGTGATTGCTGACAAAGGTTCAGTTTCTGGTAGACAGTCCCATTACTCACTGCAGCTTTCTCTGTTTTGTTGGTTGGTTGGCTGTTTTTGTTGAGTCTGTATATTTACTAAGCCTAACTTTGCATGTGATTTAGCAAAAACTTGCTAAATTGATTAATATTATATCAAATGACAGAAATAATGGCATCAGGAAAGAAATAAGTATTTCAGTCCTTTAAAAAGAAAAATTATATTGCACAAAGCTGTCATACTTTATCAGTTTAGTTTAAACCTAGATGGTCATAAACAACTTTTGTGAACATATTTTTAAATTCAAAAATTGGGTTATGTATCATTTCCATAGTTTTTAATTTCTGAATTCTATAGCGCTAACATGTGTTGATTATGACTTTCTTTACCATAAATGTAATCAAAGGCTCAGATATTTTGTAATAGACTGACCTTAAGTTCTGTTGATTCTGGATTTTTTTGGTTTTCTGAGGTTATAATATCAATATACTTGATTCTTTTTAACATTCAGAATGGATAAAACAGGAAAAGACTGTAAATAGTTTCTTCCATGGATAATTGCTACCAAGTCAGTTACTCATCCATGTATGAGTGGATAGCAATCTAAAGGAAGATAGACTAACTTGCAGAATTTCCACTAAAACAAATAACAAAGAATTATTTGACATCTTTATAACAGAATTTGTGAGAAATATCAAATGTTTCAAGATGTTGTTTTTGAAGATGCTGATGTAAATTTACTTTAGTAAAATCTCTGTATTTTCAGGGTTTGCTTACTAATTGACAGGACAGGAAAATTAAATAAGTGAAAGGGGACCTGGTGCATCAATAGTTCAACAGTCAAGTCTATGAAGTAGTGCAGTCATGGGATAGACAGAGCAAACAAGGATCACGTTAAGCAACAATGCCGTAGGCAGGATCTCAGTACAGTTTGCCTGTGTGCATGAGGGGCGCAGACATTCCTATTCATAACAGGACAACTGAGAAAACCATGTAGCTTTGGATAAATACATCATTTTCCACGTGTGAAAAAATGCTCTTGCCCCACCAGCTTTCAAGTAGGAGCTTCCCACTTTTCACAGAAAGGCCACTGTAGTAAAAAGTTGCTGCCTCCTATTCCTGAAACCTATTCCGTTCAGGTTTGTCTGAGCAGGGCACCATGAAAACTCCACGATTTGCACATGTGCACAACACTTGCTCATTATTTCTGGAAGTTCATACTTTCGCCATGCTGCTCTTTACAGGACCCCAGCCCCGCCGAGCCTCCCGCACAGTCTCCTAGCAACTAGAATTATAACTCTCACTTTGGCCCTGGCGAAATGATTCCTTCTGCTGCTTCCCCCAGGCAAACACTCTGCAGTCCAGGGTGAAATGCACTGGGCAGAGAGATGCGGAGTACTGGTCAGAAGGCTTGCAAAGGCTGATGTCAGTAGTTCCCTGTGTTGCCAAGCAAAGCCTGGAGTACCCACCCACCGCAGCAGGGTCAAGTTCCAGTTGTTTCCCAGCCTGCACTGGCATATTAGGTAGGGGAGAATTCAAGCAGATTTCATCAAATTATTTCTAACATGCTGTGACTTCAGCAAGCAGCATCAAAGTTGTTACAGTAGACCATTTTTTCATTTTGGATAATAAAGCAAGGCAGGAAAGGAAATATGGCATATATGGTTTTAGTCAGCAGCAAGTCTCCCTTTCCTTGTCCAGGAAAGCAACTGCAGAATCCTGATGCACAGCATCACTTCTTGCCTAGTTCATAGTCTCATACTGTATACTTTTATTTGTTTAGACCTCTGCTGCTATTAAAATATGGCAGAAACATTATCACAACATCACCACTCAACCATATCATCACATCATTACCAAAACAAATTAAAAGATTAGGAAATAAGCAAAGCACTGAAAGGTAGAAGATCTTGTGTGTGTTCCATACAAGAGCCTTCAGCTCTTCAACTCTCCTTAATAATAGAGCAAAGTGTAATTTCTTCCCCCGCACCCTTGTTTCTCTCAATCCACATGATTGCTAAGGAACTGTAACACCATTGTTTTTAATAGCAAAAAAAAAGAAAAGCTGCAGCTTAATGGTAGCATTTAAATGGCATTCAGAGCCCTTTGAGTTCACACCTCATTAAGGTGAACAGGAAGAGAAGGGGTGCACATCTTTGTTGTTACTTTTGCCTTGCAGCATTTTCAGCCAAGCTATGTGAACAGACCAGCAGCATATTAACTAACTTTGTAGCAGCTGTATTTTTGTAGCAGGTTTGTTTTGGTTTGGTTTGGGGATTCTTAAGTTTAAAAATTGCAGAACATTGTGAAATGGAGCCAGGGCAGGCCCTTAAAGGACAATTATTTTGGCTTCCTATTTTTTGCAAGCTAATCTACCAGATCCAAGTCTCCTTCCTTACCCAGTTAAGGGGTTTCTTTTGACTAAACTTCACATGCCCCGCTGTTTCTCAGATGTGTCCCGTAGCATCAAAAGTGACTTGGCACAATATTTCTTGCCCTGGGCACAAGCATACTTACCTGAAATGACCAAACACAGGAACATTTGTAAGTTGTCTCTTCCCTGCTCCTGTAACAGACTATGTTGCCATTGCATAGGTGATCGGATTTGGCCCTAGAATAGGTTTGGCACCAGGATCCCTCAGCAGGTTTGCTGACAACACCAAGCTGTGTGGTAAGGTCAACAAGCTGAAAGGCAGGGATGCCATCCAGAGGAACCTTGACAAGCTTAAGAGGGGGGTATGTGCAAACATCATGAAGCTCAGCAAGGCCAAGTACAAGGTCCTGCATCTGGAGTTGGAGCAATCCCAAGTGCAAATACAGGGTGGGTGGAGAATGGATTGAGAGTGGCCCTGGGGAGAAAGACTAGGGGTGTTCACGGACAAGAAGGTCAACATGACCCAGCAATGTGTGCTTGCAGTCCAGAGAACCAACCACATCCTCAGCTGCATCCAAAGCAGCATGGCCAACAGGTCAAGGGAGGTGAATCTGCCTCTCTGCTGTTCACGTCAGACCCCCACCCAGAGTGCTGCATTCAGCTCTGGGGTCAGCATAATAAGGACATGGACCTGTTGGAATGAATACAGAGTCAGTAAGTTGATCACTGGACTGGAGCATCTGTCCTGTGAAGACAGNGGGAGAAAGACTAGGGGTGTTCACGGACAAGAAGGTCAACATGACCCAGCAATGTGTGCTTGCAGTCCAGAGAACCAACCACATCCTCAGCTGCATCCAAAGCAGCATGGCCAACAGGTCAAGGGAGGTGAATCTGCCTCTCTGCTGTTCACGTCAGACCCCCACCCAGAGTGCTGCATTCAGCTCTGGGGTCAGCATAATAAGGACATGGACCTGTTGGAATGAATACAGAGTCAGTAAGTTGATCACTGGACTGGAGCATCTGTCCTGTGAAGACAGGCTGAGTTGGAGCTCTTCAGCCTGGTGAAAAGAAGGCTTCAGGGAGACCTAATAGTACCTTCCAGTACCTAAAAAAGGCCACAAGAAAGCTGGAGAGGGACTTTTCACGAGGGCATGTAGTGATAGTACAGGGGTGAATGGCCTTAAGCTGAAGGAGAGTAGGTTTAGGTTAGACATTAGGAATAAATTCTTTACTATAAAGGTGGTGAGGCACTGGCATACGTTGCCCAGAGAGGCTGTGGACTCCTCATACCTGGAGTAAGCTGGATGGGGCTCTGAGCAACCCGATCAAGTGGAAAGCTCCCTGCCCACGGCAGGGGAATTGGAATGAGACGATCTTTAAGGTCCCTTTCAACCTAAACCATTATACGATTCTATGATTTCTGACCATGTCTTCCAAGGCTTTTAGCACTTATCAGCTTGAGAGCATGATTCAAAAGAGTCAGAGGAAGAACTCCTGTGAAAAAGTTCTTTTAGCCTGCTAACCCAGCTTCTCACTTCCATTTCTGTCCTTTTCTGGTTTTTTTCTGATGTCCTTTTCCACATCAGACTGAATGTGGATCAACCACTCCCAAATGTCGCTTTACTGTTATCGTAGCAGGAGAGGTTAGGGAAGGCAGTAAAGGTTATTTTCATGCAAATATCTGACTTTGCACTTTTACACTGGGATGTCCAGGATGATAGAAGGAGAGCTTATTTCTGCTGATGGATCCTCATGTGACAGTCTGGCAGACACTGACACTTAGTGCATGCCACAGTCACTGTGGGTTGTCCTGTTGGCACACCATCATGATAATTTGTGCAAAAGAAATCTATTCTCTCAGCATGTAGTCAGGATATTCAACACTTCTGTACGAAAAAGAAATATGCATGAGGATTGACCATAAAATTTTCCTGCCCCCATCTCCAGGACCACCCAGCAGGGCAGATGTTTTTGTCCAATCTGAATGACTTTGACACCTGGTGGCTTTTTCATCCTGACTTCCACAGGTCTGTGTCATTTTGGTGTCATCAAGGCAGCTGAAGATCCTGTGGTAGAGAAGATTTTTACACAATGTATGATTTTGTTCCTCTTGCTGGTATGCTTAAGATAATAGCTAAGGTTTAGAAGAAGGGATTTCACAAACTGCTTTGCAGACAGGGTTAATACTGTGGATATGCAACACTTTACCAATCCCATAGAACGCGCAACCAGCCTGAAAGACAGCATAGGTTTCTGTCACCCATGGAGTAGAAAGATGACCAGAATGCTGCTGTCCCAGAGATGACATTCACCATTTTGAATAGCACAGATCTTACTCCCTCACGAGAATATGGATATTGATAATATATGTATGTCATTTTAAGAAACATCTCTTGCCCTCTTCATGTACCCAGCAGAAGATTCTCAGCTGGTGGAGAGTGGTAAAGTGTGAACTCAGCAGGCTAAAGAAAAGGCAGTCCTTCTTACTGAATAATTTCTGAATAAAAGCATGGCCAGTGCCTTTTCTACTCCTGCCCTCTACAGTGTCCTGCACAATGTCTCTAAGGAAGAGGCCCTCCAAGGCTCTCCCAACAGTTTTCAAGGCACAGCAGACCTGAGATAGGTGGCTAGCTAGTGTGCTTGTCATCAATGGGGCAGGGCCCAGTAAGCAGCAAAAGAGCAAAATGAAAGCACTCTCTTCAGTGTTTTGTAATATGCAAGAGAAAATTTCATGCTATGGAAACAAAATGGGACATGGCACTCTTCTCCAGCACCCATGGATATGTTTTCCATGGTTTTTTTGACTATCAGGCAACTGAGTATGTTAGCATCTTCCTAATTTGTTCTTCCCTCCTGCACATTCACAAGCCTGGGAATACCTCTGAAGATTGTCTAATTGATTTATTAAATAATTTTTAAAATAGTAAAATAAAAATGTTATAAATAATCTGTTATATAAGCACTTTTAGAATCATCACAGGCATTCCAACTGTTATAATAATGATTTTTAAAGATGCAGATTTGCAATGCCACCAAGCGCTGCCAGTACAGTCACACTAGTGGTTGAGAACAACTTCTGAGGGATACTATTTCCCTTTGACCACACACCAATGCACTCTGTGGGAACAGAGTGAATGGTGAGGAGTACCTACTTCCAGTCCTGGAAAAACTGAAAATCTGGTGACAGCACTAGCTGTGTGAGAAGACAGTATGCAGGAGCAGGCACCAGTGAAATGCTGGGGCTGATTATGTTCCAGGAGCGGGAACCCTTACCTTGGAAACCATGGGATGAGTCACTGCCCCTTTTTCTCTTCTGTCTCGCTGTGGGCTCTTCTAGTCCTGGTCAGAGAGGTCATTTTACCCTCTTCCTTTCCCTTAGCTTCCTTTTTTTTGTTGTTTTTTGGGGGGTTCTTTTGTTAGACATTGCTCTTCCTTCCTCACTTCACTGGCTGAAGTGATCGTCCAGCTAAAATCCAGAGTTGGTGTGTACTTCATGCCCTTATGAGCTCTTTCATTATACTCTGTTGATTCTGCTTTGCTTATTGACTCACTATAAGAGGAGGAAGGTTTCTTCAGGAAAAATTATGAGCATATCTCTTGTCCTCAATTCAAAGAAAAGAAGACTATCTCCTTTATAATTTATGACCTGGAAAGACCACAGACTTCCTCCTTTATCCCAGTTCATTAGTGCATTATGGGGGGGACTTCAGGTTAGTTTCTTAACTGACTGGAAAGACAAGTCAGGGGAAATGGACTAGGGGGTCATTCGATAATCTTTGTAAGGAGAGATTACTGGTAAGAAGACAAGTAAGTTTCTCATGTGTAAAAATCTCTACCTGACACCACATGAATCACTTAGTGAAGAGCATACCATGACAGAGACAGGGCTGGTGAGCTACAGGAAGTTTATTCTGACCAAGCAGCCTACTGAATGTTGATATATTAATCTTTAAATGCTGAAGGCAAATACTGGCATCCTGGATAGGAGAGGGGGACTATTTAAGCAGGCATTGTCACAAGACTAATACGAAGATTAGCCCAGACTGTCAAATTTATTCTCTCCTTCTTTCCTAGGATGAGAGGTTATGAATGGACAACCTCAAGAAAGCCAAATTCCACAGCCTTGGGTGGAGATTTTGACTACATGCAATCTCTGATAATCTATAATCTGGACTTGGAGACAATATCTCAGGAGTAGAACTCTGTACTGTTGTAGTGGTAGACAGAGAGTGCTGTCTGGAGAAACAAGAAGCTGGAATGGCTAAATGAAACTCACTGTTTTCTTTAAAAAATAAAGTATTTAGTTCGAAAGCAGGTCTTTTAGGCAGTCATGCAGGCTATTCAAGTTCACCATAGTCACAGGTGTGCAGGTGCACAGCAAAATGTGTTTTTACTGTATTTTGCTGCACTAGATTTATAATAAGGCACACCCTGAAATCATAAAAAGCTTTCTTGTCTTCATCCCTGAACATACCCCACTAACAGTGTTGATTTTCCATGTAGCTACCAAAATGAAACTGTAAACCATGATCACATCAGGGAGTAACCAAACGCCTTGATGAACCTGGTGTTGTCAAGATCTGGTTAACCTCGGCAGCATGTCCAAGGTGAGACAAGCATGTAAAAATAGAATGAGCTACATGACAGGAGATTACACATGCATAAGCCACAAGTGACCACAGGTAATTTGTGTTGCATAGAGGTAAGCCACAAAAAGGAAGAGGAGTGGAACAGTACAGGCCCAGGGAAGAGCAGTGCAGCCCTGAAGAGCTACCAAAATATGGCATAGCAGCTGTGAACGTTGCCAGGAGCCACTCACTATAGTGAGCCTCTCAGAGCCAGTTTTAAAATGAAACCCATATCCTTTCTGTAACCAACAGCTTGACAAGCAATCCTGTCTCTCAAGTACATGTAAGTTCAGAGTGAAAACAAAATTATTTGGAAGTATTTAAGCTACAATAGAAATCCTGCTTCATACTTTAAACATACAATGACTTTTCTGAAAGCCTGGGTTTTGTGTTCAGAGGAAGACTTCCTGGCATGTTAATATTTTTCACTAGACACAGGAAATTTGAGTTCCAAAGGTGACATTTTCAGAACACTTTGAACATATGGAAAACAAGGCTATAATGGAACTTCTCTGTAGCTTAATCGTACCCAGTAGTTCTGTGAATACTCTGAATACAGAGATGCATGCACTCAAGTTAATAAGGTAAGACTATTAATCTTTCTGTTAATTGGCTTAACTGATTAATGAAGTAATATATTTTGCAGCACAATATGTATTAATGCAAGCAAGTGGCAAAGAAGGACACCACTGAGCTCTTGAGTAGGGGAAGTAGAGAAAGTCAGAAGAAGGTGTGACTGCCAGCAGCAGGTCCGTCTAGGCCAAGAACAGCTTGATTTGACTAGGATGAGGAAAAGCAAGTCTTGTCACAAGAGTGGTACTGATTGATAAGGCAAAAACAAATCAAAGCAAGTTTTACCTCTTTCATTGTCCTCCTAGCCCCTAACACCACCATTTTTATCATAACCCCTCCCTGTCTTCCTTCTGCTTCTTGCTGAGCCAAAGAAAAGAAAATATGTTTGGAAGCAGGAGGAACTGAAGCAGCATAAGGGTGTGTAAAGGGCATGAAGAAAGGTCTATCAGATTTCACACTACGTGAAGGAAAGTAATACATGAGCCTCTCCAAAGAGGTAAATTAACTTACAGCCCATAAGTAGAAATACTATCTATTTTTCACTAAGGAATGCATTTTGCATAACTGCATAAATTCATACTCTCTGTTTAGAGGTATATTAGAGGAAAAAAGCAAGCAATGCTTTTCCATTATAATGTTATGTGGTGTTTTCTTCTGCACCAATGAGAGGAGTTTCTTTTTACTTTTTTTGTTTTACTTTCCTTCACTGAACCACATCCTCTCTTGTTTTCTGTGAAATTTGGACAGATAAATTTCTCTGCAAAAACATGGGATTCTTTGTTTCTGGAATGCATTGTGCCTATAACTCTCATGGCCTCAATTCAGGAATAGGATTTGTTTCAATGTCTTTTTTTGTTGCTACTCTCTTTTTAAGACTGAGCTGTGATAGTGGAATGGAACATATTAGAAATAGCGCTTCTTCAGCACCAGAAAAGCTGCAGCTTGTCCTAACACCTCTCCTTGAAGGCAGGATGAAGATTAAACCCAGACCACACCAACAAGACCCAGCACCATCCTTCATCCAGCAGTGCCCACACAGAGAGGTCTGTCCTACCTAAATTGCAGTTCAGACCAGGGTGATCCCAACCCCATGCTCGGCAGCTGCCCCAGGGCCTAGGACAGACTGCTGCCTCTGTGGCATGGACCACAGTGGTGCCCACTCTCCTTTAGCCCAGGGGAGGCAGGGTAAGCAACTGAAGTGGGAAAGGTCCCATGGCAGCCAGTGTGGGGCTACACTGCTATGCTGCCTCCTCTCTCCCCACACCTACCACTCCACAACCAGCAGGCAGAGGTTGCCACAGCTGGAGGGGAGGCAACTACAAAACAGCATGACAGGGAAGACATGACACTTGTGGGCTCCTTTCCTTCTCCTGCCAGGAGCACTCACTCAGCATCTCTTTTTTCTTTCTTCTTTTTTTTTTTTTTTAAAGTTTGTTTTAATTTTATTGTATTTCCTACAATGTGGAAGGGAGCTGCAGCCAAAAATAATGTTGCCAAGCCAAGGGGATTGGCACACATTGCTTGGAGTCTGCAGCAAGAGCAGAGGCTTTAAATAGACTGAGCTCTGGCTACAGGCTGCTCCTGGAGCGCTGGCAGTCTCACCCCAGTGAGCAGAGATGCCAACTGCGGGTGCAGGATGAGCTGCACCTCTGTGTCCCTGTGCCTGTGGGGTGTTTTACCCTCATCTGTGTTCAGCTCCCTCACCACCCCTAGCTCCCTGCTCACCCAAGGGCAGACTGTTGGGCTGCAAAGGCTGGCAGTGCAATCCATCCCCTGGAAATAACTCTACAGTTACTAGAAATCTGTCATCAGTAAAGCTGTGGTGGTCTGGTGGTAGCACATGTGCATGGTGGGGAAGCCTCCGCTCCAAGTGTTACACGTGTGAAATGCCAAATGTGGTGAGAGCTAGCCCAGTGAGGAGGTACTGGGATGGCTTCACAACCCTGCTGCCACAAAAGCTGTGCAGTATTGCTGTTTCATTAGACATTGACCACTGCTGAATTTTTCAAGATAAAGCAGACATACAATTTCTAGTTCATCATCCTTTCCCTGAACCAAAAGTAGTGCATGTGAACAACTCTGACCACAGCTAATTAAACAAAAAACTCAAAGCCTGGCAAGCCCAGTCAACTTTCCCCCTTGGATGACAGTGCCATGGGGGCAGGGTGACAAACTCCATTTTGTAGCAGTGCACGATAAAGCTGCCTCCTGCCCCTGTCAAAGACGTAGGAGGGCCCGGAAAAGGGCTTCTCTGAAGCCTGCAGAGTTCTTCGGTGTTGGGAATATTACCCTTTGCCTTGCGCTTGTCGTGCAAAGAAACCACGAACTCCTGCAAAGCTGAAGGCTGAAGCGTCTCTTTGCTCCTTTGAATTGTCTCCTGCCTCTCAGCCCTTATTTCCTCACCATCCTGTATATCTGCCTCACAGCAGCCGCCGATGACTTCGCTTTTCCGGGGGGAGAGGCCCACTCCGCCCTCCCCTCGCTCCCTGCCCTCCGGGGGGCGCTGGGGCTGGGGCTGCCCGTCCTGGGGGCTTGAGGGGGAGGCGGGCGGCCGCTCCGGGCAGCATCTGTCCGCACTGTTTTCGGGCCTCTCGCTGCTTCCGCTTCACACTCTCGCTGCAGGGCAGCTTGGCATGTCCTTCCTTGCGCTTTCAAAGGCTGCCTGCGCAACAAAAGCCACTTTTTCCACTTGCTAGTTTCATTCCCTCACTTCGGACCTGCTTCCTCCTCACAGCCTCAATCTCCCAAATAGACGAACTCCAAAAATGGGTCGGTTTCTCCTTGTTTCACCAGCTATATGCACATTTCCTTGAGTCTTTTTGTGGTTGTTATTCTGACCGGGTATTGCTCTGTCCCGAGCAGTATTTTCAGTCCAATACCAATTTCTTATGTAGGATAAAGAAGACAGCAGTTAACGCGAATAAATCTTAGGATAGAGCAGACATGTGTTGGTCATTTCCTCTCTGACATCCCAGTGTTAATTTTACGGCGGACGGCAGCACCACTTAGGCGTGTTCCAAAGACAGGATACTCTTTCTACGGGAGTATCGTCTAAGATAACGACACAGAGCAGGTAGGGGCGCCGCTACCCCTCCTTTAAAGACCCGACTGCTTCTTTTTCTCTCTCTCGCCGATGGACACACAAAACAAGGAGGGAACAAGGAAATGCTCATTCTCTTAGACTTCACTAGATTGGGGAAAAAAACCAAACAAACAAACAGAAAAGCCCAAACAAAACAAAAAAATCCAGCCTCCACTAGCGACTTCAGTCGCCTTAGGAAAGTTTCCACTCACAATAGCAGCTGCAAAGTTGGTTGATGGATCGACTGGTATTTGTGGCTAAAATTCACGTATTTAAAGCTGAAATAATGAATGAGCTGATCCTTCTACCGCCACAGCCCTGCTCCCGAAAAAAAACATCACCCAAACAGCGAATGGAATCGGTCCGCCGCCGCGAAGCCCGAGCATAGCCCCAGCATCGGCAGCAGCGGAGCCGTGCTTGGCTTTTGTCTCCATACGCTTTCTTCCTTTCCTTCCAAACTTTTGGACGCTCGCTCCGAGCTGTATTTATAGACCTGGAGCCCACGGCTGTATTTTTCCTTGTGCCTCCTTTGGCTTGGGCTTAAGTCACTGGCGGGGAAAATAAAAGAGGCAGGCAGTCAGGCGGGCAGACAAACGGGAGGACAGAAGGGGGGAAAGCTGAAAGTCCCGCAGGCGGGACGCGAAGGGACGCTGGGGCAGCGGCCGGAGGTGCGGGACTCCCCTTGCTCCTGGTGGGCCAG
>WEIT01010971.1:730-42584 GCA_013389985.1 Dryoscopus gambensis
CCAAATCACTGCACCATTTAATTTAACAACAGGACGAGGGCTGCAACCCACCTATCATCAGTGTCTTCAGAGAACCCGAGTCTAGAGTAATCCAGATTCACCAACTTGTGCCCTAATGCGGAAAAGCTACATAGTTTAACCAGTGACAACCAATTACTTTTTTTTTTTTAACCTAAAAATCTGCAAAAGTGGTAACATCCTTCTCTAGCTATTTTTTTTTGTTTGAATACTATCAAGAAAAGGCAGTTTCAATCTGTTATGGTTAAATAGTGCCCACCCCTATATTTATGAGAAACCCACAGCTGCATGCCTCCAGGAACAACAGTTCTGCAAGAGGCTCTCTCCTCTTCCCACCAATTTCAATTTCTTCCTTGTACAACTGGAAAAGATGATCTTGGCCTATATGACTTCTGAATGGTTATTTAATTGTTATGATATTAATTAACTATTATTAAATTGACTAATTCAATCAGAGCTCAAAAAACCTTTCATTTTACTTCAATTGCTTGAAGATCAATAAAAAAGAATCTAGAAATAAATTGATGCTTTTTAAAGGTGCATTATACATTGAAATGCTCTTTATAAGTTGTTCGAGTAATTATCTAAGTCATAACACTGAACATGAGAACTGCTGGCTTTCTCTCATCTGAACCTTCTGTAACTATCCAGGTTTGCAGAAAACACCCTTAAATAAATGCTCTCCTCAGATTTTATAGCAGTCTAGGTGCAGATGAAAAGGGAAGTCCTCATTTCACCATGCACTGATTTTCACCAGTGGATCAATGTCTACGTAGAGGTAAGCACCTAGAGCCTGTGGTTCATGGCTGGAAAGATAAGGATTAGGAAAAAGAAGCACATGAGAAATTCAAGAGACAAAAATCAGGCGTAAGAATACTGAGGGAAAGAGATGACTGAAGTGTTTTGTTGTTTCAGCAAAGGAAGACACCTTTTCAAATGAGTAGCAAAAAGCAAAACATCAACTGAATTAGCATTTGGGTTTGAACAATCTTAACCTTTTCTTTTTAAGAAAGTGATGGCCTACTCCCTCATGTTACCCCTCTGTCTGCAAGTACCCCTTGACTAAAGCTTTTGAGCTCGCAGAGCAATTTCAACCAACTCTGATGAGGCCTTCATGATATCAACTTTTCTAAAAGCTTCAGGAAAATGTGACCTTGATAACACAAAGGGATCCAAATCCCTGAACTAAAGGACAGGTAGCAATAACTTGGCTCTTTAGCCATTCTTGGAGTGAATTACACAAGCACAATTGTAATAATCCATGAACCAGTATCTATTTAGGGCTGAACAAGGTTCTGCACATTCTGCCCCTTGCCCATCTGGAAAGCAAGGATGTGGTAGGCAAGGTGGGATGTTCTAGGATGGTAGAAGATGTTGGATATGTAACAACATGAAATCACTGCTTGTGGAAAAAAACGCTTACAGGCATTTCACAAGTCTTTCCCTTACCCCCCTTATTATTTCTTCTCATATTGCCATGGGGCAAATTGGAAGACAATACTCAAAACATTGCTGCACTTTGGAAGTAATTTCAAGAGACATGGTGTATTAACTCGAAGTTTTCATTTATACCGATCATAAAATGGTAGAAATCGAGGGACTTAGGAAAAACAGGAAATGGAACAGCAGAATCATAGATTTCAGAAGAGCACGACTGTACTCAGAAGTAGCAGGTATTGCTAGAGGAAGCAATATTAAAAGTAAAAGGAATTAGAGAAAAAACAGCTATCTTTTAAGAAACTCATGTTAAGGGCAAAAGGACAAACCATTCTAGAGCTACTATGCAGTAATAAAGCAGATCTCAGCAGAAGCGTCCATCTAGCTTCAGACACTGCTTTTTGAGAAAGAAGAGGTGAACCAGATGGAGAGAACTGGGAAAAGAGGTATAAAGTCCAGTCAAGTAAGTTATGAGGAAAGAATGAACAAATTTGAATTGTCTAGTTTAAAGGGAAGAGAAAACCCTAATGACTGGCAGCCTAAGAGTCTTCAAACATGTAAAAGATGCTATTAAGCACCAATATGCTTAAATTACAGCCAAAGTGATCTAAATCAGACATTAGAAAGAACTTTGTACTGATAAAATCAGTCAAATGTGAATCTAGAGCAATGGAGGTGTTTAAGAGGGACATAAACTTCTGGTAGAGACATGGAATGTAAAGTCAAAGCTAACAGTGTCTAGCAAAAGACAGCAGAAAGCAGTGCTGTCAGTCTTAACACAACCCCAAAACAGAGTGGCACGTCTTATGAGCTAAGAGGCTCCAGAATAGCCTTCAAGATATGCCAGCAGAAAACCAGCCTTGGATAAAACTGACTTGCAGAAATGGACTAGATGATATCTCAAAATACTTTTAAGCCTCATGCCCTATTTTCCTACTTAAAACCTCATAAACCTCATTATGACATGAAATGTGGAAGAGAAATGACTGAGAACTGCAAAAACAGCTGAAACATATCTTCAGAGGGTGAAATGTAAGCAGATAGAGAGAACCTCTGAATCATAGGTGCTGGAAGAAGGAAATAGGTATACAGACTTTCTGCTTAAAATTAAAATAAAATTAATATTACTCCGACTCTAGGCAGCTCTCAATTTTGGGGAACTTAATCGGTTCAGCACACCTCCCAAAACTGTGTAACAAGAAGTCTATATAGACATTCTTTCCCCCTCTTTTGTGGACAAACACAACCCCCCTGTAATATTTACCTCATTAACATCTTTACATATCACCATTCTAGCAGATCAATCCTCTGAAAGATATGATAATGTTTCTTTGACTTTTCCTTAGGATAACACTTTGGTACACACATCTGTGCCTGTGCTCCTGAATTTGTGAAGTACAGAGACAGAGCAACAGTAATTGGTAAAGCAAAGGCTAGGCAGGGTCATCTAGAAGGATGTGCTGAAGCTCTGATCAAGAACACGCTCTCCTGAGATACCTGATATGTTTCTAGAGCAACAGAAGATGCCGAGACACCAATCTGACTTCTTGTCAGTGCAATCCAAAAGAAAGGCTCATGTAAAAGGAACAATAGTTTTAAAGCCCATTAAAATGTAGAGATTTTAAAATACTAGTAGTCTCCTACTTCTGAAAAAAAGAAGTTACTGTTTAAACTTAGACATGATAAGCAAATAACAGTAAAACTTCACACAGAAGATAAATAAATGTTTTTCAGAAGGCCTCATGTTTCGCCTCTACCCTTCCACATCTGCAAAAAATAAAAAAACAACAACCAAAAATACAAACCTGAGCATAAAAGAAATGTTGTGCCCTTCTATAACGGCTGCTACAAATGTATTTCTGCAATGAGGCAAATAATGAGCAATGACAAAAGGTGCCAGTGTCTCTCTCAACTGCAGTGGAGAGAGGTCTCAAATTTGTTATGATAACTTTAGTTCATACAGGAACTCCCCTGAGAGGATGAACTACATCCTTACAGCCTATCATCCAGTAGAGAAAAAATATAATTTACTTCTGAAAGATGTCCACATGTGCAAAATGACCCCATTTTTGATCTAGCATATCCCATGGTAGAAATCAGTTAAATCAGTTAAAGAATAAATAAAGTTCAGCTACAATAGGGGAAAAAACCCCAACAAACTACCTGAGGTCCCATGATAGAAACTCCCAGCAAAATCTATGTAGACGCTCCTGTAGGTAAGCATTAAGGTATTTCAGACATAATGCTTTACAGTGAATTCTGAAACAATATTCATACACTCTGATAACTCCTTATTTCACATTCTTTCCCAGTCCACAGGGAAAACTGTGTACTCCCCTCATACTCAATACAAAATTAATCATAATTAAGAAATTTTATGTGCCCATCCTGACAGCTCCCTTATGGACTAATGGAATAACATCAGCCTGTGTAAAAAAATATCAGTTGATACAAAATCAAGAATGGCAAGAAGGACATGCAGAACAACCATCATAATTCAAGAATATCCCCCTCTGAGGACCAAATTCATACTAGATAGTATTGTTGTCTCTTTTTCCACCCCTCTTTTTTCTTTATTTTCATGGATCAAAGCTAATCTCTTAAAGCTGCTGGAAGATAATAAGTACAGTAAAATATTATTTGCAGTTCCTGCGCCATAATATTTTGTCTACAATCTGCTTGGGAGGAAGAAAGTGGAAGCCCTTGAACAAAACTCAGGTACAGCTACCCCCAGAAGGGACTCACGAGGCACAATCCCGAGTCCCTCAGTGGGGAGTGCAGCTAAGGCACAGTGAGCTCTGAAGAAAGCTTGACTCGGTACTCGGAAGCACAGCTGTGGACACCAGCACAAGGTCTAGAGAAACTATGAAAAAAGATGATTCTTGCTTCCAGAAAAACAGAACCGTCAGCTGTAAAGGCTAAAGTATGTAATTAGCTTGAATTACCTGTTTAAATGATTGCTTGAGTATGGGAGGACCGGGTAGTCCCAACAATGCCTTTTACACTTCTCTTTAAGCAGCAGTGCTCCCATCCAGGCTGCAGGAGATCACCCTGTGCTGCCCAGCTGGACTCCTTGTTTGACAGTCAGTCAGTCAGCCCGTCCATGTGGCAGGTGCTGCCTGCAGTGCCTGGAGGCAAGGTCTTGCCTCAGTGACACACAGGGGCTCCTGGCTCCCAGCCTGGACAGGAGCTGGCAGGTTTGTGAACTGCTGCCCGACCCTGTTTTACAAACACAGGACACCTCGGCACTACCTTCCCTCTGCGAGAGGCAGTGGCTCTCGAGCCCAGTCAGCTCAGTCAGAGGGGTGGGCAGGTGTGAGCCTTGCCTGCATCCACACAGGAGAGGACAGTTCATGTCCCAGTCCCGTTCTAGAGCCCAATCCCTGAAGTGCACTACGAGCTCTAGCTTTAAGTCAAGAGGGAAATGAATGAAAGGTTTCCCCTTTTGGATGAAGGCGGTTCAGACTAAGCCAAGTGCTCAGTACAGCCATGTCCACTGGAGCTGTTGTGGGAAAATGATACAGAAATGTCCACTGAAAGGCACCGGCTTCCCTGAGACCTTGAAAGGTACCAGAAAAACGTTATGTCAGAAGAGCCAGAGAAATGCATGCAGAGAGATTACATCACTTCATGTCAAATATTCTAAAACATAGATTCTGTATGAGTAGTTTACTGAAAGGTCAGCCTTGACCAATGCATTTCTGCTTTATTCTCACAGAATCACTATAAGCCAAAGCACAGGGTAAAATCCACTATCCTGTCATTTGTTAATGAACAAAATACATTAGAATTTCATTTAAAAAACCCTGACCAGCGGAGGAGTATCCAAATTGGGATTCTATCAGCCAAGGAGGAAGACTGGCTCCTACACCAAGAGAACTGAAAATGCAACAGACAATGCAGTGAAGATATACAGGAAGACACAGAAAGGAAAGACAATTATGCTTAAGGTTTGGATTATCACATAGGTCTTGACTAGAATGGAATGTAAAATCTTTAAAGTATCTTTACTCAGGTGCATCACACCATATACATTATTTACATTAAACAGAACATAACCTCTAGGGGAATAAATCCATGCCAGGAATGGAAAATATTTGACACAGGCATTCCTACCCTGTCAGGAGAAAAGATCACAGACCACAGAATTTTGAAATATTTTTATTTTCTGTGGGAGCCATTCCAAAAATCTGACCACTTGGTTTGCAAAGCCTAGTGGAATTATTTTGAAATTCCATATATGTCCCTTTGTCTCTGTAGTGAACTCGAGTTAAGTGCTAACAATTTTTCCTGTGTTACAAATCTCAGTAGAATAATGTGGAAGTCTTGCATTCCTACACAAACCCCTACAATTTTATCCTCATTTCCTAAGATCCATCTCAGTCCCACACAGCCCTCAAATCTGCTTTTAGTATCTTACAAGACATGCTGTGGAGGACACCACATTTCCTCAGAAACACTACAATTTTGGAGCTAGAAAGTAAATTTTTTAAAAAATTAAATATATCCTTGAAGAATGTATGATGAAATGGATTAAAGCATTCTTACGGACTCAGACAAACAGAAGAAAGGTGTTGTAAGCAGTTACAAAAGAGCTTGTGCTAGAATTTTCCTAATGCGAGTATGGAATAGAGCTGGCAGTAGCAGCCATTTCTGCTGCTTCTGTTTTAACTAAACATTCAGTCAACGCTAAAGTATTTCATTTCCGAGTACTACATGCTAGTCAATACACATGTTAGCTGTGAAATTATTCGCGATTCTGTAGATACCCACTTTACAGACTCATTTCTTTGCTGTTTATGAAAAAAGAAAAAAAAAAGAAAAAGAAAAAGAAAATCAACTCCTTTCAAGACTGCAGTTGCTTACAGATCTCCATCTTCCCCTCCTTGCACCATTCCTTCCCTTTGGTTCCTCGCCGTCATCCTGGCTGAGATCACCTGCCATGGACTCAACCCATCCACCTTTCACCTCCTCTTGGCTTTCCCTCCGTAGCCCCGGGCTACGCCGGCACCCCCAGCGCACCCGGCACGCCCCTGACCCAGTTCTCACAGCGCATTTTGCTCCCTCGGGCAGCTCCACCTCACTCCACCCGAGCACCATCGCACTGCAGAACACTGCTGAGCACTGCTGAACGCAGCTCGGGACAACCAAGCGAGCCAGACTCTCCAGTCCAACCACTGCTTTATCTCGCTCCCTCATTTCCACCCCGCCTGGCCAGCTGTCACTTGGGAGAGAGCTCTGTCTCTGCACTAACGCAGATCTCACTGACCTGGGCTTGAAAGTGAGGAGTTACAACAGTTCAACCGTGACTCCTTGTCCCTGATATTGACACCTGAATAATTACAAACTGTTACAGATATGAATGTCTGGTTTCCAAGTATGTTTTTCTCAGATATGAAAGTCGGTCCTAAACCAAAGTGTTTGTTTATAGTTGTAACCTGCTTGGCTTATGACATAAGCAGCTTTGTATCCAGCTAATGATCACCCTTTATATGAAACTAACCAGTATTAGCTAAATTAGATATCAGGTAGCTTGAGAATTAGTTTTCCTAATGCAAAAGTGACCAGTATCCATACATAAAGACCGATTTCTGGCAGCTTTTGAGACATCCTTCCCTTTCAAAGCCTTGCATGTGTATACATTTTTTTAAACCTTCTATCTCCCCCACCCAAGTGAATTCTCTTCTCAAAACTCAGAATGTTTCAATGCACTGCTAAAGTTCTTACCTACTCAACTGTTTAAACACTGTTGTTCATGAGCTCTGCTAAATCTTACATGTTGAACAATATGGATTGAAAAAACCCTCCAAAATCACAACCTCCCATTCAGTTTTGCAATGTTCTGTCAGAAAATGTGACGAGATAAAGCACAGGTGTGTCTGCTTGTTTTAACCATGGCTAAATGGGGCTAATAAAGAAACAAGACTCCAGCATCTGCTTCAAGTTAAGAAAAATATTCCTTTTTTTCAACAGCACAGAAAGTAACACTATTTCGTTTTCCTCTACCACAGGTTTCAAGGAATTGTGTCAGAAGATTTATCATCAGACTTAGTAAATCTTTTTATCACCATAATCTCATAGATAAAGCTGCTTTCTATTCCAAGAAGGTATAGTTGGCAAATATGATTTGTTACAGATGATCGATGCCCATCTCTGTTACCTCCGCTGAAATACTGTATTGCAAACCGTGCATGAACCCTGTGGAAAATGTCTCTTTTTTTTTTTTTTTGGCCACACATCTAAGTGGGGATGTAGCAGAGACAAGAATGCCACACACTGTGCAACAGTGATTAAATGTAGCCATAAACCACGAAGATGTACAGGGCTGGAAAAAAGAAATATAGGAATAGGCAGCAAACAGTGGAGTCTGCAAACAAATTATTGTCAGTCAACCGTGGTGGTTACTTATTGAGAAGTGTCCGAGTGCAGAGATGTTTTGATTAGCTTCTCCAGCAAAAAATCTCTCAATATAAAAAGTAAACTAAAGAACCCTCAAACCATCCTCTACCAGTCTTTTTAGGCTATATTTTAAAGGCACAAGCCTTCCTGGATGTCTGGTTAAAAGCTGCTTAAAGTCTTTACACACTATTCAAGTAATTCTGTGTGTAGCCCTGAAAAATAAAATAATCTCATCATGTTCATATTAATCTGAAGGTAGAAGTATTCAAAGCCCTCTAAAATGCCTGCCCATCAACCTCCAGCGTGAGCTTACACAAATTACCTGTCACAGAGTGAGAAGTTTGCATTTCTGTCTTTAAGCTGATGTCCTGAAATACAGCTCCAACTAGAACACTGTTGCTGAGTGGGTGAGATATTTGATCAACAGGACGTTCACTGAAATCACACAGCTCTTGTGAAAAGGAGAAACACCAGGCAGATAACAACGATGAGTTTGGAACTGCTCCTCTTTGGGTCAGACTGCTCTAAAGATGAAGAACTGATGCCTGAGTTAGAGCTGAATTACAGAAGAACAATAACATTAACATGAACTCAAGTTTCATCTGTAGATAGACTGGTAGAACAGAAATGTCCCATGAGAGATGACATCACGACACACTTCTCCATCCTGACTTAGTAGCATCAATTAGAACAAGAGACAGGGCAACTGCTTTATACAGTACTGATGACAAATCACTGATATTTGAAAAAGTGGGAGGCTTTGATAAAAATCCCTGTGAATAAAGGTACCCTTAATAGACACTGATGCCATGTGTACCAAGTATTTTACAAGTAGAGAACAAAATAAAATGTCTTTTATCTCAGAAAGTTTACGGATTTGATGCCTTCTCCAGCTACCTAGCAACAGAGACTAGACAAGAGTAAGGAAATCAAGGCAGGTATTTATTTGAAAGGCCTTCAAAGGTACACCCTGGGGAGACAGAGGCTACTTCCAAAATGGACCCCAAGATGGACGACAGGTCACGAGTTCTTCACCCTTTTATAGGTTTGGTCTATTGGCATGTCAGCATAAATTCACCAATAAACTTTCAGCTTTCTTCAATTTCCCCACCTCTCTAGAGGCTCTAGCTTACACCTTTGGGCCTAGGACAGTCTGAGTGTCCTTGAATAGCAAGCTCAGAGAAGCTCTGTTGTGTCTATCTGGCCTAAAAGAGCAGCTAATGAGCTACAAGCGACTTCAGAGTTACACACTAGGCAATACAGCATTTGAAAAAATATAAAAGTTAAAATCTAAGGCATCAGACTAAACAAATTCCAGAGAAATGCAATGGTAAGAGACACAACATACAGAAATGAGTTGGAGCAAAAGTAAACAGAGCAGTGTAAGCTCAGGGAATAATAAATTCTGCGGTTTTGAGTTGGCTGACTTTGGTGTCAAATAAAGGAACACTCTGACAGAAACTTCTTTCTTATTTGGAGCATAGGTCAAATCTCCTTTCTGCTGCAGACTGTCCAGGTCATTGGAGGGATGAATTCACACTGCAGCTTCTCTTATTTCAGCAGGGAAGGTGCTGGGCCTTTTTCCTGTGTCCAAAAGCCTACTTAAAGGAAAGAGTGGAAGGTGTGAAAATGGTTCACCAGTTCACAAGCTGTTAAGGAGTTGACAGACAGATAGCATCACTAAATAAGTTTTGTTTCTTTAGGAAACCAGCCAAGATTTTATAATGCTACCGTGCTGAAAGCTCAAACTATGTAGGTGGGTTTTTTCTACTCATGTAACACTCCTGTTCCCCAGTCACATACACTTGGGACACCTATGAAGTGTTCAGTGGGGAATAAAACCAAATATGCCTACCTGATGTTTTAAGAATCTGCATAACTTGCCATTGATTTAAATTTTGTTTCCTGTAGATGTTAGCATCTTTATAACAAAATCACAAGTTCACAACAGTGTTTCTCAGCAGGTACACATTGAAACAGTCAAAAAAGCCCAAGTCTCTGATAATGATACCGAAAACCCAGACTGAAATCATACTTCAATTTACTTAAATAAACCCATGTGATATTCTCAGCCCACATGCAAGTATTCTAAAGGTCTTCAGTTATACTGAATCACAGATATAAAAACCTATTAATGATACCTTATCTCTGCAAATTTTAAAATGTTTTCTACCTATTGATAGGTAAAGCTAATTTTTACCTTCCGACTGGCTTGATTTACTTATGCTGTGGTGAAAGCATAAGGAAGTTAATACAAGACTTTCAAAAGCATAAATGAATGGATACTTTGGGTTGGGGATGAGATGGAAGCTGACAGAGCTCCATTTTTGTTCTGTCATGGTTGGTAATGCTGTCATGTTTATTACTACCAGAGTGTCTGTTGACTTTCATTCTTGCGTAACCTCCAGAGATGGATCTCTAATGCAAAACCCACAGTGATTTCTTTACCTAATCAAAGAGGTGATGACAGGGTTTCATTTGTACAGAAAGACAGTAAAGAGAAGAGTTTTCTCTCATCTTAACAGAAATTTAGCAAGAGCCAAGATGCTAATGAAGGGCAGAAAACAGCTTGTTGGAAACGGACAGGTGAACTTGTGTGCTTGGGAAGACATTGTACACAGAGGGACGTGGAATGATCTTGCAGACATTGCTTTGTGCTGAAAACTGATGCTGTAACAACACATCCTCTGCTACAGGACCAAGGGGCCAGCCTGCTCAGCTCCTCATCCTTACAATAGACACATGGAGAAAAAACAGCCTCCCTGAAGCCCTTCTTGATCCTGAATATATTTGGCTCAACACAGTCATCATGTGCACAATTTTATTTCTTTACCTTTCACTGGTGAGCTAGAGATGCAATTAATTCCTCTTCAGGGAGGTAATAAATTACACCTCTTCTTGGACAAAAGGTTCTACCCAAGGTGAAACCAGATTTTATTAAAGCTGCTCCTCAGTTCCCAAAGCACAAGTCTCCTGTCTCAGGACACAACCTCATAATTATTTTGCCAAGTCTTGCTAGTGTTCACAGAACATCCAACATTTCACACTATGCACATCAACATACCAGTTCCATTATATGCATCTGAAAAGAGACACAAATTATGGAATTGAACATACCAGTTCCATTATATGCATCTGAAAAGAGACACAAATTATGGAATTGATACATTTTCTATCCCTTTAAAACAGATTTTAAGAAAAAGCAATTAGACTTGGCATATATAAACAGCATACTTGTCACAGAATGAAAAATGAAAATACTAACTTTTTTCTTTAAAAGATGTAGATTTTGGTGAACGTGCATTTTTGTTTTGGAATCTATACTTCCTGCTTGGTTATGGGTAAGAAATAGATTTAAGAAGCAAAGGTTCTGAGTTCAACTTGAAAAGACACTGTTAAAACATGTATTGAGAGCCACAAAGTAATAACAGACAAGTTTTGCCCACGAGGGATTCCTCCCAGATAATTTGATAAAGTAGTTTCTTATTTGCCAACCTGGGATAAAACCAGGCTGTACACAGAGAGAAATGAGAATCTGCTTTGTAACACCCCTTACCATTTATTTACCCACAGATGCACCAATCCAAAGGCTTATTTCACCAAGAGTTTTTTTGTAACCTAAAGCAAGCGGAAAGAATTCAAGGATAAGGCCCACAGGGGAAAGTGATTGTGATTAGAAGAGAGGAAAAGGGACAGAGACTGCATCAAAACAGTTTGAGCAGAGTTTTGTTTCCTTTCTGATCAAAATAGAACAGCCAAAAGCCAAGAAGATTTCCCCCTTCAAGATTAACACATCCTGAAATCTGCTAGAACCTCCCAGACAATCTTATCACCCACATATGCACAAAAAAACCTGTTTATATAATAGTGATGCAAGGCAAGTATTGCACAGGGGAGCAATTTATAAAGAGTCTTTTATAAAGAAGAGATGACTTCAAGAGACTTGCAGACACACATTTGTGTGCCAGAGAAAGTAAAATGTTCCCTATGAGCATGACTGATGTCAAGAGATTGTTGGAAGCTCAAAAGCTCAAACTCAGAAACTTGCATGAATACAATCTCAAAAAGCAGGGAAAGCATGACTTCTCAAATCCTGGACCATTAAATGCCTTCAAAAAATCCTGTTCACTTTGAATTGTTTTGTAGTTTGGTGCTGGGATCTGTGCAGCACCTGAAGTTTTGAGGTTGGTCAGCAGGAGATATATTCAATTGGATCATGGGGCTGGGATTCTTTCAGGGAACAGCTGACAATGAGGTACAATGTGACAACTACAGGTGGTCTTAAATTTATTTCTCTAGTTACATTCCCTGACCTCCAAGGGCTCATGTAGATCACTACAGTCACTGACACATGGCAGCTAGGACTGGGTGGAAACGTCTGTGTCCTGCCCTCTCCAGGCAGCAGTGTGGCTGATCTTTACAGATCTTCCCCACAAAAGTGTGCCTAAGAACCTGGCTGCAGCTTACCTTTACCTGCAGGAAATGCAACCTGGTGATGACAGGGGAAGAAATGTACTTTTAAGAAGACAAACAAAGTTTTATGGAAACACAAGGAATGGGCAGGAAATGGAAATTCCGAGCTAGATTGAGGCATTCTCCTGTAGAACAGCCCCCGGAAGCTCAAGAACATAAAAATTGGTTGCTGTGATTCCAGATGTAGGCTGATAGCTTTGGACTGTGAGATTAGCCAGGCTTAAGTCTCAGATAGCTAGATGTGACTCACAAGGAGAGATGCATGGCAGCTCTACAGGCTGTATGAATCAACAGCAGCAACAGGGAAGCAGAAACTCAAATGGAAATTCCTGGAGGAAGCAGAGTCCAGCATTATCTCAGCTGAAATGGCTATGAGTCTCAGCTCTGCATCTCGAATTTGTCTTCCCATATTTCTGTTTTTAGGTGAATAAATCTTCATGTCTTGGTAGGCTGATGGAGAAGACCAAATTTTTTGGAAGAGAGGGAAATGACAGAGCACATGCTTGTGCTTGCTCAAATGAATGAAGTCAAGGATACAGCTGCATGACTTCCAAAAAAGCCCTGGGATGATCCGTAGAACAGATAAGGCATTGCTGTGTTACATCTACACTGGATGTTCTAGAAATTCAAAATACTTTAGGTGGGAGAGAGACACGTGGCCAGAACAGGTTANTGCCAGTCCTGCTGCCTGCTCTTCTCCTTAAAAGATGTTTTTCTTCCCAATTCAATATCCATCCCACAATGACAACTCTCAGACAATAGCCTCACAAAATTCCTGGCTGGGATGCTTTCTTAAAGTATTTTCTGTGGAAAAATTAGCTGCCAGGAACGGCAGGAATTCTCTGGCGGAGCCACTGGTCATTGTAGGGAAATTTAATTTCCTGCTTTGCTGGTTAATGCCACAGTCCTAGCCACAACAAAAGTTACTTTTCTTTAGAAAGAAAGTTAAAAAACAATAATCCATGAGAGAGTTCATATGTCTATGCTGGCAGAAGAAACAGATCTGCATATCATGATAAATTAGGATATTTACGGTTGTCTTGTACCCTATAAACCAGGATTTGAAACAACAACACATGCAAAGAGCAAGCTGTGAGAGAGGCAGCAATATGCTAAACATTTTTCTGGTGAAAAGTCAGATTTAGTAGAAACTATGGGAGCATAACAGAAGATTGTTGAGGAGAATTATGAACATGATGAAGTGATTGCAGCTGAAGTGTAGAAAAACACATATATCATTCCAATTGTTGCTTAGCTTTCTGTATTGGACAAGTTCAATGTCTGTTTCAATAACACAGGTCTGAGACAGACTTACAGGCACTCTCTTGAACATGCTTGAGATTCCTTCCCTGCTGTGGGAAAGATCGAAGCAGGGAGGTAATCCACACCTGTGAGAACCCCTGAAATACAGGTGAAAACGGCAGGTTCAGAGATCCTCTAGCACGGACCTAGCACGAACTGAGCTCTGTGGTGTCCCTGCTCATGTGGCTCTGCCCAGGTGCTGCTTTGGGGATCCCTAGTTTGACAAAGTAATGGAAATAAAGTAACTCTTTTCATTTCATTCAATGTTTTGTGGTCGTCCCTGGGTCCTATACATGCCAGCTCACACAGAGACCCAAACAGGCCCTAAGCAGCCATTATCTTATCATTCTGCTAATTATTATTCCTGAACTTGCTTGTGCAATGGAACGCATCCAGCTATATCGCTCCCTGACATTGCAGGTAGAAGACACGTTTTACCTTTCTTGTTTCTGAAAGCCAGACCGCCACTTATAGCTTGCACAGGTAATTTATTCTCATGCTGAGGGGATGTAAATAGGCAGGCAATGGGACTAGCCACACCAGGGCTTTCTATTACTAATTACCTCTATTGAGCATGAATAAGCTGCTTGCCAGATAACTACTCGTAGAAGCCCGACTGGGATTCTGCATCAGTTCCATCCATTTTTGGATCACTGCAGCTGACTCACCACAGAAATGCTGCCTCCTTGCACTGAAAGGTCACAGACTCACTTCCACTGGATGGTCTCTGTTTCATCTTCATATTTAAAGGCAGCTCAACACCAAATTCCCAGCAGGGTGCCCAGGGCTTTGCCCAGCTGAGCCCTGAAAGGCTCCCTATGTCCCACTGCTGTTACCCATATCTTGATTCCCACTCCCCCTCTACATATATGAAACCTCTCCAGCCTGCAGGCAAAGTATGAACCATTCACCACCACCCTTTGAGCCCAGTGATCCAGACAGTTATAATCCATAGAGTAGTCTGCCCATCGAGACCGTAATGTCCCAAGTAGCATATGAGGGTGGTGTGGCCAGTGTCAAGGTGGGTGACATCCATCACTCACCTCTCATACACAAATCCAATCACCTCAGCGTAGAAGATGGTCAGTCAAACATCATTTATCTCTGGTACATCTATGCTTGGTGTTACATATCACCTTTCTCTCTATGCTCCCAGAAGCAACCTTTGCTAGAAATGATCTGTCTTTTGAAGACAGGTGGAACATTTGTCTTAAGTTATCAGGGATCTTTGACGCCTGGGAGTTTTCACAGCTGATAGTGTGTGATATCACTATGGTATCAGCCAGCACACGTGAGTGCTTCCCTCCAGATCCCACACCCTTGTATGGTTGCGATTTCTCAAGAGATCCGTGACTCAACCTTCTTTTGCTGCTGGTAGTTTGACAACACAGAGGCTTGGAAGACTTTGATGGTGAAAAGTGAGGCAAAGAAAGCACAGAGTACACCTTACCTGCATCTGTGGTCACTAAGTCATCCACCCCATTTGTTGATGGGACATGGTTTCCTTGTTTATTCATCTACTACTAATGTAGCAGTAAAAGCTGTTCTTGCTTCCCTTGATATTCCTTGCAAATGCTGACTCCAGGAGATCTTTGGCTTTCCTAATGCCATCCCTACATGTCCTCAGAATGTTTCAAAATGCTCTTTCAAAGGCCATTCCTGTTTCTATCTCTTGTATACTGCTTATTTTTGCACTGGAGCTCAGTCATGGGTTATGTGTGTAGCTAACCCAGTCTCCCAATTCATTTACTTGCTTTCATGAGTAGAAAGATGAGCTGTTACTGTGCTAAAAGGAGGCTGACCTTAAAGGTGCTGAATCTTTCAAGCCAAAGTAAATCACTGTCTGCTATTTCTGTCAGGGCTTTACCTTCCAAAATTTAATTACCTGAATTTAGAGATTTCCACGTGTTAAGAGGGTAATGACTCCAGACCAACCTTGCATATTGAGCCACGTGAACAATCTCAGCCTTGCATGCAAAGTCTCATGCAACACACTCACAGCATTGCTACAAGAGTCTGAGACTGTTACATGTGCCCACACAGTGGTGACACCTCGGCTGCAGAAAGATGTCCCCAGTGTTTCCTGCTTCCAATGCATTGAGCTCATCACATAGCAAGGCAGATGACAGAAACAAGGGTGTGGATCTGAGACCTGTGATTATTAGCTGAGAGTGCAGGTGCAAAGCAACACTTTTCTCAGGCTTGAAACTGAGGAGAAAAGAAGGCAGGAACTGAGGATGAGGAGGTCATATCTGTGGTGCAGCTGAAGCAACAGGTACAGTAATTGACAGAGAACTAGACTGAAAATGAAATCTCAATTTTTTCCAGTTGTCACTATAGCTACGAAACTCAGAGGGCAAATGGGAATTGCACGTTCCATGAACACATGCACAGTGGAAAATGTCCAAAATCCTGAGCTGCTGCAAGTGAAACAGGCTGGGCCCAGTAAAGTTCCTTCCCAGTTTGTTTTTGCCCAAACCAATATCAAAATATGAAGATACTTCAGAAAAAAACTATTATGTTGGTAGATCATTATGGCTGCACAACTGATGCTGCAAACAGCTGGAGAGGTCTGAGCAGCCTTAGCCCTCTCTCGTTGCTCTTCCCTTATTAATAAGCCTTATTGCTTGACTCTGATTGTGGGAATTAGTTTATTTTTTTTCCTACCGGATTCTTTAACATTTATATTGAGTATGCATCTAAAATGCCCCACTTACACCAGGTTTTGCAAAAACATTTGAAGTGTTGTGTGTATTTGTGAGGACAGAGCAAAGAAATTACAGGTGGGCCTGGCAACATACAAGAAAGTTACTCCTATGAGAACAGTTGTATGGCATATTCCATTCCTGTCTTTCTAAACAATCAATGTTTTCTTTAAGATCCTTATTAGGGAATAAATGACATTGTAGAGCAGAAACATTGTAGAGCAGAAAGGAGAGGAAGAAAACTGGAGGAGGCAAGAGCATGGAAGGGACTGAGACTGGATGCTGGAATATTGACCCAAATAGCTAAGTAGAACAGCTAGAAGGAGGTTCAGATGTCACAGGACAGAGATTAAACATAAACAGTTTCTGATTTTTAGAGCCCCCAAATGTTGGAGACTATCACATTTTCAGGCCATCAGATAAGTGGGGCAGATGTTACTGGGTTTGATCTCATCCCAGGCTCTTTTTTGCTTTCAGACAGTAGCTTGAAAGTCCTGGAAAAGGTTATAGTCTTGTTGACTACATGTTTCTTCCAAGCCACTGCCATTCTCAGTGCAGAACATCAAAATAATGAGTTTGCAATTGGCTTTATAATGTCTTGAAGGCTAAGGCATTCAAGGAAATAATCTATCAAAGAAATGGAACTGTTGCATGTATTTATAGGGAAAATGCTTCCACTAGACAAACACATTTATTGTTTTAAAAATCCAATGTCCCCTATTATTGGTACCCAATTAACAGCAATAAAACAGCAAAGAAACCATCACTAGGACAATACCTTCTCCTGGCCAATACAGTTACATAAATAAACAGGTTAGCTACTGAATTGTGCTTTAGGTAAAGGCAAGTCCAAACTGTGGATTTTGGAAGAACACAAAGCATGTGCCTCTGTTAGAAGCACTAACAAAGTCGAAGACATGGTCTGCAACCCACCTCCCAAAGTTTAGGTCTTACTGTGGCCCAGCTTCCAAAGACTATCTGGAGGCAGCATGGCTGTGGGGGCATGGTTAAGCCTGATGTCCATGAGTACATGGAGGGTCTGTGTTACCAGTTAGAATTGAGTGAATCAGACTTAAAATAATCACAGAAGCTATCTGAACAAGCAGTCCCACCCCAAAGCAGTCTAGCACTTCCCCAAGAGCAACAGCTTCTCTTCTGGTAGGATGCTTCACTGCTTCTTTATCACTCAGCTACCTCCTTTCTGTCCTTGGTATGCCACAGATTGCTGGAAGCAAAGAGAGCCTCTCTGCTCCCCCATATTTGATCATCCCTAATTACCTCTCCCAACCCATTAAACAAAATCCTTTCTTTAGAAACCCGGGGGGGTTGTGGTATCAAAACTGCTTCTCTAATTCTGTCAAGCACACACAGACACACAAAATGTTCTTACATCAAGATGCAAAACACATTGTTCTTGAGCAAGTGTTTTCAAAAGCAATGTTTCCAAAGCCAGCATTTCCTGAAGCCAGTGCTTCCTGTGGGCTCCCTTGGAAAAAAGAGGGTTTATAGAGCTGATTTCTGCAAAGCCTGATGTTCCAGTCAGTCAGTTGTGCAAAGCTATTGATATAGGCTTAGAAGCCTTCACTGTGCCATTCACTTGCTGCCGTTGCTGCACTAGTTGCCTCTCTCAAACCACAGCATCTCTCCCTCTTCCCCTCCTTGCAAAGTAGCACAGCTGTAACGAAGCCCAAGAGTTTTGGAACTATCACAAGTCTTAGGTTCTAGAACCAGCATCACCAGTCACATCCCCTGAATATACTAGCACTGTATTTCTGCTATATAAGGTGCTTAATGGTCAATTAATTTACTGCATGGGCAGTAGAGTACATAAATGTGTGTGTCAGAGTGTTAGGGAAAATAGGGGCAAGGTGGCTAAAGAGCAAAAGAGGAAGAAGGGAGAATGATTGGAATTAAGAGAAACCGGGGTCTGGTTCTTGTACAGGCTTCCGTGTGTGGCCAGCTGCCATACTCCCTGCTTCTCGGATCCCAGCTCGTAAAGCGGGAAGGACACCCCAGCAAGGGGTTGCAAATACAAACGCACGGAGGACTGTGTGGAGCCACACACCTCCAGCAGTGAGGCTCAGAAACACTCAGGGAGGAAGGAACAGTATCTGTTCCTGTAAAATAGCATCAAGCATAAGCACTGCACAGGGTGAGGCAGCTGGGGCGGGGAAACAGACCAGACAGGAATGGGGAGATTCCTGCCAGGAATGAGATTCCTGGTTCATTCAGGACTCTTGTCTGTTATTGTTTCCTTCTTTCCCCGTCTGTGTTTGGACCAGAAAGAAAGAGGAAATGGTGTGTAATTCAGAGCACAGTGCTCGACCTGGGCTTACCAAATCTGCCTTTGATAAGCCTCCTGAACTTTTTAAGTCTTCACTTCCTCACCACTTCCCTCGGCCACGGACGGTATTTACAAGTGGCTCAGTGCTACTGTCAGGTGTCACAGAGCAGGGTAACACACCTTCTCCTCCAACCATGTGGTGCTCGTAAGACTTCCCTAATCTTGAAGGTGCATCTACCAATATCTCCCTCATTTCTTTGCCATCCCTTTCAGGACAATATTTATTTCTTTTTTAGCTCATCCTCAGTAAGATTATTCATTACTTCTGCAGCTGTTTACTTTACTTCTCTTTTTTATTGAGGAGGAAATCCTAATTATGCCCTCCTGGGATTTCAAAATCACTCATTTGCAGCACGTTAATAGCATGTTAACATGGCAAAGCTTAGCCCTTGAAATCTGGAAAAAATGGAAAGCAAAGATTTAGAACACCATTGTGGCAAATAGCTAATGTATAAAATGATGATGAGGTGTATGTGATACATAAAAGGATACTGAATTAGGTTTCTGGAAGAGAGTCCAAAAAGGCCTTTTTCAATCATTGCACAAGATTTTTTGCTTTCCTCATCCAACACAAGCCAAGTGATTGGGAAACACACCAGGGGAGACACCTAAAGCCAGACAACCATTAAGCGTGACACTGGGCGTGCCTTCATTAGAGTGCTAAGGTGTGTGAGCGCCCCATTTAGAGAAAGATAAAAGATAGCAGTTTATTTGTAAAACAGTGGAGCCCTCACCACAGTCCTTGTCTAAAGCTTCCAGCAGGGATGGTCAGGTGAGCGCTCAGGCTTCACAAGCAACCTCCTCCATCCCCCTCTCACCACCACACCATGCTGTAAAGCCAGCCTTCTAGTCACTATGAGACTTTCTCCTAATGATCACATCAAGACCCAGGATTAGGGCACTGCAAGACTGACCGTAAGCTCCCACTCAGAACAGGTATCGCAGACAGACAACCTTTAAGATCTGGGCTCTTTTGGTGAAAGTATACTTTTAGATTTGTCGTTCATTCTTTAGGATGTTACATGCCAACAGTTCTACAAAATATTCACGTATGTGAGAAGCGCTGCTTCAAAGAGAATAGCTTGAGAAAATAGAGAGTAAACTGACTTGGATTTCAAGCAATATGAGGTTGGAGAGCAGGCATCAGTAAAGGGCAGGGATCAGCTAAACCGACCCTGCAGAAATGTAAACATCAAGAAAAGACACCTTCCCCTGCCTACATATTTTTGTTGCTATACTTGTACAGCAACAAATCGCGCTTTAAAAATTACTCCACACACACTTTAAGTTGACAAAACAGCCTTCCACTAGTGATTATTACATTGCAAAGTCAACTCCATCATTAGTTAAGCTTTAGAAGGAAGCTACTACATGTGTTTGTTGTGTTTGGTATGAACTAGAGGCTAAGTCAGTCCATGGGACCAACAGCATCTGCATGAGCATTCCAAACTCTCTCTTGCAGTTTAGGACAGACAAAAGCAGCGTTAGGTCCCATGATTACAAAACTTAAAACACAAGCCTAATCCATACAAGATGTTCAATGGACACTAAGCCATAAAACTAGCTTAATAAGTAATGTTGCAACTACCTATTTGTTTTCAATATTGAGGCAATTAGGGTAAACAGTTAAACCTTACCTTCATTCCTTTAGTGATTCCATTTTTCTTAGATATTCCACTTTTTAAGAGGTTATTCTGTTTCTGATGATGATGATGATGTAGATGTCCATTGCAGACAGCACTGGGATTAGCCATCTGTTTAAATTAGTCAGATTCTCAGTTCTTAAGGGTGTCTCAGGTCTCTCGACTGTAAAAAAGACAGTGGGATGAGAAGATAAAGTTCTTGGTTAAGGCCCGAAAGGTATCCAACTGGTCTGTCAGGATTTTCCAGGATGAGAGGAGGAACTATCTTTTGCAATATCTTTGAAACGTAAAACTTTCTTCCATACAGCTTCAACCCCAGCAAGCTAGAGTGCAAAATACATAGCAGAAGGTATGTTCTTAAAATCTCTGAAAAATACTGCTCATTGCTGGCTCGTGCATGAGCACGGCTTCTGTGAGTCAACAAGACTGCTGCAGCTATCAAGAAGTGGGTGGATTCAGAGGCGGAGACACTTAAAGATATATTACCTCTTAAATACTTCCCAGGGAGAAACCTTGTTTCTTTTCTCTGAATTACTCTCAATGTAGAGCGACGTCACTCCATATAAACTGCCAAAATGTTTTGAAAATTTTAACAGAGTAATCTGTACAATTACATGGTTCATCTTGCTAAGAGTATATTAGCTGAAAACAAGTAGTATTGCCCTGAATAATGCAGAAACACTTTTAAAAATTTCTTTTAATATCTTCTTATATAAGTAGCATGACAGACACAATATTAACCCTGCAAAGAAATGGAAAGAATTTTAGTACTAAAATGAAAATTTTTCTAGAGCTAGATCCTACAGACACGTGCACAAGTACTCACTAGAGTGAACTGTCCCTTTAAACTCAGTTTGGCCAGCAGCAGGAGAAATGGTATGCTATTACAATGAATGAGAAACAGAGTTTTATAAAGTTGACTAATTTAGTTTTAAAACAAGTCAGGCTTTAATCACATGTGAAACTACTAAGGAGGACTAACATACATCCTTTCTTTTAAGAAAAAAGATTTTTAATTGTGAAAATGCATATATGGTCTTTGCTGAATCAAATTCTCATGCTTCAGGTTTTAGTGACAAAAAGTAAAAGTAGAAGCATCTCTGGTAGCATTTCATAGAATCCCTTTATACCAAAATAATTAAAATTAGTGTGGAGACAGATTAAAGGAAAGCTGTGTTATAATATCAGTTTCGAAAAACAGTTAGGATGAAAGTCTGGGAGAATAAAAATACTTGAAGTTCTTTAATTAGAAAAAATTGCTATGCCATCCTGGCAATGAAATGTAAGTAACATACAGAAAGAGCACCCTAGAACTTGAGTATGTGGAATGCAGGAGATTAAATGTTACATGAACCACTGTGAAAATACACTGGGGAACACAGTGTGTTGGTTTTGAAAATTTATCTTAGACACCCATTAAATTGCTAAAACATATTTTCTTCTTTGAAGTGATGTGCAAAGTGAGATATCTTCAATGTGCCGGAAAACTTTTGGGTCTTGCTTAAGAGAAATCTAAACTTAAATTAATAAGACTTTAATATTTTGGGTTGAGAACATAACCCCTTAACTGACTAAAATGACACAGAAGCAGTAAAACACCAAAATGTTTTGCTTCGCAATTACACAAGATTCACCATCAGAAATCAGATTTTTAAATTTTTCTCTTCTTGGTGCTTTGCCTAGGCAAGAATACCTCATTTCTGTATGAATCAGTCTTGTTTAGGCTTCATTAAGGCATCTGTAAGTATAACTCGATGACAAATGTATTGTGAACATAATAATGTCAATAATAGTGGCAAAATAAATTGTTGGTCTTAAGTGGCTAAGAGTTCATATTTGCAAAGAAAAGAGAAGACTGAGATGAGGATAAGCCTGCAGGAAGAATGGTTGGTAATACCTCCTGCCTACCTATCACCTCTGGGCTGCTGATAAATGGAACAAGGTAACAAAAGGCATTCTCTCTGCACCTGGCAAACCCCTTGCACCAAGAAGCTTTCCTCATTTGGAAATTATGCCCTTGATTGTTGCAGCAAATCAAACACCTGTAAAACATGCCATCTGCTCAGTCAGATGATCTGACATCTTCCCCCTGTTGTGATAAAGACAAGAACACTTACCAGAGTAATGCTGTTCCCCTTACCAGCTTCCCGTGTCCCAGCTAGCACCTCTGTCAGGTGCTCTTCCCAACAGGCTCAGCACCTTCCAGGGTGGCACAAAGCAACAAAATTAACATCTCATATGTGTCTTTTTTTTCCCCCCCAATTAGGTTCACGAGGGAGGTGGAATCTCCAATCAGATAACAGTTCAGACAATGCAAATTCTGTTGCTAGTTCCAGGCTCTAGGTCTACACTTGTTATCTCTTTCAAGAACCATGAAATACCAGCGTCCTTACATGAATATAATACTGAATTAAATATGTTATTTAATGTTATTTATGTAATTTTAGTTTTCAATATCTATGATATTTAAGACAACAAACAAATAGAACTTAAAAAAAAATCACATTTAAATATGAGTTTGAATGAGCAAGTAAAAAAACTCAGAGAAGAGCTGTCCATCCAGATATCTGTTAATCATTATCTGAAAGCCAGTGCTCACAAAACAAATACCACTAGAAGTTGACTAAAATTCCTGCCCTGACCCTATTCAGAGCAAAAGATTTATAGAAGGGACGAGTCTGGCCAAATACACAAAAATGATCTGTAAACAAAATGTGGTGTTTCTCCTGCAGTAAAAAAAACCCCCAACATCATCAACAACAAAACCCAACCAGAAAAATAACCAAAAAAAGAATTGTGTCCTTCAGAATTCCACCTTCCTCAAAGCCTTCTCATCTATTACTCAGCCTTCTATATACATATCTGTCATGTTACCAGTTATCTGCACCTGAATCTATTACTCAAAAGTATGAGGATCTGTGCTGCCTGGACACTGGAGGAAGGACTCAATAATTGTGTACTTAGCAACACCAAAACCACCACTAGCAATACCCTGTTTTTATCATTCTGGGAAGTGGGAGGAAAAAATTTGCTGTGTTGACTACAAGAACTGCATGTATTTAACTGCAGGGGACACCAATCCTATCAACATTATACGTGCATTTCTCTTTAGTGGCTTGGCTACTGGTCGCCCTTCATACATTGGCAAGAAGATGGTGAATTTCTAAGATTACCAGCAGATGACACACCATGTTCTACAAAAATGCTAGTAGAGTTTGCAAGACATGACTACAATTACTATGCATCTGTAGGAAAACCATCAATGAACTCCCAGGTTCTAGGTTTTATTCCTTGCTTTGTCATCATCCTGTTAATGCCATTGGATTTTCACTAACTCACATCGAAATCAGGATAAAAGTGTTTAAGTCCTTTTTAAATGTTCTGAGACAAATTGCTGAGGAGTATTGTGCAAAAGTGAAGTAAAATATATGCAGTTAATTAGCCAAGGTTTAACAAGAGAGCAGAGAGAACAGGGAGGGGGAGGGCTCTGTCTAAGTAGTCTCCCAATGTTTGAAGAAAATCACTTTTCTGGTATGCACTCCCATTATTACATAGGACAGGTTAAAAGGCTGAACTCTGCTGATGCACCCAAGAAATGGGGAGCAAAGCATCTAACCTCCCATTAAACTTTTGGCCCAGTCAGACATGCAGTGTCATTGGAGTGGTCACAATGTCCCCATCTAAAATAACCATACTGGATTCACAGCGTCCCCATTTCTAATAGCAGTACTGCATTACCTACCAGTAAAAAAATGTAAATGTTGCAAGAAAGCATGGGAGCTCATCCCAGAAAACTGTCATGTCATAAGCCAGGATTTCATAGGATTCCTGCTCATCCCAGAGTACAGTTACTTACAGCACAGTTGTGAAATGGTCTTGCAATCCAATTGCAAGACATTGATAATTTCAGTTCATGACAGATTCACATTTACATACCACATGAAACAATAAGGATCTAAACAAAGACTCCAGGTAGCTTAATGCTTGTTTTGAGCGGACAAACACCAGTGTCAAACAGGAGTTGAAAAAACTGGGAACCCAAGCCTATTCCTCTGTTAAAATCCAAGATTCTAACAGGCAGCAGAGCATGCCGATAGTGGAGTGCACAGTAAAAAAATCATTTTTGCTCTCACAATAATTTCTCTTACAACAGAAATTCATCTCATGAATTCTGTGTACCATTGATGACTTATATTTATATTTGATGTATGTGGACACACGGATGTCGGAGGCAATTCCTGCCTCGGATATGTAGACGACTTCATGAACAGATAGGGAGACACCATAACAACAAAGCAACAGCAAGTACCAGCCATCAGCTGGTCAGTCACCCCCATGGGTGTCTTTTGAGTCATCCTCATTTCACCAGCACTGGCTGTAGACTAAATTTCCTAAATGTTCACATGGAAGAACCCCATATCTATGTTTGCTTCTTTACACCCTATCGAGCAATACATACGTGGGAATGAGTAGGGATATGCCACTACACCTGGGCGTAAAACTGCACACCAATGCAGAAAGATCCCCTCGAGTGCCCTTGCACGACTTGAAGGACATTCAAAATGGTTTGATATTGGTCAGGGAATAATCTAGAGCAACTCAGAACCATGGCACAGGTGGACGCATGCAACCAGTGTTGCAACAGGGCAGGGCATGGTACAACAGGCAGGGCTCCTCCATGTCTGGCAGGTCCACACAGCCCCTGTGGAGCCCTGGGGCTGGCACAGCTGCCTCTTGACACCTCTGCACCTCCTTGTTCTTCACGGTGCACAGTAAGATGACAAGACAATGGTTGAAAGCCTTAAGCATATAAAGATGCTGTCAGCCTGGTTTCTTAGGCAATGTTTCCAGAACCAGTTTTCTGACTGCATCCAGATGTCAATAAGCTTTGAGTACTCCTAGCATTGGGAAATTGTTGGGATTTTCTGTCTGATACATACATCTCATTGATATACGATACACAAATCCGATTAGGAATCTGTACCCAACCTGAGGACGTTTGTAGCACCTGCGACTTTTATCTCTGTGCAAGGATTAAGGCTTCATAAATTGCACAATTGATACAGTTCTGTCCTTATCTTATGATACAAAAATAAAATAAATCTGACTAGAATATCATGATCAGACAAAACCAACATTAATGCAAAAAATCACACCAAGACTAAAAGAATAACCACAAAGCAACTAAGAGCCTGCTGCAGAAATCCAGCAGCAAGCACAAGCGAGCCCAGTGTACCTTCTGCCCTATCTTCTTCCAATTACAAGCCTAATGCCATTACTACACTCTTATCTGGAAATTTCTCATAAAGTTGAATCTGCAATTCTTACTCCGTAAATAAAATGAACTTAACTCAGGTAGCTAAACCCAGTGAGGCCAATAGAACTACTCAGCCAAGCCAAAGGCTAAAAAAAAATCCACTTTACAAGCACCAAGTAGAGGCAAAATCTTTTTCCTGGGACATTTCTCTACTGACCTCTTTCACCAGTGATGTGATCCATAGCCATGTAACCTCTAGAGCTGTGCAAGGCAGTTTTCAGTTTACTTTTCCAAGACGTCTGCCAGTCAGCCTGATTTGTTTGCTGAGCTCCGTAATTTGCCAAGAGCTGGTGCGGTATTGTCACTGTTTCCACTGGACATGATGAATGGAGCAGGGGCAGCTCTGTGCCATCTGTTCCTTCTCTGTGTCATCACCATGTCACTTCAGACAAGTCATTCTCCACTACAAACACCTGGAACATTGAGACAACTGATACTTAACTAGGTAGACAAATCTCATTATTATTATTAATAATAAACCTGAACAAAACAGACATAGCTTTAACGTATGTTTAATGATGAAATGTCAGTCTCTAAACAGGAAATTATGAAGTGTTTCACACAAAAGTTAAAAGTTGTTGCTTATTGTTCATGTAATGTAATTTTTCAATGCTTCTGGAAGCATGAGATTTATGCAGGCCCAGATGAGAATTAGTAATGCTACTCCGTTGGGAAAAAAAAATAAGTAGGATTGCAAAATACACCATTTTTTAATCTAACAAGTGGCTCTGTTTTGCAATTCTTACTCATTCAGTGAAGCACTCCATTGAATTAGACCCAGTGAGGTCAATAGCCCTACTCATGCAAGTAGTAGTTATGCTTGAAAACCTTTTTATTAGCATTACTAACCTTAATGACATGATACAGTAGATTATTTGCCTTCTCCATTGCCAGGGAACAAATAATATCAAGACATGCCACAGAATTAGATTTTTGTGTTACGTGTGACTCCATACATGTGCTCTCTGTAGACTTATTTCCTCTTGTCACTACCTACAGTTTTGTTATTCATGACTGCAGTTTTGTTTATCGTATCTCTTAGGGAAGTACAGGTTGAGAGAGACAAAAACCCAAACAAAACTCCAAAACTTGTGTTTGCCAGTTATGGTAAAGAAGTGGTAGCTGGGCTGCCCTATAAAAACTTAATATTTTTCATTTGGTTGCCTCAGGATACTTTACTATGGTTTACTAGTTTTTTTTACCTTACACTGTCAAACAGATGGAAGAAACCAAAATATTTTTCACTTTACCTACTTACTATGAACTTTCAAAAGCTTTGTCAGATCCATTTTTTTTTCTATTTTCACTTGTGCAGAACTTCTTTTGACTATTGAGAGTTTTGCTCTCCCTAAAGCTTGGCACAAATAGTTGCAATTCTGTTTTAAGCAGACTTAACTGCAATTCTTTCTCAATTTCATGCTCACTGAAGTCAATGGAGCTCTGAAGAGGCACCAAGTGTCAGATGGGAGACTGAAAGGGGGAATGAGAATTGAGAAATTAATTCCAGAAATTGTTGCCAAATGCAACAAGGGCAACATTACAAAATTATCCCAAGAGTTTTTTAAAATCCATGAAGTTCTGAGACAGGTGTTCTTTGAGGTTAGTTTAAGACTTATATTTATCATTTTGACAACAAAATAAAATGTTATTCCTTACTTGAAGTTATTTGTATGAAAGGTTCAGTGCAGAAGTCTGACACATCCAGCATTTGTTACAGAAGCTTTAGGAACACACTCGGGTATTCCAGAAACAGTGCCATGTTTCAGGAGCTACAACTCCAAGAGTTCAGTTCAAAGCTGGTACATACACCAGAAAATGAAATGAATTGAAAGTTTCCCAGAGCAGCAGGTCCTATTCAACACAGTGTCAGTCACAAAAGATTTTCATTAAACCCACTCACGTTTAGGATTGGAGTCTTTTAACTCTCCTGCCAGGACACCAGAAAACCAAAGTTTCTTTCCTGTGATATTTGTTTGTTTTTATATTCCATGTAATATCTAATATTATGCACAGTAAGCTTGTCAGACCTCAGTAAAGGATTGGAATCAAATCTTACTATTTTCCAGTCTCTACAGTTCTCTTTTGAAACAAATCCCAATTCAAACAAAGCAGCATATTTCATATCATTGGAGGAGAGTTGGGCAAGTTGGGCCTTAGAGTACTTTTAGACAGGTGTCATTCCACTCTCCAGCTGTTTGTTCCTTAGCTGGGGAAGCAACTATTGCATTTAGCAACATATTGCTTGCAGTGGATTTCAAAGCAACCTTTTGGATCAGCCCAGGATAGAGGTCCTGTGCTGCTTTTTCAATGCTGCTAAAATTTCAAGCCATTAAGTGATCAGCTACAGCTTGCTCTGAGAGTAGTGCACGTCCTTCAGCTCCAGCACTCTCACTGTAGCTAACAGACATCTGAAACAGTGTCTTACCTGGAGTAGCTCCTTTCCCCAGCTGCTGTGCACTATGCTGGCAAACAGCAGCTGATGTCATAGAGTTACTGCATCATTAGAGTTTCCTTGCATAAGGTTCCCTTCTCTTCCATTTATCTGCTAAAAATGGAACAGAGGTGACTCACGACTCGTGACTGAGACAGGCAAAACCTAAATACTCAGCAGTAAGGGCTCTGCTAAGGTTTCCACTGCGTGAGCTGGTTCCTCGCTTATGCTCATCCATGGGATAAACCTCTTCCCGGTCCTTCTTTCACCTCAGCCCCTTGGACCATGCCACAGCCCTGGGGAATCTGGCTGGATCCCCCACCCCAGCCTCTCCACAGTACCATGCATTCACCGTGGCAAAAGCAGTGCTGGTGGAAAGTCTTCACCTGGTTGATGGGCCAGAGCTTCAGCTCATTCCCTTTGCCATGGGGCCTGGCTGTTGTACTCCTGCCAGTCTGTGCAGTACAGATGAGCATCACCCCCAGCAGGCTGGGGGAAGGTTTAATAGACTGTTTTCACTGCCAACAGGTGTATAGAGGAAAGGAGTGGAGCAGGGTTTAAGAACTGTAGGGAGAAACTCTCGAGATGGAGGTTTACTATTGTACTTCTGTGAAAGGAATACCAGGAAAAAAACCTTTGCTCCTCCCTTCCTTCCCATAGCAACTGCCATGCTTCAAACTCCAACCTTTGCCAGTCCTAGCAGCCAATTTAGGTCCTAAGATTTCTGGTCCTGGTAATGGAGACAGCTGAGCCATGGCCCTTTGACTACTCTAGCTGCCCTGGATGGCTGGCTCTTTTGTCTAAGGCAGTGGTGGAACAGATCTGGCAGAAGCATTTGTTCTTGGTGGCCAGTTTCTACAGCCCTGGGAGCCACTTGACCTCAAGAGGTGAGTACAGGATGTGCTACTCCTTGTCATGGAAGAATTTCAGAATTATGATACTGTTTTTAGCCTTTTAAAACAGTGTGTAGATTACCTCTTTATCACTAGATTTCTGAGGCCAGGAGACACTGCCAATCATTAGATTCAAGATTAGAATAATTAAATTCAAGATTAGTACAATTTTACTCAGACAGTGTAGCACTCTCCTAGACCAAAGCCTGGTGTTCTATTAGTGATCTGAGTTTGAGTAAAGGATGTCGCAGAAAAATTCTCTGATGTAACTAGAATTGCTCAACAGTGGGAAATGTAATACCTTTGCAAGATGTTCAGAATTACCCAGGACCAGATTTTGATGTTTAAGACAAAGGAACATACACACACACACACACACACACACACTCTCTCTCTCTCTCTCTCTCATCATTATTTCTGTATAAAAACAAAATCTAGAGACGAAACCAAGAAATGCTGTGATCACCCTGCATTGAGTCAAGGCCTTCTCCTTAAGAAGACACATGTGCCTCTACAGGGCTTTTCTGACTTCACACATCCTGTCCAGATTAACATTTATACCTGGGTCTATCTAGGACTAGTTTATATTTGCTTATATTCTTACTAGCCTAATTTACTATCTTCATGAAGCTTGACAAGAAGCTTAGATATCCACCCTGACACCAAGCACAAGAAGTTTCAGACCAAAGTCACCTTCCACATGATGCTTAGGGAAATACTTTAATTAACTTCAGGAAGCAGTGTCATTAAAGATAAATCTCAGATTTCATATAGTATAGAACAGCAAGAAAATCATCCACACATTTCCTCTTTCCCACATAAACTGAATTAGAACTATAAGTGGACTTCACAAAAATTCAAACCACTGTTCACCATCATGACCTTTTGATAACACAGAACACCTTTAACTTACGTCTTTTTAACAAACTAGTCGCTCCCAGAACACCAAAGCTTTTCCTGCAAACCTCCCTGTCTTCCTACAGTTCCATACATACTTTCAACATTTCCAATCAAATCAATACAGCTATTCACAGTGTAAGGTTAAGGCTGAGAATAATTGTTTATAAAATACAGCAAATTCCTGACCCTTCTTATAACATTTCTCACATCATGATTTTTAAATGTGGTTACAGTTTGGATTCTAAGGAGTTTGCTTTCCAGGGTTGTCATGGCCTTCTTATGACCTCATGGTGTACCTCTGTTGCTCAGCATCAATAAAATACAAGTTATTTTGCAGTCTCCTAATGCTATGAGACAGGTAATTATTACTGAGTCAATACTAGTGAAAAGCAAAGACTTTTGGGTTAACAGTAGCTGAAGTGGCAACAAAAGTCAGGATGCTGCCTTGTTTAGTCTCTATTCAAACCTCACAGCATAGATGATAATGTTGGATCTGTATTTTATCAGATACTGGTATATCCCAAGTCATTCACCACGGCTATGAAGGCTTTCTAGTCAGTTCAAAGCTGGTTCTCTTAATATATATTCACTGGATTCACATTAGAGCTCGACACTGGGAGAGGATTCTCTTTCCATACTCAGCATTCTGGCTGGCACAGTTTCATCAATAGTCTAACAACATCTCATGCTTTCTCCTGTAAGCCTAGCTCCTGGAGCAATGGGACTTTGTGAGATTTGCTTTTTTTCTCTCTCTCTTTTTTTTTTAATTATTATTATTTTTTTTTATGACAGTAGAGGAACACTTCAGTTCAGTACTTTTTCCACTTTCACATGGTCCTCTACAGGCACAAAGACAAAACCGTGGCATCTTAATGAAAGCTGAGATGATAAATAGCTGTGGAAACTAGGCTTGAAGGTAAACAACTAATATAGTGAGACCCATGTTGAACCTGAAGCCTTGGTAATTCTGGCTGTGGAGCATTTTGTAATTTTTATTATCCTCTGAGACCAAGATTCAGTGTTTCTTCCAATAAAATCAAGTTAATAAACTGCATTTTTAATTTTCAGCTGACCTTCTGCACTTGAATTTTATTTTCAGAGCTTAGTTACAGATAAGAAGCATTCACATTATTATTTCTGCTGCCCAGGGAACAAATAATCATATTTCATAGATTTTTTCCTGTTTTTCAATATTTCTTTTGGGTCAAACCCAAAAGCAAGTTTTTCCTAAACACTTAAACCCATTCTAGATGCCTTTTTTTCTTTTTTACCTTTTTCAATTTGTCTCTAGAGGGCAAAAATCCCATAACTGATAGACTATTTTCATAGTGGGAGACAGAAGTTCAAATTCGTTCTCTGCCAGATTCCTAACAGAGATTCTCAGCCCCTTTCTGCACCAGGGACTTAAACCACCAAATTCACTGCCCTTCTTTCACTCTCCCACCCTATAGCCAAATAAAATTTTATTCATGTTCCTTTAGGGAAAATTTTTCAGTGAAACAGATGTAGAAGGGTACAGAAATAAGTATGAGTTTGGGAAAATAAATTCAGAACTTCCTGAATTTTTTTTTACCTCAGAGCTTTCAATTTTTAGCAGTTCATAGCATGGGCTTTTTTCCCCCCTTTTTCAATAAATATAATTTAAAATCACTTATAAATCCACAGAATGTAGCCTTCAAACTTTTATGTTGTTTAGCTGAAGACTATTTAGATATTTTTTAGAGTGCACTTCACTGTGATCCATTAATACTGGACTCAAACGAGCCACTGAAATAAAACATTGCAAGGTGTCGGCTCTTTGCTGTAGCTGTCCTGGGGCTCACTCTTAGCTGAAGCTTTATAACCAGCAGGATTAATGTCAAACAGAGCTCAGGGAGGCATGAGCATTAACCAAAATCTGGAAGAGCACTGGGTATAGCTAAACAACCCATTCCAGTCCTTTGTCAGCTGCTGAGGTAGACCTCCAAAATGAGAACAAACTAAGTGGTGCTTTCCCTGGGACAGTGCATGGAGTCAAGACATTTGCCTAAGCATACATTTTGTGTTCATCAGCTTCTTACTGTTCCCAAGAACCTTCCTACCTAGTAAGATGTTAGAGATATGAAGGATCATTTTCATGATGAGCAACAACTTGCTGTGTAAAACTGGAGGAATAAAGGACCTTAAAGCCGCTTGGATGAACGAACTCTTACTGACCTCTGATGGCTGGGAATGTGTATGAAACACAGTCCTGCAATTATTTGTGCTTCCTTAGGAGCTCCAGAGCTCTAATTAAAGTACTGTTGACACGACAAGAAGGAGGCATTTTTGACATGGAAACCAAATGATTTATAAGGGAATCCTGGGATTATTTTTGCTTTGCATCATCATTCTCTCTCTAAAGCATGATGAAAATGTATTGCCAAATACTTGCAAAAAACCCAAAGAAGTTATTTTCATTGGGAGGTTGGTTTTTCTGTGTCTCAGCTGTTTGAAAATTTCACAAGATTATTTTCTTAAAACAATTGCCCACCTTATTTCTTCTTTATAAATGATTTTATAAGGCAGGAAACAAAAACATGTGAGCATGAAAAAAACTACTGTCACAACTTCCATGGCTGCTGGGTTCACAATACACTAGAGAAGATCCAGCAGCCAGGGATGCTAAGTAAGGAGAAAGACTTGTACTTAAATCACTGTCAGTACGGTAGAAACTGCCTTGTGATCTTTGGCATAGGCCTACCTGGGCCACCTAAAAGGGTAGGGGGAAGGGAGAAGCTGACTTTATTCTGGCAAGATTTTTCCCTTGTGTTTGTCCCTGAGGCAAACTCTGAGAATTTCTAGAGCTTTATCCTTTGCCCCTCCTTTCAAGGAGTCTTATAGGCAGCAACTTCAAAGAGTGAGACTATGTGCTAGAAAGTATCCAAAATAACCCAGAGTCTAAGAGTATAGTCAGGAAATTCTGGGTGCAGTGGGAATGAAGAAAATAATTTTTTTACGTTTTACATTTTTTTGCCTTTGTAGAGTGAAATGAAGAAGCTGAGTGGCTCAGGAATAGGTTCAAATTCCTCACCTATTAATTCAGAGAAGAGAAAGAATTAAATAAGAATTATAGGAAATGGAGTTTGTCTATTTTAGTACAGGAAACCAGGAAATCTCAGTCTGCCACTCTGAGGCGGAAGGATAAACAGTGCAGAGATACCAAATACTGGTCCTGAGTAAATCACATCTGCTTCAGTGGAGAGCAGGTGAGAGTGACACAGGAAGCTCACAGCTGGATAAGCACTTTAGAAGTGACTAAATCTGAGCAGGTACATCTGGGAAGGAGAACAGCAGAATGCCAGATGAGTGAATCAAATTGAAATATACAAGTGAGTAACAACCAGGAAATGAAGGAACATTGCTTGCCTATGGGAGGAGATAAATTACTTCCAAGACAGAAATTCTATTATCAGCATTGGGATCTCCCTACCAGTATAATTTAGGAATGCTGCAGCTAAAACAATGAATTCATTGCTCAAGATGCTGTGATTAGCTGAGGCACCCACAATGTTGTAGGGGTTTTTTTAAAACAAAACAAACAAACAAAAAAGCAGCAATGTCAGAATACTTCAGTTTCACGGTGAGATATGTCAACCCATGGCAGATGCATAGCACTGATCTTATAAAATTAAGTGTCTTGCTTTCACTATGCTTTACCACAGGAAAAGAAAGGTGTATTAGTTACCCTGAGGTAAAAGAAGGGAAGAAAGGAAAAAAAAGCTGCTTCAGCCCCAGCGACAAGGAGTCAGTTCAATTTATTGTAAGATAAGCAGAAAGGCTGTGCCTTGTTAGGAATACAGCACTGTCCTCACATACGTAGCCAGAGGCAAGCACCTGAAGTGTCACCTTCCCCTTCTGTATTTGTAGTGACATAATCCACACTAGTTAGCTTGCTCTAACAACCTCATCTGTCTTGAGCAACGAAGGTAAGACCTTCTTCTTATCTTGGTTTTGGGGTCAAAGGCAAAGCTTGGAGAAGGTTATTAACAGAATCAAACATATTCAGAATTCCTGGGAAACCATTTCATTCTATTAAAGAAATTGGTTTGGTTTTGCTCCCAAGTTTCTAAGAGTTTTTCTTTAGCTTTCAGTAAACATAAAGCACCCATCACTGTGCCTGTCAAAGCTGTTTTACCTTTCCCTTGCCTTCTACACAAACCAATATATCAATTCCCAAATCCCCCACCGGATCGCTCTGAGAATGAAGTTATTTATGCAGAATAAAAGTTGTACCTTCCTCTGACATTAAGGAACAGTCCTTCTTCCCAGAAGGTTCTGGAAGTGAATACCCCCAAAGAGCAGCAGTCAACAATTTCAAAACCAGGTTATTTACAGGGAAAAATCCAGACTTTATCGATAAAAATTTAGGCGAAGTCATGAAATTCATATTAAATATAATGAATTCAGAAGCAGTCTAGACCTTTTTTGTCACAATTTGCTGATGAAGCAAGAGTAAAACCTTACCTAGTAGAAAGACCAGCTTCTCAAACCCAGCACACAATCTGTCAGGGATCTCCCCTGAAACTGTATAACGTTTTTCTTCCTTCCTTTCAGGAGCCTTGTGCTCAGGTAGGAGGACTCTATTACCAAGTGGGATTTGAGGATTGTTCCTGTTATAATAGTTGCACACACAGAGACTGGAATGACTTTCCAACCAAATAGTCCATTGAGTTTGGACTGAGACCACAAGATTTACCTCCTGTACACATTGAGAACATTTTTGTGCATTAAGGGTATATTGTCACATCAAAGAATAATTTCAAACCTCTGCTAGGGGCTGGAGAATGCATAATAAATTTTCCCTATCCAGCTTTAAACTCTCTGAGAGTTACAATGTGAATGACAGCATTCAACTCGCAGTAAGATCTGTAGGGATGTTAACAAGCTGGCCTGCCTCAGATGGTGCCCTTTTCCTTCCAGCTCTATCAGTTTGGCAGTACCTGAACCTCATTTAAAACAGAATATTAATCTCCTGATGAGAACGTGGGATAAATGCATCACAACCAGAAGCTGTCACAATCTAAGTCAAATTATTGAAGGGCGGCGTGAGGGGTGGGAAACAGCACAGGAATCCACAATACGAGACAAGATTATCACAGGGAATGCAGTGGTCAAATCCTCCGTGTTTGCAAACAATTTGTATATCTCCACCAAAACAATCATGGGTGTCAAATGTTCACAAAGGATGTGTGCCACAAAATACAGCAGACAGATCATTAGTGCAGTTCAACCAGTTTAGCCTTCTGCTCCATTATTTAGCATAATCAGTTGTTTGGGTACCTTTCCTACAGATACCCTTGCTCCGTGGCCTTTATCTTTTGCAATTGGTAGTTGTTTTCCCTTCTTGTGATTTCACTGATCTACAAAAGGATATGGGGAGAACTTAGAGAAAAAGAAAACAAGTTGATTTACACCCATTTAAAATTACATTAGAATTAACAAGTGACCATTTATTTCACTCTAACTTTTACGGAAATTCAATCAATCTGTACTCAGAAATGTATAGGGTATGATTTTTAACAGTGGCTCAATTATTTTATAGGTTTAAGTGTAATTGCCCTCAGCAGGGACAAGAAAAGGAAGCAAGCCAGGGACCTCTAGAAAATTGCAGTTCGTGCAGGAGAACACTGATAAAATTTCCATTGAAATTGCTGTGGTTTGGAGCTTAATCCTGAGTACCAGCATGAAGCTCCACTGGCTAGTGACAGCAGCAATATGTGAGAGGCTCACAAAATCCCTGCCCGAACACACAGCACCGCAGTTCCATATCAAGAGCTCTCCTCCGTGTTATTGTCACTTCAGAGAGAGATAACCTGCTCAATCATTACACTGTGATAAGAGGGAGAGCCAGTATATCCACTCTTTTGTCTCTATTTAATAAAAAAATCTGGAGACAGACAGCAGAGTGAAGTTACCTCTTTTTTACTGGGAATTGAACGTACCTAAATGGTCCCAGATCCAGGAAAGGTACAAAATCAGTTCAAAACAGAAGCCTGGCAGAGTATATCAGATGGCAAAGAAGATGTGCTGGTCAGCCCCTCAGCATAAACGGCAATGATATGTGACTAGTCTTGTTTATCAAACTGTAAATCAGTGTCAGGAGATCTGGGACAACCAAAGACCCAGTTATTGACTGTATCATTTAATGATCTGTATGATGGAAAGTGTTTTTAATAAAAGCCAATAGCCTACAAAATATAAAGATCCAATATATCTAATTCGAACTTCACCCTAACCCCAAGTATCTAAAGATAAATGATTATCTTCACTTGTATGTTCTTTACAATGTAGACCTGAAGGTGTCACACAAGCCCAGGGACAAGCAGGTCTGCTGTACTACACTGCCATACGTTTAGAGATCAGCTGTGCGTTTGTGCTCCCCAAGCAGCGGATCAGTGCCGAATCCATCGCCTTTGATAGCACCTGGCTACACAGTCCTGCAGCACAGAATTACTACTTGGGAAAAGATGCAGGAATCCCCTGCCCAACCAGTAGCGTGCTGATGACAAAACCCTGCCTGTGTCCCAGATGTCTGCAGCACTCCCAGGACCTATTTTCACAGGCGTACATTTCCTTCTTAGTGGACTGCTGCTCAGCCTGAATTTAAACTGGCCTCAAAGACCATCTGCCCTCGCAGGGAGCACTGTACTCGTTCCTGCCTGGCTGCAGGCAGCCTGCCCTGGACTGGGAACCAAACAGGTTTCTGCACAAGCCAACAGATGGCTGTCTTGCATTTCTTTCCATTAACAATCACATTTGCTACAGAGAAACAACTGTCACTGTTCTCTGGAATCTATTTCCCATCAGGATTCTACACAATTTTGCAAGAAGAAGGAATAAGAAAGTCTCTAAACCATTCTACCTTGTATATGGAGAAAATTTTAATGATGACTTGAGTGCTGCACAGTTTAAATATGTGACTGCTGTACTAAACATTCCTCTTTTCTAATTAGGCCTCATCTATTACTATGTTAGATTTTTTTTTTTACTTTTATTTTAACCTTTTCAGTCTATCTATGTTCAGCAGAATTAAAACAATATATGCACATGGATATAATCATCATGCAGTGTAACTAGGGAAGAGTACCTGATCAATATTACCTAGGAAATCACAAAAATGACCCAGTAGTTCTGCCTGGCCTTCAGAATCTCTAAGTCAGCAGTTATTTATAAAGACTAGGCAGACTTGGCTGAATACCACGAAAAATAGTGAATAATTTTGTCATAAGCACTGTCAGCTCTTTCAGTTATTATTTGTGGCTTATTATTAACAACTGCATATGCGTATCTGCATGACAAATGTTTTTTTGCCCTGAAGATGTTTATGAATCCTAAATACTTCGCAAATAGTCAGTGAATAATTATTCATGTTGAAAAGCAATATTGCAAGTCATTATGTGTTAGATTTTTTTGGTGATTTTCTCGTTTTAAGACTAAATTATCTAATCACAGTGTAGAAACAGAAGACTTGAGAAAGCAGACAAATCAAATGCCTGTAAAAAATTACCAGAGTCTTAAAGAACTAGTAGCAGGGGATTCATAAAAAGCCTTTGTAACAACTACTTTTTTTCTTAAGTAGCAACAATTAGAAGAATTTTTGAGCAATTAACACATTCATAGAAAACCTTATCAGTTCAGGAACAGAAGAAAATAAAAAAAGATTAGTCAGTTCAGTAGTTCATCGAGAATAAATTTGAACACTTCTAGTCTATAATGGACTTAAAGATTTTCAATAAATCACCATTTTCACAGAGAAATTCCCAATCTACATAGAAAAATAATTTCAAATTCACAATTTTAGGATAAAATCTAGAATCTTGATAAAAATGTTTATGGCTCAGCTACTAAGAGAACAGAAATGCTATCACATAACTAACACGTCAAATAAATTACTAGCTCCTCTGAACAGATGTTGAAAGAAATTTATAGCTCAGAGTTGCTCAGGTAATGATTCTAAACTAATATGCTTGGAAAAACACCAGTGCTAATGTCAAAAGAGAAAGGAAAAGTTAAACTTGTCAAATACAATTTCTGCTGTTCCTTACTTCCCTTAACACACCATTTCTTAGTATGCAGTTGTTGGGCTTACAAAACTGGGCTACCAGGGGAAAGAGAGCAATGATGGTTAAGCAAAAGGTTTATTTTCTGTCTTAACAGAAAAAAAAAAATCTACAGTTACTTACTCTGGGGAGAGTTCACATGGTATCAGATCCTCATCTTGCCTTTTCCCTCTGTCTTGGGAAGGGTTCTTTTTTGACATGGTAGAGGTCAAGCATGAACATGAGTTCAGAATCAGAGGAAGAGACAGATGATGATTTTGTAGAATGTCTTTGTGGGGAGTCTTTAGTTACTAAAGTCCAAATTCCTGAAGTTGATTGTGAGGATGATGATGAGTACATTCACATGCCAGTGAAATAGAACAGGCAGAACACCAGGGATGTGACATGGATTACAGTCATGATACTCCTGGGGTCTTTTTTGTTCCATCCACCCTGACACTTCATCCTGCAACAACACTTGGACGCAGAAGAGTGAATAAGAAACTCACATTTCTTCTGCACATGGACACAATCTTGTCTTTAGTGCGGTGTATTTTTGGGAAGCTTATACTGCACAGCAAGTTTTTAGTCTGCAGTAATCAAAGAGCACATATTTTTGTGTGCAGCATTAAAAGGAAAATAATGGCCAGGTTTTTTTTTTTCTGGAAAAATATGTAGCCCACATTTATATGACAGCAGAATGTATTAAAGAGCAGTATATATGTGTAGTGAACAACCACAGGTAAATTGTTCCTGGCCTAGTAGTTGACACAGGTCACAGTCCAAGGTAAAGTTTTATGGTTTACATAGTGGGGACTCACCTAGCAAACAGCAACACAATTTCTGCTGAGAACCAATTTCTTTTCAGACTCTCGGCAACTCTTAAAATCCATGGTCTCATTATCTTGTGTACAGCAGATAGATTATCTTGCATACAGTGTGCTGTTGTAGGATGTTATTTATTTAAACAGAAGAGAGCTTTCCATAGCCAGGATGCTGGGAATTGTCCAGATTGCTGGGTTCTGCTGAAGGTGCACAACTTCTTCACAGACAGTCATCTCCGTGTGTGGCTGATAGAGAGATTGACAGCATCTCCTCAGAAGCTGAGTTATCACCCACAGAGGAGCAACCACAGCCAGGTCTCCTTAACATACTCCAAGGTTACCTTGGCATCTAGATAAAATCCCTAGCAGCCAAACACAACTTGTGGCATTGTCAGTAGAGAAAAGTAACATCCTGCAAGTCTTCCCTGCCACTGTATTGGAGACGGCACTGTGAATATTACCAAGATCCCTATCAATATTAGTTCCTTTTCAGTCCAGTCTTGTTGGACATTATCAACAGCTTCTGCTAAGCAGGCTGCATATTTACAGCTAATGCATTCATAATGGAGATACCAAACCTTTTCTTGTTACTTTAATTTGCTTTCATATCACTTTAACTATAACTCGTGATTCTTCCCTGGCGTCTCCCTCCCTTCTTTTACCAAACTCCCTTCTGCTTCAGAATACTGTTTCTGGGTTGAAGCTAGTGAGACCTGCTGGCCTGCAAGTGAACAGACACTGCATTTCTAGATATGGACAGAACATCTCAACCCCTGGCAAAATCTTTGACAGTGCTTCTCACACCCAGAGCTCTTGAGTTTCTACAGTCACTCACAGCCCTGCCCAGGAATTAGCTTTCTGATTAGGAAATTTTTCACAGTTTCTGATGTAGGGAATGCACAGACTGCATTCCTTGACCTCCTCATGAGTTAGCTGCATCAGCAGCTCAGTGTCACTGGAGCTGACTTAAAAGACACAAAAGGGGCACCTGTGCTTTGGCTTCATGTCTGCACACTTATCCCTATGCTCATTTTAGGAGTGTTGATAAGATTAGGTTGCTATGAATAGATTTTTCTCTACATGTCTTATGCTTGGCTATTTCAGATTAACTGGCAAACAACAGGAATCTCATTCCTAGGTAAAAAATGGTCTTGGAAGATTCTCATGGTGCCCACAATCCAGTAGGTCTTCAGCAATACCTAAATGGATGAAGACTGCATAGGTTATTACAGAAGTTGTGTTGCAGAGGGTCTGTGTGAAAGAGATAATAACAGTTGCCACGGGAAAGAGGTAATTTAGAGGTGTAGGAAGATCACACAGATCTACACCCAGTTAGGTTAATCCTATAAAACACTTATCCTTTCTTAAACAGGGGAACCATTCTGGATCTCTGCTTTCATATTCTTCAGGAGAAGAAAATATTTATCCTGGAGGAACCACTTATAGAAGCAACAACACAGCTGGAGAAAACATCCTGTTTTTCTAATTAGAGTATGTTCATAAAAATATCTTTAAGCAAGTCATACTTCATGGAATGATACTTATATTAAAAAATCCCAAATTTTCCATACACTTAAAAAAAAAACAAAAAAAAAAAAACAAGAGAAAAATTGTATGGAAGGAAAAAAAAAATCACACATACAACAGAAAAAAATCCAGGGTTATTTTGAGGTTGGAGATAATAATCATAAATTCCTTCTTCTTTTTCATTAATATTTGTCTTCTTTTACTAAAACATGCTTACTTAATAGCATGTCTTTAAAAATGATTATGAATACCTGTCTCCATCTGGCCATTTACTGGAAAAGTTTATGAATGAACATTCTCAGTTCCCTGACTGAGACAGCAAACTGACAAGGAAACATACATAAATCTAACAGGTGGTGGTGCATATTCAGCCTTGTGCTGATTTGGCACAGCGTAGTTTTTAGTAGCAGGGAAGGACCACAGAGGTGGCTTCTGTGAGAAGCTGCTAGAAGCTTCCACCTGCCCGGCAGAGACAATCTCTGATGGCTCTGAAGATAAGACATGCTACTGGCCCAATTAGAGAGGTTAGTAGTGCCTCTGTGATGACATATTAATAAGGAAATCAAAGTAGCGCACGCAGCAGCTTTTTCCGAGGGGTGGCAAGGTGCTGGCGCCAGGGGCCGGCGATCCTGGCACCGCATGTGGCCATGCAGCTGCCACCATTTTGGCGTGGTCCACGGCAAGCTTTGCCTGCTTGGCCACCCTTAGCCAGCTGTGCTGTGGGCAGAAGGGCAGGGGTGGCAGTGACAGCTGCTTCTCCTTTTCGGCACTCCACATGAAGAGAGGTGACGAATGCTGCCGGTGCCGCGGTGGCCAGCACCATCGACAGCGGAAACATGGTGGGTGATTCCCTGACCCTGAACCTAGATGAGCTCAACTTCTCAGCACTGTGAGATCCAGCAGAAATCTTTGAATTGGTGGAATTTGTTGGCACTGGTACTTACGAGCAGCAGCTTTTTCCCTCTGGTCGGAGAAAGAGGAGGAAGTGAGGACATGTGGAGAAAGACAACATGGGAGCACCAAGGTCAGTAGAAAGAAAGAGGGGGAGGATGTGCTCCAAGCGTTGGAGTTGAGATTTCTCTGCAAGATGTGGTGAGGACTATAATTAAACAAACTGTATCCCTGTAATCCATGAAGTTCATGGTGAGGGATGCAGAGATGCAATTGCAACCCATGGGAAATGGTGTTCATGCTGGAGCAGGTGGATGTTAAAAAAAGCTGTAATCCAGTGGAAGAGCCAAACAGAGAGAAAGAGCTCTTGCTTCCAAACTAGAGCAGCTTATCCTTAAAAGCCTGCACCCCATGGACTAGTGACCCACACCATGGCAGTTTTGGGAAGACTGTTTTGCCTGTGGGAGAGACTCATGTTACAGCAGGTTGGGCAGGACTGCTACTCGTGAAATTGGAACCACGCTGGAGAAGTTCATGGAGAACTGTGTCCTGTGGGAAAGACTCCATGGCATAGCAGAAGAGAGACTCCTCTCCCTAAGTGGACTGAAGAAAGATCTGAAGAAAGATCTTGAGTGACGAACTGATCAAACACCCCCAGGCGCTGTCTCCCTGCACTCTTGGTAGGAAGGA
>WEIT01010971.1:49659-76137 GCA_013389985.1 Dryoscopus gambensis
GTATTTAGACATGGCATTGCTTTGATAAACTTGAAGTATAAAGAGGATGGTGGCATGACAGGCAAAAGCCTCACTGTAGAAGCATAAACCAAGACAACTGTAGTCTGTCAGCACAGGTGAAAGAAGAGGGGCTGAGTATCAGAATAATAGCGATAAGCACCAGAATTTTATTTCACTACCTAGAGAAGATCTGAGGGGTTTTGCTGGCCATTTTACAATTCTTTCACTTGACTTGTTTACTGATGGAAACGTTTGCCAAGGAACTTTGGAAAAATAGTGACATATGAACAATCTGTTGCGGCATATTGTAGTGGTGGTGTTTGTGCTGCTATAGTTGCTAAGATTTTAGCATTTTTGTAATTTGTCTTGAAAAAACTGGAACTTGGCATGAAGTTTTTGGGTACCTCCATGTTCAAGTCAGATGGTTTTGATATTTTTTGTTACATTTCTTATGTGAAGAAAAGCCTGAAGATATGCTGTGTCAAGAGAAAGGAAGAAGCATGCTCAGATGAGGAGAGAAGCAGAAGGTGGGAAAAGAACCAAATGCATTGCAAGATTAGGAGGAACAGGTGCAATCTTCTTTTCAAGGTGAGAAGAGTATTTACAGGATAGTCACAGGTCTTATGCAACTGCAAAATTAATCAGGTTATGCCAAAAATGCCTTGGGATTTTTTACTTTCATTTGATTTCTGATCTGACACTAACACTTTAAGGTTGGTTTTGCATGGTAAGCGTAGAGCAGAACCTCACGTTCAAGTAGTTGAAGTTCCACATGGCTCTGCTGTGGTGGGACACAGAACCACCCACCCGAAATGTGGTGGTAAAAGCAAACATCTGTTAGAAAGAAGTCTAGAGAGGAACGGAAGAACAGAGAAAGAGCAAAAAGGGAACAAAACGCAAACAAAATCATTGATGACTAATCAAACAATAAGAGGAGAAAAAATCGTATAAAAGTTAGTCATGAGGGAAGCTGGGAAGTGATAAGTGTGGTCAAAATACTGGTGTATGTTATTCCCTTTGGGAACCCTTCCCACCACATCCTAGGACTCTGTATACAGGTACTTCCCATGACAGCTGAGTGCATATGAAATACTAATTTTCTGTCAGAAGAAGAATACTCTGCCTCTGCCCCCCAAACCACAGCCCACACAGAAGATCCTACACTCCTGCCAGGCATCATCGTAAACACACAGAAAATCTTACCTGACACATGTTAGATTAATATGGCATTTAGCCAGTGTTATGGAAGTCTTCACTGCTCGAATGTCATGTCTTATCACAGTTCTGCAACAATTTTTTTGACACTTTGAACTTTCCAGAGGTCTTTCTGAGGGAGAAGGAGGCTGAAAGATGTGTATTACGGTGCTGTTAATGAACCTGTTAGCAATCATGCTTGTTCCGTATGTGTTGGGGAAGACAATATATAGATAATTCTGTTTGCTTTTAGCATTTTGCCTTTCATAGTGGTTTAGCAGGTGGATGCATAGAAAAGTTGACTATAGCAGCATCAAAAATAACTGAAAAATTATACAGTGTATGTTTAACCAGCAGAATGGATTAAGTAAGGAAAATATAGCAAGAGGTTTGGTGTGATTAAGTGGGATTAGACATGCACATGTATCATGAGATATAACCTATCAACGTTTGTGTGGAAAGAGCAATGAAAGAATAATATCCTGTATTACATTACTTGAAGTACATATTCATATGCATATATAGATTATACAAGATATCAATGCATGTATTAGGAACAATTATGAGCCAAAAGAACAATGGCTAGCCCAGAGCTCACTGAAGGCTATTGGAAAGAAAATTTCCCTCTGGGAAGTTTATTCCAGAATTTATCTTCTATTTTACTCTTTAGGAGCTCACATCAGCCACAGTTGTATACTGGATACCTACTTATCGCCCTCCAGTACTATCCTGCAACATGACTCCTATGTTCTGATGTTCTTCCAATCAGTCCCTGTCCTGCTGTCTCATACCATGAAACACAAATTACCCATAAAAATGATAATTCTCTTATTAGTTTTAAAGGTCAAATCAAATGATGTGGAAAATATGCAGGGGTGTGACATATAATTTGCATAATTGCCGCAAAAACACTGCACTAAGTCTGTGTGAAAAAATAATAAATAAAATAAATCAAGCTCCACTCTGAGGAAAAGAGAATCAGCCAGATTTGTGGTGAAAGTAAACGGGGGCTGCACCACCAACATATGAACACCAGCAACCCAACAATCCCCACCACATTCAGGTCTGAATTTCCTCACCTCTTCTCCTTATCCCTTTAGTCCAAATATATATACACACACTGAAAAAGAGAAAATCAGATCTTTCCCACCAATCTTGGATTTTAAACTGATTTGTTTCTAGGCATGGAATGTCATTTCCAAAGTCTTTATATAGCACACTACACTTGAGTGAGGGGGGGGACACAAAGATGACATTGCCAGTCCCCCCTGATGTCCCAGATGGGGCCGCACATGGGAGCTAAGGAGGTGTGAGCAGAGTCAGTGCTGGGGTCGTTTTCAGAATTTGCTTTTCCCTTGCCCAGGCTCTCAAATCAAGGAGGTAAAGGACTTCCTCCGGCTTTTGGATGAAGGTGCTGTCAGCACTGCCCTCCTCTTCCAAGGCTTGCCATAATTTGTGGATCCTGCTTCTCCTCAGGACACAATTCACGTGGGAATAAGCAAGAGCTTCAAATGTGTGGGGTGCAACACCTCAGATGCCAATGGATCTCACAAAAGCCAAAGCAGCAGCCAATATGCCTGTATAGGGAGGAACGGAACTCAGCTTGTAGCTTAATTAATGGTTTCCTAAAAGTGCTCTCTCACAGGAAACAGACCCTGGATAAATATAGTTTGAATCCATTAAAGAAAAACCAAACCCCAAACACCACACTTAAAACAAAACCTGAACTGTTTAAAAGCAAGATTTGGATTTCTTCTAATGCCCTAATGATGCTTGACTACTTGAACTGATTAACATGGTGGCTGGGCTGGGCTTATGATGTTAGAGGTATTTTACACAGGAATTCGACAACTCAAAAAATTGGCAATGAACTTGACATCTGCCCATTTTTCTGAAAGCTTAGGGTGCATCCCTCTCCTCTGCCTCCCTAGCACACCAATCATTACACCAGCTTTCTGCTCAGTGCATCTGGCAGCTGACACAATGATATTTATTTCTGAGATGAAGACAGCAAGTTATCCCTCTTTGTGTCAATGGAGCACTAACCTCAACTATATACTTGGTTACTCTGACTCAGTTTGTTAGTATATCCTCTTGTGTTCTTATATCTGAATTTATGTGTACTGTATTAACTATAGATACATCTATTCCTCTTCTTTTTAAAAATTAACTATTACAAAGACAGTCTTACTCTCCTTTGATTAATTAAGGTTGATCTTACCTTGCAATAATTAAGCTGACAATAGGTGTCTACACATTAGAAAAATGGGGCATGATGTTGAAGAAAAGGTGGCTTTATGACATTATGTCTACATTTTGGATTTATAACTCAGTTCATTTCATATCATATATATTTATCATCTATGTTCTTAATAGAACTTTTTAATCAGCAGGAGTAAGAGAGATCACTTATTCATTTGACATATTACAAATTAATAAAAATGCAATGAATGAGCACAAGAAACCTTGCTGCTTCTGAAGTGAAAACCTCTGTTATGAAATAGAAGAGGTAAAATTCTTTTAGCTATCAATGGGCATTCATCTAATTCACTGCATATATTAAAGGAATCCCCACAAGGTATCTATTCAAGGTCAAGTTATTTTACATTTCCATAATATTAAAAAGAGGAAAAAAAGTAATACAATGACACTGAAAGAGGGCATCGGATAATTAGATACAGAACATTTGTGATCCAGGCACTCAGAAAGCTTTAAATTAATTTTAGAAGTGAGCAATACTGCTCACTTTTTTTTTTCCAGATCAGATTAACAGCAGCCTCAAAATATGGCTGAGCCGAATTATAAAAGCGTCATCATAAAAATCATTTGGCAAATGGCTACCAGAGACAGCATAGGTGGAAAAATCAGGCAAAACTGATCAATCACTACAAAATCCTTACAGTTATGAAACATTACCAGAAATTCATTGGCATAATAGTTGAGTGAATTTCCTTTTTTTTTCTATGCCTTCATAGCATTACATATAGGTTGTTATGTATTAAAACTATTAAAGCTTAGCAAATAAACAGCCAAGTACTGCATAGTCAAACACCTAATTTTTACCACTTCAGCCCACCTCAACCGCAGGCTTTTATTTTTCCTGCCTGTGTGCCCTAGCTTGTCTCTGACAGCAGATTAGAATGGTGAGAGCCACCACCTTCGTTACTACAATTCCCAGCACAGCCAGACCTGCAGATGTTACAGAAATAGTAACAATAAACCACAGTCTGAAGAGACACCTCAAGCAAGGGAAATAATCTTTGGCACAATGAAGTTAGAGCTCAGGTGATATCTGGGCAAACTTTCCTGAAGTGACCATGAACACACCCTGACAACTTTCTGGAGGGCCCGCGCTGGGAACTTGGAACTCGTCACTTCTCCCAGCTCATGCGTTTCCCTGCTTTCCTTGGCTGACACTACTCAGGGTGCTTGTGTCGTGCTGAAACTATCCTATTAGACCCGCTATTATTTAGCAAGTACTAGATTTAAGTATGTCCATTTTCTTGAATTTGAGAGGAATAATATTTATAATTATTAGCTTTCTATTAACAGTTGTCTTCTCAGACACTTACAGACTTCTACCCACAGATAGTGGGTTTAAATATGTGTTAATGCTGAAATGGCATAAAGCGAATTTAGTATGAGTCTTGATCACTGTCTGCTTCATTAATTGTGATAATTACCGCATCTGATGCAGTTCCAGCCCCACCAAGGAATGGGAGGTGCAGGCAAGAGGTTTCCCCACAGCAGGTCCTGGGGGCCAGAGCTGCATGCAAGAATGGACAAGACTGATCCTGTCACATTACAGTCAGTCTTGGTAAGTGTCACACTATTGAGAAACTGTTCCTGGGTCCTATAACCTGATTTTCCCCACGGTTGTCGGACGACAAAGATCAGTATACAGCACGTTATAAGGTAAAACATTGGCCTTTGGTTCCTACTGTGATTATGAGTGAAGAGACACCTATAATTTTTTATTCCCACTGACTGCTTTTGTTTTCTGGTATATGCTGTTCCTGATCCTGGACTGCAGAGTTTCAGGGGCAGACATTGTCTTCGTGTGCTCTGCTAAAGAACACAGCTCTAATCCTTGCTGGGGATTATTAAATACTACTGCAAAAATAAAAACAACATGTTCTTCTGGACAACAGAAGAAGAAACTGAAAACTGCAAGGTCCAACTCGAGATTTGTGAATGTAACATGATATGGGTGCAGAGCATCACAGCAGTAAATTGCTGAGGGGTCCAGCTGGGAGTTCTCATTCACAGCCCTGCAGTGCAGGTAGCTGCACCAGAGCCCACTTGAATGTCATACAAATTTCATGCTTCTTGTCATTTTCTTCCTTGTGTTTTTGAGACAAATAGTGTGGGAAGGTACAAAATGGATAGAGAAGACACTTTAAACAAGTAAAAGTTGTGGCTTTAGACAGTTGGAAATAGTTACATTTCCACCAAATCTCAAGATCAGGCAAGATTTATTTTTCATTTGTAGCTTGGTTCAGTATGGGAGCACATGAACACTGTAATCTGTCTATCATATAATAGCTCCAGACTGGATTTAGATGAGAGAAAGCAACATTTCTGAGAAATGTCAGATGAGAAAACAAACTGAAAAGATGGCAGACCTATGCTGCAAAATGGAAAGATTACATACACACCAGCTTATACATCATTACTGATTGCTGTCCCCAGATCAGAACAAGATTTTACCTGAAAGGCTAATATCAAGCAAAGAGAAAGAAAAAAGTTGAAGAAGTTGTAGACTTCTTTTACAACAATTTGCTCAAATGTTATGAATCAGTTTTCCACACTGAACTGACCACCATTGGCTGATCACAACATCAGTGTTTTCCCAGTAAGAGAAGAAAACACAGTAGTGATATAAACCTGCCAATTTCATACTAAGTAAAATTACTAGGAGTGTAATGTGGATGCATAATCTGTATTTCTTAAGGCAGTCATTCAAATTTGTTTTCTCCATTGCTGTACATCTTGCTTTATGCATTAAAGAAGCTACCAAGAGGGGAACCTTGTTATCTCCCTCCAAGGCTGATGGGCCAGCGGGACTGAAGTTCTCCTTACCATTCTGGAAGTTCAGCTGTCCACATGGAACTAAATCATAATCTTTTCCCACTGAAGTCTCTTTTCTTGCATGATTGAAAGCAACCAATTATTTTCCAACATGACGAGCTCTTGGGTTCATCTGCCATAAGCTTTCATGGTGGGAGTGATTGGGATATCTGGAATAATGGTCTGCTATATCCATAGGGTAACTCTTCCTACTCTGAGACAGTGGGAGTAAGGAGATTATGCTGGGGTTTGAGGTTGTGAAAGGTAGGATTGCCCTTAGTTCTAGATTTGATTTGGATGAGTGAAAAAGATTTTTTATGAGAAATGCCAGTTGAGAAAACACACTGGAAGAGTAGGAGAGAAACCCAGCTGCTGTTAATCTGACCACTGAAATGTTCCTAAATGAACATTTCAATGTGAACATACTGAATTTAGGTTTCAGGAAGAGCCTGGGTCTGTATAGTGATGGACTCTCCTGAAAAGCAGCAACCAAATGCTCCTAAATGAAAATTCCCTCCTTAGCCACCCTCCCTGCTGACTCTCAGTATCGTCATTTGGAGGCTGTGGGTGTAATAGTGGTGTTACTTGAAATGGTTTCAATGGTGCAACAGCAGTGATTTGTCTACCTAAGGCTGGTCTTGACAGTAGCTGCTGAGACACCAGAGTCAGGCCAAGAAAAACATAATTACAGATTATTCTGACAGCCAGTCTGTCAGCAAATTATTGCCTAACCTACAACTGCTCATGGCCCATTCCCAAAAATGAGTAAGGCTCGAAACAGATCATAACCAAATGTATTCCAGTGCAAAAAGAGCCAATTTACTCACCCCTCACCCCCTGCAGAAGGCACATGATGCAACATTACTTAAGCTTGATCAGACTGACAACAGGGAGGAGGAGCTTCAGATCTGGCATAAACAGCAGCTCATCTCATAGGTTTCAGCTGCTTGTCTAGAAGATGTCAAGTTAATGAGTCCTGAAGTGAGCTCTGTGAGGTGTTTATCTTCTGATGGCAATGTTGTATTTTTTTGTGTGACTAAACCTTGTGGTGGTTTGGAAACATTATTTTTTTTCTTTTTATTCAAAAGGGAGCCAAACAACAAGATCACAAACTAAGCCAGTGAATGGAATGGAGCCCTGTGAAGTATATTCACAGCCATATTTCAAGAGCTGTTGTCTAGATTTTTGTAAGAGGTTTGGAAGCATTTCCCTCTGTGTGAACCAAGGTACAAATGAATAGAGAATGCAGATCAAATGACATCATGCTGGTTTGGTGGGGTTTCATCACATGCTCACTAGGGTTAAGACAGAAGACTGTTCTGAGCCTTCTGTCACTATGTTTTATAAGCAAGCTGCAGCAGGACTTCTGTCAGCAGAAGTTAAGTGTACCAATTGAGGGCAGTATATCATCTGCACAAGAACCCACTTAGAAATGGAGCGTGTGTTTGTTCAGTAACATTTTTTCAGCCAACTAACTTTTCTCCCGCATCAGAATTTTTTTCCAGCAGATTTTTCCAGCCTGTTACAGAATGGATGTTATGACACAAAAAAAAATCCAGTCTGTTCTTGTCTGTACAGAACAGAATATTGTTCTCTGGCTTAGCCTTTCAGTGATCACCAAACAGTGCAGCAAATTATTGCTGCAGGAGGTCTGAAGCAATTTATGCAATTTTTTTTGTGGAGACCTACTGTTATTTCTCAGCAGTCACAATAGAAAAATATATATTGAATACCTTATTGCTTTTAGCATTCATAGAGTTTGTGGCAAACATGTTAGGAGTTGTCAAATACAGTAGCCAGACAGAGGTAAGGCTGCTTCACTCCATGTTCCCAGGTTCCATGAGTAGCGAGGCTGAGTGTCTGTCCCTAACAGGTGCCCATAAAACACAGGTACACGGAAAACAGATGTGTAGACACATGGCCAGCTACAGGGCTCACTGCAGCTAAAACACTAAGCACTCACACAAACAGCAACAGCCTCCTCTTGTTTTCCTCTCTGGCTGAACAGGATAAAAGGCCGTTGATGGAAAATACACACTCACACACACACACACACATATATTAACACATATATCTACACATGCTAAGTAACTAGTCTCAGACAGTCTATCCACCAGCCTGCCCTCAATCCTTGTTCTCCCCAGCTGCAGCACCTCAGGTGCAGCAGCCCCACGGCAGCTGCTGGCCCACAAACACTCTTCCATGCACATCACATATCCCTCCAGTGACTGGCCTCAGACACTCAGCCTATCCAGTATCTTGTCCTGGATACTTTCACCTCCATTTGCTTCACAAAGAGACACTCACATGCAAATGGATCCCACTCAGTTGATCCCCGCTCCTAGCTTATGGATCTTATGGCCTCCCTAGTCGTGGGCTTCTGGGACCCTACCACAGGCAACTTGCAGACCCCCTGGTCTCACTGGTATGTGGCTGAGACTCAGAGCTGCCTTGATACCCAGCTCACAGACCTCTTACACTGCTCACTGGTAATCCAGTTTTATGCTCACTACAATTGTACATGGATGCACACACAGTTGCTTCTTTTGTTGGCACCACAGGCACGTGAGTCCCTGTTCTGTGGTCCAACTGCACTTGCTGGCCATGAGATCCCCTTGCGCACACACATGCACTCAGAACAAAGCCCCTCACCCAGTAAGACCTGTAGGAATTGAGATAACTGAGAATACAAGACAAACTGCAGTGATCAATAGACCAGTAACTTTTGTCCCCTTTCTCTTTCTCCAGACTTGTTCCTTCCCAAAGCACCTTGATCCCTCTCCTTTCCTTTGTCTCCTCCCTTAAGTCAATGATCTCAACAGCAGATTCAAGACTAACTACCCGGTGCTCCATTTTTCCTGTAGAACGAGGCATTCCTCAGAGGCAGAGTGAATTAAGAAGTTGTGTTGTACTGCAGAAACACAAATAGATGTAGAGCTCAGCATTACATTTGCCATGCAACCAATTCAATCTACAAGCTAATACAAAATGTTTCTGTTCTGCATTCTGATTTCGCTGTTCATGTTAGTGCTTTCTGGCTGTAAGCTTTATACAGAACTACAAAGGTATGGGAAATCAGTATATTTCTATACTTCCCGTATGATATTTTAAAAAAAGAAACAATCATTTTGCCACACTCTAACTTATGTATAAGGTATAGAACACATACATTTCTGCATATATGAAAACAAAAATATACACAAATACAGTTGAAACCCAAAGATCTTTGGATCATTTGAAGCTGACAGTCTATGAGGTGCTAAAGCTGAGGTATTACAAGCATGCCAGTTTCAGGGCTGATTGTACAGAAAAATTTCAAACCTGGATCCTGTAGTAGGATCCATGTAGTTTCCATGCAGATCTGTTCTGTCCTAAGCACTTTCTGATGATTTGCTGTAAATGAACAACCTGGCATAAAAATGGCTCACTCAAGGTGTGAGGCAACAGCTCAACAGCTGAAACACGTCAAAGCAACAACTTTACTGCTTAAATGGCCAGAGATCTTGCTATCGATGTGGTAACAAAATCAACAGGGCGGTTTGATATGGAGCCTCTATCCCTAACTAACGGGAACAGAAACTCTCTGATGACCCCTAAAGGGGATCTTGCTGTCTGCAGCACCAAAGTGAAGCAAATCTTCAGCTGCTGAAAAGCTCGGAAGGAAGGAAAAAACCCTCAACAAAGAAACCCCACCACAACAACCTAGAAGTCCATGTACTTCCTAGCCCTGGGGCAGAAAGAGACTCTCTTATTTAAAAGGGCCAAGTGTCCTGCACAGACCAGACAGTCCCACACTTTGGGCCATGACAGGACAGGAATTAACAGAGCAGATGTGTGCTTTCTTATTTCTATGGGTTTTTAAAAGATACATGCCGGCCTGCACACACCTTCATTTCTGGGGATTTCTGAGTCAGTCCTCCAACTTTGTCAGCTGGGATCTGGGTATTGTTTTGAACCTAATCTCCCAATTGTCCTTACATGTTTTAATTCAACCACCCACACAGGATTTTCTCAAAATGCACAAATTGGATCCCTTTAGGATGTACTGGACTAGAAGACGATGCCTGAGAAAACATCCAGTACACTCCAGGTAACAGCAGTGGCCAGTTCAGACTCGTGCTACCACCAGAAGAAACAATACTCAACTCCAGCGCAAAATATCCTTTGAGAGAGGGCAACCTCAGCACCAGCTGTTTCACTCTGCACATCCCAGCCCAGCTGGGATCCCTCACTGCTTATTGTGAGTTTAGTACATAAAACACTAAAGCAAACATCAAGGAATTAGATAATATCTACTGTGTTTTAGACAGGGCTGCCTAAATTAGAAGTGACATTTAGGACAGAGAGGGAATCCACAGCATTTTCGAAAAAGAACAGTGTCTAAATTTAAGATTACATAGGACCAGGAACAAGCTGAAAACCTTCTGCTTCTGAGAGCTAACACAAAGAGTCAAAGCTACCCTGCAGCAGAAACTAAACATGTCTCAGAGTTTCTCAACAGACCTGTCTGAAAAGTGACCCACCATCTGCTGCTCTTAGCCAGAATCAGAGAGAGATGTCAGCAGACACAGGCTGTGTCGTGGTGAAGGTTGGGGTGGTGACCCAAGAGAGCCAATCCATGACACGCCTTTGAGGAGAGCACAGAGCTTGTGGGAAAGAGCAGCAGCTCCAAAGCAGAGAAAGGCACCTGCAAGAAGTGACAATGAAAGGAAGAGGTAAGAATTCAGACCTTCTGTGGCATGTAATAGTGTTGGCACAGGAAGGAGACGCAAGTAAAGACTGAAAACCAAAATAACATTTTTAAAGGTTTGACCAGGTACTGTTGACAATGGAGTAAATCAGTGGAGACTCATCCTGCTTAAGAGTGCAGATGAGGACCCTAAACTTGGCATTAAAACTGCATTAGCTTTGTTCTGATATTTTTGCCTAGTCAATGTCTTGAGAGCACAGGTGAGAAAGGGGCAGCAGGTACACTAAATACCAAAGGGGAAACTGGAAAGGTGGTAAAAAGGAAGGGTTAGAAAAGGCAGTGTACTGCAGACCAGGCTGCAGACACCTTTTTCTCCTCATAGAGAAGGAACTTTCTCTGAGTCAAGTTGAATAGCCAGCTGTTTCCCAATGCAAGACAAAGATTTGCCATCTAGCACACAGAGTAGGCTCAGTATTGTCAGCCAGGCTGAGATGCAGTTCTGGCTGTAATCTGGGCATCTTTTGAAATGCTCTTTTCCTTTTTAACACACAATTCAAATGCTCTACCCTTGGACAAACTGTGATTGTGATGGGCTTGGCACCCAGTATGGACACCAAGACTCACGGATAAGCATGGAAATGACTGGCCTGTTTTTCTCAACTACAGAGCACTCAGTATTCCAGGAGCTCAGGGGACTAAGTGTTAAGGTTTCGGTTCAGCCTGTTGTAAAGAAAACAGATGCATATTTGTATTCAGCTGAACATCTCGAAAGTTTGAGATGGCTTAGTACGATTATAATTTGCACCCATATCATCTTTGAAGACAAGAGATGAATCATCTGCAAAATTAGCTGCAGATGGAGGCTCAGGTCTTGGGAGGCTTGAAAGATTCCAGGCTGTTTGGAAGGGTTTCAATTTGTATCCACAGCCAGTTCAAAATGAAAGATGAACCAAACCAGCTAATACGCATTGCAATAGACTGAGGATCTCTTTTGTCTGTTCCCTGGAGGAAACTTCTGGCTTAATAAAAGGCTGCTAAAGAGAAAAATAATATTTCTTTTCATATATTTTACCCACATTGTAAAAATCTCTTTACTGTTTTCCTGTACTGCTGTTGTGTGCCTGCCATAACTGAACAGCCTAATGCAAAGAGAAGTATTATACAATCTGAACACAAACTTAATGGGTATTGAAAAAAATCCCTGGCAACAGGCAGAAGTTAAACAAACAAACACAGAAATTATCTTGCTGAGACACAGCATTTCTATTAAAGAAGGCAAAGAGATGAAATGCCTTCATGTTTGAAAGCAAGACATATACTTGTATATATTCAACTCTAGCTAGTTGTACACTTTTGTCACAAAAACTTTTGTGATTAATCTGCACATACATCTACCTCTGCTGTGTTCTGGAAAAGAAACCTTTTCTATTCAAACCTGTTGCAAAGTTTTGGAGAAGAAAAAATGGAGTGAACCAAACTGGGAGTTGAGGTTTCTGCTGACCAACATGATCACTCATACATGATCTTGCAAGAAATATTTTAATTTTTAGATTAATGGTTCAGGTTGCACAAGGAAATTAAGCCTGCATGGTACAGTGCTTAGAAGAGTAACAAGGGTTTGAGATGTAGAGCCATCAAAAGCAAAGAGACAGTACCACCAGTGTTTGTAGATTTGATAGCGTTGTTTTGTTTTAATATCTGTTCATATCAAACAGTATTAAGAAAGCTTTATGTCTTTTGTCTTCCCTTTAAGTTATTTAGACAGAACAACAAATTAACTGGTTTTGACAACAGTTTGGAGGACAAGCTGATGAGGAACAAGCTGTAAATCATGCAGGGATTTAATTAAAAACCCAGATGTTGAAAAACAGAGAAAAGCAATCACTGATTGGAATTTCCAAACTATTAAAGAATGACAAAGATAAAAATCTAATTAGCACGCAAACCTACATCTTCCAACAATTTAGACAGGAACAATAGCATTAAATCTGGAATTTTCCAAGTGCTAGTAAGATATCTGCACCCATTGTTGTAACTCCAACCTTTGGCAAACAGTATTAGCACCTTTTGCTCTCACCACATCTATGAGGGTGGCTGTCAGCTTCCTATTGTTCCTGCTAAATATTTTATGGATTTCTTCCATATAATAATAAAATACAAAAATATATACATATATGTACACACATATCTATATACAAAATATGTGTGTGTATATATATGTACATGTATGAAATGTACACATTTTTTCTTTCCACCCCCCAGGCCACAGCAGACATGTACTTTTCTAGCTTTACAAGCACGACATCCCTCAACAATAACTTGAAATGAAAGAGATTAAATTATATGTGAGCATAGTATCAGTTCTAAACATGTCAGGGCTCTAGGCACTTAACTGTATGAATCTTTTGGAATATTCAAATATGCCCTTTTCAAAAAGTACTGGAGAATAATGCTAATTAAAAGCATTTTTCTTTGGGCAGTATAACATTCCACCAATTCTTAATTGGCACACACATTTCTCACAACAGTCCACTTGACAGAGCACAAGTTTTATAAGTGAAAGATTCTCCTTATCTCCATTTTCCAGCACTTCTTTTTTTTTGGGATCCTTTAGCTGATATTGTGAAATTTATTTCTGGAATGAGAGATGGCAGATAGTATGGAAACTAATTAATCACGCCCCATGGATGTCTATCAACACATGCATATCTTAACTACTTCTTTCCATAAAAAGGACTTTTCCAACTATGGCTGGGCTACTGTATCCAACATAGGTCACATGGAAACACGCTCCCTTGATGGATCAGCTTATATGAACTGAAAATCCACACTAAGATGTCTTCTGCTAAACTGGGAAGTTCATTCATAGCAGTCCCATTTTTTAAAATTCCTAAAACATGCAAAAGGTTCTGGAATATTGTCACTGCCCACAAGAAAGCTGTAAAAGAGTGAATGCATATCCAAGAGAACTATTCCAGCAAGAGTAGATAAAGCTAATAAACAGCAAACACAAGGAGAGTTGTGCTGGAATGCTAATGCCAGTTCAGGGAAATCACCGTTTTAATAGTACCAGCACGAGTATCTATGTTCATGCATTTCTCATCAGTTGACTGGGAACTGGAGTAATCCTGAATCCTGCTGTGACACCGCAGGGCAGAAACTCTCATGCCTCTTTGAGAACCTCCACACCAGTGAGTGTCCTTCCCCTTTCTCAAAGGCACAGTTCTCATTCCCATCAGAAGCACCATTGATTTTCTCCCACAAAAGATGCCTACTACCTGAGAGAACTATTAACATAAATAAGGAGTTAATGAAACTTGACAATATGCACCCGAGGACTCTGGTCCATGCAGCAGTCCTTCTAGAGGGAAAATTTTGTGGTCCAAGTTAGGAAAGAAATCATGAAGTGTCTTGAAGTCTTGCTGATGGTTTTACAAATAAATGGCTCCAAGTATAAGATGTCTAATTCTGATCAACACGCTAATAGATAACAGCTACCATGAAACCACCTCAGAACAGACAGTCCCTTAAAGTAAAAAGTCCCCAAGCCACATTTTGTGCTTAATCAGGCTTCTGTTTGGTACTGAATTTCTGTGAGTCTGTGCACTCTTAATACATCAAAACAGAAGTCTTATCATTCCTGCCTTATGAAAATCAATACATGAGTATATCATACTGTCTATCAGACAATAATTGGTGCTGCCTTCTGGAAGCACAGTGCTGACTATTATGGAAAGCAACAGAGCTCCAGCTCAGCAAGTCATCTACAATGGGTTTTGCTTAATAGTGCTTGATTAGTGTCTACTCCAAATCCATATCCAAGGTGATTGCAGATTGAGATCCAAAGATTGGGAACGCTGGTCTGGACTGGAACAGCAAAGACTTATTAGCTGTAGCCTCCATTCATTTTGGGCTGTTTTGCATTTTTTCTGGCAGGGGTTAGTTCAGATTTTTCCCTTCCTTTCCAGAATATAGGATTTTCAGTGGGGTTATTAGAGATAACATCTGCACAGCACTGTCCTCAGGGTAAAAAGCAGCACTCAAGACTGATCTAGTGCAATAGCATAAGCAATGTAATGTCATTACAGCCTCACAGAATGGATGGAGGTGACAGAGTTCACCTTAACTTGGGGAAGCTGAAAATAATACTGTGAGTAAACAGCAACGGATGGTGTGCAAAGCACACTCAAAAGGGGAAGCCAGCATGGGAAGATGTCACAGAATTGGTGATTCTATTCAGACTCTCATAATGTATTTGCTGTCATGATAACCAAGGGCTTATCTAACTCTTGCCATTTACACCTCATTCATGTCACCCAAAAGCTGTTGCAGGGCCATGTTGGCACAGGACAACAAGGAACATTTCCATTGTTGCTATGCAGACAAAGCTATGAGGTTTGTTGAGCATATATGACAACTTCTCTTTAACATGGAGACTGTCAGATGCCTCTAGGAAATATTCAAGTATGTGTCAAGATTTGGAACAGTTGGGATCAGGTGTCCTTTAAGACTGCTTCTTCTAGGTCCAGGCAATCATGAAGAAACAGCCAAAAGAGTATTCCAGTCAGATACCCACGGCTCTCTGTGGCCAGGTGTGACACGGGCTTATCACGTCTATTGAAAACAGTCAGAACCAGACAAATGGATCCTTGAGGACAGAAGCAGGTCCACTGCCAGAAGGAATGAAGGTTGATGAATTCATGAAGGATGGATGGAGGGAAGATTGTTCATGAAAAGAGCCTGTTCAGGAAATTTTACTGGAAGCACATTGGTATTTGTGTCACTGGAGAGCTCAATCCACACTGGTATCTATCTGTCTAGATTTTAACTTTACGCATGGATTATTTGAACAGTGAGTGATTACTGTGTCCCATGGGAAGAACCAGAAATAACCTGAAGGAAAAGAGTCACTTCCAGGGTGATAGCAGTTCAATGAACAGGAGTCATTTGTAGCACCACGACATCCCTCTTGCTCAAGCAACGACACACCATTAATCTAATTTATTTAGACTCTACAGAGGTAGATACCTTGTGATAGCTCCGACCCAAGAGCCTTGCTGTTGATCCCAAAGATGCAGGGGGAATGGACAAAGGCAGGGCTGAGTGGACGGCCAAAATGAATGTGTTTCCCCTCTTCCTGGCCACCCATGGCTTGCTCTGCCCTCCACAAAACAAGGTGTTTTTGCCTTCCCTCTACAGAAGCAGATGATGTGGTGGAGCAAGTGTCAGGAATAACAAGCAATACTGTAGGATAAGTAGTAAACCCCTACTGAATATATAATCCTATATGAAAAACTCTTTCAGAAATACTATAAAAATATCTGTATTGGCAGGGGGGGTCACAGATCATAAGCTTCCTATCAGTTAAAAACAGTCAGCGTGGACAAGCTTTAATTTGCTCTGAGACTTGGGGGAAAAAAGATACCTTTCATTCAGGGCACTAGCACATCACCTATGCACAGAATATGTTTTTGCTTATGAAGTATTAATGTTAATATGATTTCACCCCTCAGTTAACAGGATGATAGGTCTATTTCTATACATGTGCTCTTAAGAACCAGTTTTAGTTCATCCATTGAATAATAAAGTAAACCCTAAATGAGGAGAAAATAAAATACCAAGAGCTTGAATTTAGGGTTAATTCTTTCAAGCTCCATAAATCTTCAGTGTCTGTCAAGGTATATGCAAGACATAGCTGTATTTGAGCAGCAAAGATTAAGGTAGATGATCAATAGGTGTTATCAAAATGTGTTTCTTTTTTTTTCTCCTTTCTCAAATGATAGCTAATAGACCTGGAAAGAATTGAGAAGATGTCTGCAAAAAGCACATAAACTCCAGAGATACAATCTGTTCAAATAGAGACTGGTTAAATGTGTTACTGTTTGGTAGCAAGCACTGGAACGTTTCCAGTTCTCTGCAACTTGTGGAAAAAAATAGAATAATCAAGAAGTTGATACTAGTATTCTCTATGTACAAATATGCAAGGACAAAAATACCGAGCCTGATCCAGAGCTCACTGCAGACACAGGGTTGTAGTGATTTAGGCCAAGAAAGCAAAGAGCTTCTATTACAATTTTTTTCTTATGTTTAATCCCAACTGCATTAGAAGTACCATAATCTTCTGCCAGAAAGGCATAAAATTTTTGTGCCTTTCATGGATAATTCCTTCCAAGGTAGATGGAATGAGAGAGATGCAATTTATCACTCAGAAAGTGACAAGTTTGCACATGCAGGTCCATGAGAGTAACACAGCAGTTCCCTGCCTACGCTGCCAACCTTTGGAGTCCAACACACACCTCCAGAGAGCACCACGGCAGTGCCAGGCTGTAAGCAGCTCCACTTGAGCAAAGCCTTCCAAGAGTGCAGTTCAGTACCTAAACAGGTGCCAAGTTCTTGGGCTCTGCTGCATGAAAAAGACCCTGTGTCTGTTAAAGTAAAGAACTTGTTAGAGAGTGCCATGAAGAGCTTGATGGAAGCAAAGAGACTGGGCTGTGACAGCAACGAATAGAGATAAAATTATATTTTGCCAAAAGGAGAAGCATTAGCAGATTAATGGCCACAGGATGGTCTAAGTATGGTTCTTATCTATAAGGTTCAATGATATTTTCTGGTGAACAATACTCCAAGAACCAGCATCTAACAGTGGGGAAGAAGAGTTAATTAAATAATAGCTTGAAAATGGACAGGTTGCCAGTGTCACGTCTTGGAACTTTCTGTTTGTAGAATGAAATTAGCTGCTTAAAGCACAATAATGTCTAGAGCAGTTGTGATCTAACATTAGACAAACATGCATGTTGTTTTAAAAGTAACATTTTCCATATTTGCAAAACTATGTTTTCAAGGTAAACCCATTAATTTATCTTTCATCTCGTCTAGTGAAAAATCTGACATTAAGTAACCTGATATGCATGAAGCAGCCTGTACTTTTGTGAGTAGCAAATCTGTTCACTGACAAACTTCTAGAAAACCTGTCGCACAGCAGGCTCTGGAGGTCCCCAAAAGCAGCAGGACAATCTGCTACAGACCTGCCTGGGCCTTAGCTCTAGGTGGATAACACACATGACCATATTGCAGGGCGTTGTTCTCTCTTGGCAAGCAGCGGCCAAGCATCTTTGGCAAACGGCAAGAGAGCAGGGAAGAAAATTAGAGATCACGAGGAGCGCCATCAAAATGGACTTATTGGCAAATGCCTGTTGCAAGACAAATAACTACAGAGAGGCAGGAGCCTCAGAAACACCTGTGTTCACCAACTGTCTTGCCAATCACTACAAACTGTCCATTTCCATGCCTGCCGTTCTGCATCAGAACACACAAAGCTTATTCTTTGATATACTGAGCATTCGTTGCTCCTGTATGATTACTGATATGAGCTACGAGATATAAAGTCAAATTGTATAACTTAATTATGTAAAAGTAGGCCTATTTTAGTTTGAAAACAAAATGGAGTATAAACAGGCTAAGCTTTCCTATCAAAGATCCCCTTTTTCCTGTGCCAATCAATTTTGGGTACAAACTACTTAAAATCTAACTCTGGATTACAAGCAGTTGATCAAATCTATAAAACCCAAGGCTAGTGATGATAAAATATGGCAGCATTAAATTGCATTAAATTATCAAACCCATGTATTTATGAGTCTACATGAAAACTATTAAAGTTCTCATAGTCTAAGAAACAATCAAAAGGCATCACCACAACAAAAAGAAAGAAATAATCTATATATCCTAAGGTGTCTGCACAATTTTAATTTATTACTGCAGGTTAATCCATCCTAACTATTATCAAACAGTAATGACACCATTCATCATTCTTTTAACTGGAATAATGACAAGATAACTGGTGGGCAAACAGGAACTCTTGTTTCTCAAAAGATACAGAATTTGGATTCTCCAAACTGAAGTGAAAAATGGAAAAATTATACCAAAAGTGTCTAACAGCGACATTTTAAAAAGTTGGTTTAGTTCTTCAGACATTCAGGTTATTTTGTTTTTTATTTCTTTTACTACGTAAAAAAGTTGAAAACAATCTAAACCACAAAAATCCCAAATTATAACAAGTGGAACCTTCAACAATAAATCATTTACTCTTTCATTATTCCAGGCTTATACAGGAGAAAATTTATCTCCTCCCCTCCTCCCCAGAGAGGCTTATTTGTTCATCAGACATTTATTTAAAAATACTCTGCTAATTTCCATGCACATTGCAGAGAAAAGTAGATGCTTTTTATAGATTTATTTAATTCACAGATGCTATTTTAATTGCTCTCCCATACAATTGTCTCTCACTGGGAATCTGGATGGCTCTGGGGAATTGGCAGCAACTTTCAGAGCTTTTCCAGGTCAGTGATTCAGATGTAACCAGCGTCACTGGTGGCTGAGAATTAATGTGGATGAAACTATTTGATGGCCCTATGCAAAATAAAGTAATGATTTCAGTCCAGTTGCAGTTTGACAGATTACCAGCAAAACTAATCAGTGCTTTTTCGGGCCTTTTTGGAAATAGACCCAGAAAATTAGCTTCCTCAAATTATCTTTCCCATTAGGGCTGAAGGCAGCCTTCAGAGTCACAAGCATGAAGCCTTTGTTATCAGTTCACCTTTTTCATGATTATTTATGATGATTTCATGTTTTTTCCAAATTCTGTCACTTAAATATTCTGGGAACTGTTTGCCATGCTCTGCTTTAGACTAAGAAGGTTAATCTCTTTAAGCTTCATCTATTGTCCCATGGTGGGTGGAAGGGAGAGAGAAGAGGGAAGGAGATGTTTGTCCTGCATTATTCTGTACAGAGCCTTACTGAGAGAATTTGGAGCATCTCTCTGAAGTCATGGAGAGACTGCCTTGGGTACGTAACCTTTAGAAGGATAAAATCTGCTTTCGTAACCTTCTCCCTCATGTCCCTGCAAATTTACTGCAAGTATTAGGCTAGACTGTCAGAAAATGTATCAGACCATGAACTGGGATACAAACACTTTAGCACAGCAGCAAGGACTTTATCCCTCATCAAATATTCCAGTAAATCCTAACCGGATGTTTTGATTACAATTTCTGGTAAAAATAGGCAGTTCTCCACCTCATGCTCCTGTTTGATTAGCACACACTTGTTTTCTAAACCCTCATTCATCCTACCAACAAGGCTTCCTCAAGAACTGGCTTTTAAACCAGCAGCACTGTTAAAAGACATACCTCAGGCCTTTGCTCAGTTTTTTTTCCTCCCAGAAAGAAGTTACAAAGCAAGCTTGCATCTGTAGTGAAATACTGTTCTCACAGACCCTAAGTTCCTGCAGTCTTCAAGGAATGGATGCATTTATTCAGCTAAAATTAACATATAGAACTAGGATGAACAGAAGATGCATATGTTCTTCAAATTGTTATATAACCTTTTCCATCATCTCATTAATTCCTACTAAAAAAAACCCCCAACCAAACCCAAAACCCAAGGAGATTAGTTTCCGCCCATTTACTTTGGCTCTCAGTGGTGCACCAATAGAAGGATATTTGTGTTGCTTTTCTTGTGAGGTTTGTAATGAATTGCCTCTGGTAACAAACTAATGAGGTTGTCAGAAGCTACAACAAAACAGTTTTGCAATTTATATGAGCAGGATAGGGTCTATTCAAAATATATAAAAAGGTACACAAAATCCATCTCTCCTTGGTACTATACAGAGAAGAAAAGGCACAAATATCTTTGTTTAGTGTCATGTAAATAAAAAGGGTAAAAAGGCAGAATGAGAAATGAAAAATTTCCCAGGAGAAATAAGAAAAAAGTGCAGAAAGAAACCTAATGATCCTTTTTGTCCATGGCAATGGAATTGGGAAGCAATACACAGCTAAAGCCCAGACAGTAAGTACTTGTCTGGTTTTAAAAGCAAAATTTTTCTGCTTCCTTATCATAACTTATTCAGTAGTGCTTTGCGCCAGGAAAGAGAAATCATCTATGCCTAAAGATTTCTTCTCTGCCTCACATACTGTAGAGATCTTGAGTTAAGAAGTTCAAATTCAATCTACAATTTAAGACTCCCATGAGAAGTTCAGAAATTCAAACTCACTGGAAAGATGGAGGAAACCAAACTTCTGTTACTTTACACTTAAGGGCAGAGGATGCTGGGCTTCCTTCTGTGCAACAGTGACAGCTGATTTTCTACATTTTTTTCCCTCCTGCTATTCAATGGTCAATTTGCAGCAAGTTTTATTACCTTCTGAAAGTGTCAACGGTTGGGAACAGCTGTTTGAAATCCACGGCAGTCCCCAATCCCATAGAAGAATTTAAACAGGTAAACTGCTGTGCAGTAATCCAGAAATTAGTAGGTATAATACATCATCTTCTACTATGGCTGTCAGTTCTGTGAGGTCTTGGTTCAGTGCCAGCATGCAGTCAGGCTGTACAGGAGGCTGCACACCACAGAGCCTCCTGACAGCAGAGCTCTGGAAACCTGGACGACAGTCCCCAGGCTTTGAGGATCTGCCTAAGCACAGGGAAAAAAAGCAGCAGAAAAAGAGCATTTGCTCTGACAAGGGGTCATTCTAATTACCAGGAACAAAGTAGTGAAGCGGTAGATTATTCCCAGTCACAGGAACTGGTATTATATTGATATCCAGGAGGCAGTAAGATATGAGCTGGTGAAAACTTTCATGGATCAGTTAAAGGTACAGTTACTTATGTGAACAGAGTACCCAGACTGATTTTGTTAACCTAGTGAACATGATACATGCCTCGTCACTCTGTCATGGAAGCATATGTGACAGCGGAATAGCTCTGTGCCAAAGTAAACATACACACAGTTCTCAACCCACACTTATCCTGAAGTGTGGAAGAACTTCTGGTCAAACGTGTGCCAGTTCTGGCTTACTGAGGCTGTCTACTTGCTCCTGGGGAGATTGGATTAAAGGCGTGCAGGTGACAGAGGGTACAGTTATCCACAGAGTACCTAGGGATCCCTAGAGTAGCATATGGCAAAATACTCGAAGACCAAAGGGATCAGGTCAAATCGAGTTTTGAAAGCAGGCTGGAAGCAGCCCAAGGAAGAGAAGGCAGGACTGTGACAACACTTGGCCTAGACACCTCAGCAGTGTCATTTGCAAGTGGAGACATCTCATCTTAAGCCTGAGGTACTTATTCCTGCCCCCTCCCTTCTGTAAGCTCCTGGCTGCTGCAGCTCACAGCTCCCTTCCCAAGGTAATGGACACTGCTTTTCTCTCCCTACACCCAGTGATGATAAAAAGGAGTTCAGCAGTTGCCACACGAGATGCTGAAGCAACCCAGCAAGGCAGACAGCTGTGGGGTAGAATTCCCAACCAAAATGTTAGGAGTCTTTGCTTGCAGATAGGATGTGCTGGATACACTGCAGCTGGTGGGGGACCAGAAGCACATGCTGCTGAAGGAGCGGAATCCATAAGCTGCAAATACAGGGGAACGAGTAGCTCTTATTCCACAACTGAGGCATTCCTTGAAGACAAGTTAGGACCTGAGAATTCAGCTGATGCCACAAAAGGCTTGGGGGTTGGTTTACCAGCACTAGACCACAGATAGAACCAGCTTTGAGGAAAAGCAGCCCAGACAGTTGCTGGTGCTGGCTTGACGGGGTGACCCTAAGAAGCAGCCCAGGTCACCCAGCTTTTAGCTGGGAAGAGGTACTGGACCTGGGGATCTGTTGCTGCACCTTACACAGCAGCAGTCTTCAGAGCCATTAAATTCCACTTCCATAAAACCAGCAGTGCCATCGTTAACCAGCACTGAATGGCAGGCAGTGGAAAACATAACTTACTTCTAGTTCTATAAAATGTCCAGTGTGCTGTGTAGCCAAAAATAAGCTTTGCAGACTAAATGCTGCTCTCAAGGAGAGGCAGAGCTTGCAAGGAAGGGACAGGCTCATGTTCCCACCCGTTGAAACAAAAATTCCACAGTAATGATAGGAATTGGAGCTATTGGATAATTTAAATAATTATGCAATTGCCAGACTGCTTTTCTGCAATCTCTGCCAAATACCCATTTCTGGCTAGAAGAAGCATTAGGCTGAATTCTGTAGGGAATGCAGAGCACAGGGAAGATGGAATAAAAGATAAAAGAAATTAAGAGTTTACTTATCAGCATATGAGGCTAAAGAAATTATGTACTTACCTGTTGCTTTTCAGAGTGTACAAGTGCACGAATTCTGATTGCTCTCTCCTGGAAGCAAAGTAGGCTGACGCACCCCTTAGCACATATCTGGGCACCTATAACTTTTGAACACTCAGGTCTGCCTCACATCCATGTGCTCGTGTTCCTCTCTCAGAGCACTAGGATATGCAGAGTACGTGTCACCATGGCACACCTGTTGCACCACATCTGCTTTACTACATGTGACTTTGGGGACTTACTGCTCTTGTCACGTAGAGGCATCGGAACAGTGGAGAGCCACATTTAGTCAGCAGCAATTTCATGGGTAATTAAGCTATTCAGGTAATTTGATTTCTGTTTTTTAATGCTATAGAGTATTAGCCTATGCTTTAAAGAACCTGTCTGTGCTGTGTCTTTCTGCCACCAAATCTGTGCTCTTTCCAAGAACTGGGAAACAGGTTGTTGCTGAAATTTCTTGGCTATCACTATGGAGATTATCATGTTCACAGAAGAAACTTTCAAGTGGCAGCTGGAAAAGTTCAATGTCTGACAGTGTTATGTCCCAGCAGTAGTGACTTCTTAACCCACAGTCTGAAACAGCTTCCAGGAACAGAACTAGTTCTTACATAGTGATTTTAAACACTGCTACTACTCCTCATGTCTTACCCTGAAGCTAACAGAGCCCCTTTTGGTGAAATATTTTTCTGCATTTCTATTGGTTTCTTGTATTGTTTTCCAAGGTATTGAATTTTTCATTGTAAAAATAAGGAGTGCTATATAAGTAAGATTTTGAGACTACAGATATTTCAGATGTTCATTTTTATGCTCACATGCGTGACAAGCTCTTGACTTTTTTTTTGGCATGAGGATAGAAGTTGACTTTAACTTGAGAAAGGGGCCAAAGCCAACCTCTAGCTGGCTGCTCTAATTACTGTGCAGAGAACTAGTGTGTATTTAACTTGCAATAAAAAAAAATCCTGCCCAAAACCTCTGTTTCCTATAATGACTGTGAGAGCAGCGAGGTGAAGAAACTCAGTTTTAGCCCTTGACTTGAAAGTTTGTTATGATTGCCAGGGGGGAAAAAGGATTCAGCTTTATTGTATTTGATATGCTCATGGTCAAGCACAACCTCATCTTCTAGGGACCCTTTGTAAACGTAGGAAAGAGGTGAGCACTTCCAGAGGATATTTTGTCCTATAATAGGACATAATAATGTCCTATTATAACATATAATATGTCCATATATATAATATAATATGTCCATAATAACATATAATAGGAGGCCATCATTCTCTGGGGCTGTTTACCTCTCTGTCTTAATCAGTTTAAACTAGCTCCCGACTTTAGGTTTGCAAAAACAAAGTAAAATGAACATCACACTATGTTTTCATACTCCTCATATAGACCATACTTTGCTGGAAAATTAATAGCTGCAATCACTTGACGTGGTGAGACAACCTCTGATCATGGTCATGACTGCTAAATATCTCAGTCCTAAAACACATGATAAGGGAAATTTCTTATGGGTGAGCAGGTAAGGGGAATTTCAAATAAACACTCAGTGAGGTATTGATTCTTGTAGGTATAAATTGAAAACCACGTAAATCATCCTTGTAAAATGCTCAGGGGTTTTTGGTTTGGGTCTTTTGTTTATTTTTGTTTGGTTTGTTTGAGTTTTTTGCTGTTGTTGGTTGGTTGTTTTTGGGGTTTTTTAATGGTTCATCCAATCCTCTGTAAGCTGCTTAAAATTTCTCCTAATTTAAAGTGCACACAAGCTGCAGTTGATTATCCTTGTTGCTCTTTTTTTAAAAGAAATATTACACAAAGTGTAAATATTTTCAGTGCAACTAAAACAATTTGGGGTAGTAACACTGCCTAGCAAAAAGTTTACAGTTAATTCTTTGAGAAAAAATTAATTTAACACAACTAAAGGCATTGCACAGATGAACCATGCACACATTCTAGGGACAGATGTTCGCTGTGCTACAGAATGTCCTAGGAGGCTGTGGTTAGCTAAGGAGAACAGGCATCATTTTCACTGTTTCAGGAGAAAGCAGTGAATACTTTACATGTAGGCACTTTGGAAAAGTGCCTGAGTGACACACAAGAAGACCAACTCAAGTCCCAGCAGAATGGGAAAATTAAATGTGAACAGATGGGCTAATTCAGCATTTTCAAGGAGTGAAATTCAAACGTGAAAGAAATCTAGCCAGCTACAGATGACAAGGCCTGTCTCAGTTCAATCTTCAAGCTATAATAGCAGACTCTTGGTTTTTTTTTACCTCCATCAAATTAATCTTCTTCAGGAAGCTGGCATTTCAGGGGGTTTGAAGCAGTCAAATAACCTTCCCACTCCTGGGGATTCCGTTTCAAATCAAAATTCAAGGTACACTCACTGGACCTGTTGCTCTTAGTCTATACAAGAANGCCCACCAGAGGTACACACACATACTGAAACAACTCATTTCAGCATTGCCAGCTTCCCACACAAGCTGATGATCCACTACTTTACTGAGCACTACGTTTGGATAAACGATTAAAAATGCTTCACTGAAAACAAAAGGAGAAAGAACACCCACCAAGCTCAATCTAACTTGCCAACGTTCCCAACCACACAAAGCTCAATTACTTGTAACCTACCAGTAGCATATAAGGGGGGTTGCGGCACTGGATAACAGTAAGAATGTGGAAAAAATATGTGATTTTTTTTTTTTTTTTTTAATAGGAATAATGGTTTTGGTCTTTACATGGGAGGAAAAAGGAGTTCTGGGGAACCTGAGGCACCTTGCTATTTCTACATGACATGAGTAAAAAAGTTTTAAAAAAGAGTAATAAACCCCTCCTTTTCAGTGTTATAACTTGTAATACTTTGAAATATATAATTTAAATTCTCATAATTTAAGTTTCAGTAGCTGTTTTTTAGATAACAAATTGGCTTAATCACCCTAAAATAGATAGCAATTCTCCTGTGAAATTTTTAGTTCTCTTAAAAATGCAAAGCTCTGTGAATCTTGAGACAGAACAACTTTTTTTCTTCCAGCTTTCAGCACTATGACGAAACTAAAACCTACGAGTATTTCCACAATTTTTTTTTTGAGGAAAGTCAGGTGGGCAGTGCAGGAAAGGAAGGACTTGCATAGAGGTAGCAACGTTTTAAGACTGTGACACAACTCAAACTTTTATTATCTGAATTCTACCAAGCATCTTGAAGCTCATTATCTTTTCAGAAAGAAAAATTAATTCTTAATGTCATCATATTTCATCTGAAGTTTATAATCTATTCGTATGGGCCCTGCTGCCATTATGGGTTATTAACACAAACCTAAAAAGGTAAAAGATCCATATTTGTTTACCCATAATGTAGTCTTTAATTATTTATATCTCTTTCCAAGGATACATTTGGTTCTGTGCTTCTTCCTTGGGTTTGGATT